>JAULSY010000068.1:0-182507 GCA_030512305.1 Cercophora samala | reverse complement strand
CCGCCCGCGCGCCCCCCCCCCCCCCCGCCGCGCCCCCCCCCCCCCCCCCCGCCCCCCCCCCCCCCCCCCCCCCCCCCCCCCCCCCCCCCCCCCCCCCCCCGAGGTAATTCCGGGTATGAGAACTGGGAAACTTGTCTTGAGATGATGAGCCTCTGGTGTTGTTGTTGTTGTCGTGAGAGGGAGGGGGAGGATGATGATGGTGATGATTGGGGTTGTTGAGATGGTGAACAAAGTCGGTTGGCTGTGGTTTGGTGGCAAAAGCTTGCTGGAATGCGGTGCCGATTTAGAGGCTAGATTGGCAAGCCAGTAACAACCAATTACCAGGGTACATGGTCTAGTGGTATGATTTTCGCTTCGCATCTTGGTCTAAGTGCGAAACTTGTGAAAGGTCCTGGGTTCAATTCCCAGTGTATCCAGATGTTTTTGCATGTTTCATGCTTTTATGGCATGGCTTCCTTCCCTTTTCCTGTCTTTTGGTCATTGCACTTCCTCCCATGGGATCATGCTTGTTATCTGAGAATATGTCTGGGTTGGATGATGTTGGTTTGTCCAGCTGTATCTCCGAACCTCAAAAACGCCGAGTCTGGGTGAGGTGTATAAATGGTAGAGATACATTGAACCTGCACCTATGGAATGGGTCCGGAAATACCAGCAGCTCATGTCAGGTTCCATATGATTAAACTGCCGCAGGTTAACTCCCCACAGCCACGATGAACGGAGGCATTTTGCATGTGTAAAGTAAGCAAGTGTGTCGTCAACGTTCGCACTTCGGACCCTCGGACTTTGTGCGGTGAGCCTCGGTCGTCGACGCCGTTACACCGTAGAGGGTAATAATGTATAAAAAGCAAAAATAGAAAAGGCCTTCAGATGCCCAAGGCAGATTTTGTGAAATCTGATTCTTTCTTTTGCGCCGTGGGACGCGCACCAAGCTGATGAGGACGCAAGGTGAGGTGGTGAGAGAAGGCTGGTGGCGAGTTCGGAATTCTTTTTCCCTTTGCTTACTGAGGGCTTGCAGGGAGTGAAATCTTTTTCAACGGTCCGAGTCTCCCACAGCCTCAGTTGGGTTCTTGCTGTGCCGCTGCGGGCGGCAGTTGGGCGGTTGTGTAACTTCGATTTGACAGCGGCACGTTTGGGTGAGGTTTCCCCGGTGAACCAGTGGGGGTCTGGTTCTGCCCCGGACTTTCGGGTAGGAGATGAGTAAATCTCGGAATACGGGAGATACTGAATCGGATTTTGCACGCGGGTTCTGTTTTTGGGGTCGAAACGTATGGATGATTGAGCTACTGGTATCTGTACACTGGCTCGTAGTGAGATGGAACAAGTCCTTGGTAGCTAATTCAGTGCGTCGAATGAGCATAGAAAATGGGATAGCCACGGTGCACGTTGCATCAGAATTTAGTATCATTTGTTGTGCGAATAGAGTGGAATTTGATCTGCTTTCGTCTTTTACACACTGATAGGCACCTAGTTACATGCTATACCCCAAGAACACTCGCCTAAACGAGGATCCATCTCTCTACAGACGTTTCCCCCAAGTCATACGTGTGCACCCCTCGAACCAACATTAAGATGATAACAGGCCTAACTCAAGCTCCGCAATTGTTGCCGAATTGGTTTGGGTTCGATAGAATACACACCTGCCGCCGTAAGAGCATCAGGATGCCGTGTGCTTTGTCCTGAAGTGGCGCATGATGTTGTCCTTCCTTCCCCGACGCGTGCAGCCGGGAAAGGGGCATTTGATCTCTTCAAGCCTCACAACGTTGTTTTGCTGTGCCCACTCTCTGTGTTCAGACCAGATATGGCGGTTGAGCGCGCGAGTTTCTCGCAGGTTGAGATCACAGCCTGGATAAATGCACTGAAAGTCGGGGTTGAGTCTTTTTTGGCTAGTTGCATTGAAACATTCTTGTTACTACTGGCGCCCTGTTTCGATAGGTAGGAACTTCCATCAAAATGTACTTACGCAGTGGTTTCTTTCTTCTTTTCCCTATGACATTTGCCAGGTGAGTAATGAATGTGTCTACCAGAAACTTGAGGGCCCGGCTGATCCTGGTACAAAGGTGCGGTGCTGATGAGCGGCGGGAACAAATCTGTGTCATACACAAATGAACCCATCATGAAGGGAAGTGGTGATGGTTGAGGCGGCGAAAATGACGACTCTCTTGAGCCTGTGGTGTCGAGTACCAGGGACATGTTTGGCGACTGATGGCTGGAGACATCGGACAGGTAGCTGTTTTGTTCAGTTGCAGCAGTAAAGTGGTTTTCTTCGAGGGTCATGGCCGAGAGCCAAAGCTGGAGATCATAGGGGTGTTGCCATTGAGCGCATGCAATGCTACCAGTGTTGTGATGAGACCCAGAAGTCGGCAATGTATTAGAAGCTTCCGTAGTAGTTGCTGTTGTTATGTTCTCTGGCAGAGAATTGAAGTAAGGCTGGCCACATGCCCTGCACCAAGCCCATCCCAAGGTCCCGTCTTGGTTCTTGTCCTCGGGAAGCATGGTATGTTTATGGTCACTAAAGCACTTGGAAACTCAGAGAGTGAGAAAAGAACAATATGGAGTCTGCTCTGTAGAAGGTTAGAGTGTATGTCAATTGAAGCGCTGGACATGAGATAGGTTATATGTGTGTCAAGCCTCTCAATGACTTCAGCTTCAGCACTGAGGCCGGTGAGGCAAGTTGCAACCTCAAATGCTACTGCGTCTTCACCTACCTATGGAGGTGATTCCTAACGCATAGCTCGAGGCATACTCGGTCATCTTGTCAAAGTCTGTGTAGAAAGATTCCTCATGGACTTTGACTGGGTTAATTAGGTCAGCAACTGATGCACGTGGGTTTACCTCCATGTCTGACTCAAGCCCGCTCTTTTAGGCACGTACAATAAAACTCGCCTTCCAAAGAGGCGGCGGAAGTAGGGTATGGTTTGGGTGTGATGTCTGTGCTGTTGCCGAATGAAGAGCTGACGTGGTTGCCTATGCATGCATCGGTTGGTAACGGTGCCCAATCAGTCGGCATCTCCGTGCTTCTGTGCCAAGTACCTACTTGGACTTTTGCCAATTCCTACACACCTTCGCTAGCATTTAAGCTTAATAAATGTGTGCCTTGGCGCTGCTCAGGTTCCAGAAGATTCAATGTATGTATTTTAACTACGACGTTGACATGCACCAGCTCCGGCTCCGTTCCGCAGCCCTCTAGACACTATTCAACCAACCCTTGTCTGGACGCCACCAAACGTGTCATTGGCCCCTCACTTGTATGTCACCTATCTCACCCTGCCGTTAACTGGATGTAGATATATTGTTCTATCTGATGATTGGTGGTGTGGTTCGATGCCAGATTTCCCAGAGGCCTCGCTGTGTATGGATTATCTGGGTTGTTTCCCGCTGAGCTTACCGAATGAGACGTCTAACAGCATCCACAAGTCTATTGACCATTCTTCGGATTCTATCACTGTTAAATTTCTCCAAGAGGCCGTCTAGAACTTTAGGTACTCTACTGGCTTGGGAGGCAGGTGGCAATTTTGAAAGATTCTACGCATTGCCTTGCTTCAACTGTCGCTCACGCTTCTTACTGTCCATGCCCTCGTATTGTAATCCGGGGTGGGTGGGACAGAGAATCGGGACATTGTGCGGAATGTCGTGTAACCGCAAAATCTAGCAGGTGGTGTGCCAAGAGATGGCTTGCAGATGTGACAGTGAGGCAGTCATCTTGGTACCACTCATGAGAATGTCGCGTTATTAATCGGGCTCACCAATGAGCTATAAATCCTTGATAATTCAACATTGTGACCTGAAGATTATTTCGACGTTAAACCATTGAAGTTAGGTACGTTGCTGGGGTAACGCGACCCCTGATCCCCTTAATATGCCATCTCCCCTATCTACACCCTACCTAGGCTTTGGAGATGTCTCAATCTAAACCGCACAGAAATCAGCACCCGACGTTTGTTTCGACTCTACAACGTCTGCTAATCTTCAAGCCATCTTCAAACCTCGTATTTTTCACAACAATGTTTTTCTTTCAGCCTCCTTCGTAGTCGTAGTTCTGAACAACAATCGGTTCTGCGGTTGGCGCTTATTGTCGTCATAGGCACATCTGGTTCCAAAAATTCCCTGGAATGATCTCGCGCCGCTTTTTGCCTTATTCCTGGCGGGTATACCCGCCGCTAAAATGTACAGAGGCTAAAAAGATCACTGCATTTGGAGCTCGGCCTTAATGCCCATTTGCGGCGTGTCTACAATATCAGCTGTGCCCCAAGGCTCTCCATCATCGATCCGGAGCCGATGGAGACATTTGACTGAACTGCCTCCGAGAACTGGCTGATATGGGCCTTGGCAGATCGTCAAAAGCCCTTAGAAGATAGTAAGGTAACCATGCTTTACATGATAGTCAGTAGGCCTTTCAGATAGCATCTAAGCCATAAAGAATGAGCAATAGTTTTGGGACCCCCCAGAATCGGTTTTGGGACCCCCTGCACTACATTATGGCAAGTTAGACAGAACTATAGGCTTTTTTATGGTGTTTCTTCATCATTCTGTCTGTTCCGCCATATCTACCAGCATATATCTACCCTTTCAAAGGCTTTCGGTGTGAGTTTTAGCCACATATTACCGTCGTAAGTCCCTCACCTACTTAAAGTAACCACTACTAATTCCACCACCAATTCCACCACCAATTTACAGCTTAGAGAGGTGTAAAAGTGAGGGCATTCACATATATATTGACCTGGAAGTCCAATACTTTCTTTTTTACAAAGAAGAAAAGCTACGTGGTGATTATAAGACTTATAGTGCAAAAGACTCTTTCTTAGGGTTAGGGCTATATATGGTCAGGGGGGTCCCAAAACCGATTTTAGGGGGTCCCAAAACTATTGCTCTAAAGAATAACAGTCAGGCATTGAATGTGAACTGTGGAGGTGGTAGTGAATTTCTCAGTTGATATATCCTGATACTTTGGTTATTGTTACAAGCTTCCAGCGTCTACATAGCTTGATAAGATAGGGTACATAATTCCTCTATTGACTGTGTTGTGTCTTGTAGTGACGGGGCACATTATCCTTCCTTCCTCTATACCGGCAACCAGGGAACGGACAAGCCTCTTGCTCGGATGGAATATTGTTCGCTTTTGCGTACTCGCTATGCTCGGCCCAGATGTGGCGATTTCGGGCACGGGTTTCACCGCAGTTGATTCGGCAGACAAGGCATTGGAACTTGGGGTTTGGGACACGAGTGGATGTTCTAAGCAGACAGATACCGGGAGGCTGATTAGACAGAGAGACAAGTGTAATGGTTGTTACATGTCATCCACTTACATGGTCTGAGTGTTACTTGCGGTTCCCGGTCCGGTATCAAGACCGAGTGACTCCTGATGTGTATCATCAGCGACAGGCTGAGAAGCAAAACTATCCACCGAAATGAGCCCTTGGTTATTATATTGTGAAATGTCTTCACGATGAAAGGGATCGAAGACCGAAGACTGAAAAATAAAAGGACAAAAATACCCTGGAGTTGGTGTAACTTGCAGAGGGGCGGCAACAGGAGTTGAGCTTGGAATTGTCAAAACATCTTGAAAACACGGACAAGACATGGCTTGACTGGAATACCGTGTTGGCTGCTGGGCACAGAACCAGCATATCATCTTAGGGGTCGTTGTGTTCAGAGCCTATGGGTGGTGTGATATCTGTCGAGCCAAGTCATACTCGAAAAGGCTCGAGCTTATGTAGTTATCGCTTTGCGGCTCTTCTATCTTTCGTTCTTGTTCCGTTCCTGATATACTGAGGATTGATGTCGGGATTCCAGAGCCAGGGCTACGGTGCCCAATGCAGAAGCGGTTCTCTGTTGTCTACCTATTCGCCTCATGTAAGTAGCCACACGTAGACGTGTGCAGAGAACCGCGATTGCCCAACCAGGAAGCCTCGAAAGAAGCGGCCTAGACCAACCATCTTCAAGCTGACTGGTAACGGTCATCGCCTATTTTGGCTATGATATAAGGCGAAGCTCTACGCCACATCTACGCGTAAAAGATTCTCCACGATTCCAAAATATGGTGCTCAGTCTATTCTCGGTGTTACTATGTCC
Source organism: Cercophora samala (assembly GCA_030512305.1). Classification (NCBI taxonomy): domain Eukaryota; kingdom Fungi; phylum Ascomycota; class Sordariomycetes; order Sordariales; family Lasiosphaeriaceae; genus Cercophora; species Cercophora samala. The sequence goes on along the minus strand of JAULSY010000068.1, from coordinate 176,438 downwards.
TGACCTTGTCTTCAGGACTTTGGGATTTTGGCCCCCACATGTGGATCAGACTCAGATCAGAAGACATAGTCGCAAAGTTTCCACAAGCACTTCGAACCTAGAGTACCGACAATCCGCTACCACTGAATTTTCAGTCGTATTATCTTTCACAAGTTCAAAATTACAGCTTTTGTAACTGGTAATACATGGCTATTGACTCAGAAACCAGTATGCGGGACCTTGAGATCCTAACAGCCACACTTCATTCTGTGCCATCCGCCTCACCGCAATTTTACTACGGCACCACGCAGACTGTGCCCCCGCCTCAAAGCCTGACTTCTCCAATCAGGCACCAGTCAAGATGTACGGTTGAGAAGAGTAATGCGGACATATTAATTTCCATATTTAGCAATCTTGTTCTCAACAACAAGTTCAACCTTATCTCCGTCATTACTTTTCATACTTTAGATCACGACCGATTTGATCGGACCGAACGTGCTCACCTTCGGCACGTGCCGGTTGGACAAGGTTGTTTTCGGAGCCGAATCGTGCTAAGGAAGAGTGACAGGAAGAGGCACAGAACGTCGGTATGGATAGTTACTTGCAAAATTCACACACATTATTGCAGTGTAAGAAGAAAACACTCCTTGATTGGCCGTGGCTCTTAACTGTGAAGTCATCACGGGTCGTGACCCCACCACGTGTCTTCTCTAAGGGGGTTCCACAGGGGAGCATCAACTGTGGTGAATCTAACCCCGAAATCCAATAGCGAAGCGGTCATAGACAGGATTTCAGTCTCTGTCAACTCGAGAGGTTGCGCCATGCCGCCATGCCTCCAGCAACTACGCTTCACAAAGACTTCCTTGAGTCGTGGATATCTTCTCAGCGCTATGGGGTTTCTCATTTGCTGGTTTGCCATGTGTTGGAACTCCGTCCGCCATAATGGAATGTAGAAGATTCTCAGGCATTCCAAGTTGACAGGGAACAAACTATCCAAAGCGACACCCGGTTGTGGCTCATTCGTATGGTAGTCGATCATCAACTCCAGCCTCCGCAGCCTTACGAGGTGCGGAAGTACGTTCGTAACACCGTCGACCTGGGAATCGTCTTCATAGAAAATTGAAATGGGTAGAGTAATAGACAGGGTCTGCAACGTATGATCTAGCTGAAGAAGACTGCGTAAAATTACGGGATGGTGGTCAGGATTTATCGTAAACAGGTCTGACTGTCCTTTTGACCATGCCAAGGTATGAAGATTCTTGCAATGATCACCTATCGAGCTGAAATCATCTTGCGTCATATAATCGACATTTCTGAGCATGAGAGACTCTAGATGAGGAAACTTTTCTCCGATGCTCATTTCAGGTTGCATCCTTTTTTTCACCTCCGTCGGGCTTTGTCCCAGGTGACCGTAGTTGTACCCTTCCACAAACATTCTGCGAATATTTTGCCATTTTTCTCTTGCATTACCCAGGTATGCCAAGGGCAAATAGACATCAAAAGAAGGTAAAATCTGATTCGGAGCTAGAAGGGTCTGCCTCAGATTGTCATATGGAGTCCTACGGTTGTGCTGGATAATCAACGTGTCAAGCTGCGTAAAGCGGGTCACAAGAAACCGAAGCATCTGCCCAATTTGTCCTGGCGTAAGAAAAGGCCCAATTTCTTCTGGAGTAAGAAATGGCCATGACAAAGAGTCCCCCTGAAAGGCACTCATGACGTTGGCGTCGGATTGATCAACCCCGACCCCCCAATCACCAATATGTACTTCGTTGATCAAGCAAGAGCGAACCATGGATGCCAACTCTCGATGATTCTGAAAGAAGGCCAATGCCATGGGCAGCCTGTTTGAACGGACCCATGGGCCTTGAAGGGTGAGATCCTTATACATGCGGAAAGTGAACAAGCAAATATCCCGAAACTTTCGAGATGTTCCGGCTAGACCCAAAAGACCTTGTTTAGATGACAGTGGCGGGTTTAACTGTCCCCATCTATTAGCATACACGGGTCTTGTCCAAGGCTCACACCACGAAGGTAGACGAATAACGTCAATTGGAGCACTGGACTTTGCTATGATATCTTTGCAAATTTGGACAACCAGCTCATCTGGAAGGCCATCAAGCTGGGGGAAGCATTTTGACACCATTTTCGGCTACAATCCCATTTCAATTTCAGTGATGAGAGAGGTACTGGGATTGGAACTTGACAATAGCCGAAGGAGCTCACGTCAATATATATACATGTAGACTGGGTCAGGCATGTGATAACCTATGACACTCAATTTCGCCGTTGGATACAAGCTTGAGGGAGTCAGAAGGAAAAACAAGCCGGTACCGTCAACTTGCTGCTTTCTAGTCCGAGTTTCTTCCGGCAAATACGCATATCTCCCCAACGGTGATAAAACTCGTCCCTTGGATTGCACCTAGCAACACATCAAGCAAAAACTCTGACACAAAAAACCCCGGCAATCAAAAACCTCAAGCATCAGGCCCAAAAAACACCCTCGGCCAAATATTCATCCCCGTCTTGACCCCCCCCTTAACAGGCAAACCAGCATGCACCGTCCTCGCATCCCCCGTCCCGTTCGGCAGCAGGTTCACCCAAAATATCGCATTCCCCGGAACAGGCTTGAAAGCCACCCCCCCATCCTCATGCTCCCTCCACACCCTGCCCTCATCAGCAGTGTGAGGCGTAATCGGCCTCACCTTGGGGAACCAAGTCTCCCCGGAGCCCTCGGTGATGTTACTCTGCAGAATCACAAAAAAGGTAGCAACCCGGTTGTAGAGTCGTCGTCTGCCAGTCTCTCTGTCCTCGTCGGTGATCCGCGGCCGGGAGAACCAATCGGTGTGCAGGTCGAACTTTTGGGATTCGGTGTAACGGACTACTTGGGCTGGTCCCATTTCGTCGCGGCCGGGGGAGAGGAGGGTGCCGAGGAAGGAGGCGGAGCGGGAGAGGATGCAGTTTACCAGGTGGGAGTCGCTGGGTAAGGGGGCGCTCCAGGATGTCCGGGCTTGGGAGCCGGCCGAGTCGGCGCCGCGGGAGACGATGGGGGATGGTTCGAGTAAGGGGGTTGAGAGGTCGATGAGGGACCGGGATTCAGCTTGGGAGACAAAGTTGGGGATGTAGATTAGGAGTGGGTCGAGGGATATGAGGTGGGTGGTGTAGGTGTGTTTGGGGCATGTTTGGTTTGTTGATGGGGTAGGTTGGAGGAGGGATAGAAGAGGTGTTGGCAGGAATGATAGGTCCAGACTGGTGAGATGATGTCGGATGACGTCTTTAGAGAGAAAGTGACTGAGAAGAAGAGGCCCAAGGTATGCGCTCAAGGCCACAGTCACTGAGATTGTGATGAGATGGAGCGCTCTGGCCATGTTGACTCGAACTTTCAACTTGAATCCCTAGGAGTTTGTCAGCCATAGGTCATACTGCAACCAGCAATTCACACATCAATGGCATTGACCTCGATGACAGGTGTCGCCTGGTCAAGTCGCATCGGTTAAAGTGCCTGGCTTGGCGAGCCTAGCCCGTCGTGTAGCCTGTCGTGGACAAAATAATAGAGACTGTTAAAATACGATTGATAGGTCTCAAAAGGCAGTTAATTCTTTTCAAAAGATAATTGGAAGGCCTAAAACAATAGGTGAGGATATATCTAGTACACTTTATAGCCTTAATTTTGCGTTGCAGTCTTTATTACTTTGTCCACGGCGTGCCTAGGTATCGACCATGAAGGGTGACGGGATAATGGTGTGCTCTAATTACCCGCCCACGTCAAGAACAAGAGAATGCAAACTGCTACATGGATGACAGTCTCCCCAAAAAGCTCAAGAAACCAGCATCATAGGCATGGATTTTATGCTGCTGAAAAGAAATTCTAATTGAATCGTCTTGTGATATGTTTGTTTAACCCGGAAATACGTTGCATATATGACACTAAACCACCACGACTCCACAAAAGGGGCGAAAAGGGGGAACCCTCCCCCAAAAGAAAGACCCAAGTGTTGTTTTTCCTCGTCATGGAATCATGCTGACTTCTTCTCTGCCTTCAGAGCCTTGATGACTTTCTTCAAATCATCCGCTCCATCTGCGTTGAAACCTTCGACCTCCTCCAACGCCTTCTCGAACCACTCGATTGCCTCTTTCTTCTTTCCCCAAGCTTGGTACAACCGCCCCATAATCTCGTAGTAGTCACCCATGTGAGGTAGAATCTCTTCCTCGGTCAGTGCCTGGATCATTTCAGTGTTGAGCTTCACTGCCTCGTCGAACTTCCCTTCCTCGACCAGTTCCACGATTTCAGGACCGAGGTCATCGACTTTCTGACGGCGGGCGTCCGAGGCAGCCAAGAGCTCCGGAGGACCGGCACATAGGTTGCATGAGCAATCAAAGCCCCAGAGCCTCTTGAGACGAGGGAGACGGACTTTGGACTGGAGGTTAAAGGCGGTGTCTTTGTTGGGATTAGCGAGGTACGGATTTCATGACGTGAGTGGTAGAAAGAGAAGCATAGGTAACTCACAGCTGATTGTAATCTCTTCTCCTGGAAGAATGTCCCTAAAGGCGGTAATGGTCTTGGAGAGTGTGGTGGCGTTGAAGCGAGTGATTGCACTGTGGTTTTATATCAGCAAAGCACCATTGCCGAATCATTATCGGACAACTTACTTTGGCTTGCAGGCATGGTTCATTCTCTGTTGTTTCAATGTCAGTCACAAATCCCTTCTCAGACCTTGATATTGGACCAGAATCATGGAACTCACTGAAACATCCGGAAATAGCGCAACATAGCCATGTCCACCTGCTTCAACACTGAAGCTGTTCGTCTTCATCACATCCTCTGCAGCCGGCACATCTCCCGGCCTAGTACTGCTCCTCGCCAACTTTAGCACTCTATCCGGGTAAGGCAGCCTCACAACAGCCTCACTGAGCAGCAATCTCCCCTGCTCCATCCGCAAATTCGCAGCAAAGTCCTTATCTGCCATCAGAGTCGCATAATCCGTCATGAAAATCGACCCCTTTGGAATCTTCCTCGTGGCAATCAACCCAAACCCCTTCCCGTCAATCGTCCTGAGCGCATAAGGTGGGTCTTCCAAGTCTTCGCCTACGGTAATGAAGTCATCTTTGGCCTTGGGGGACGCGAGGATAAGCTTCTCAATCTGAGCCAAAGAGGACGAGGCATTGTTTGACAAGGGGGCAATGATGCTGATTCCTCGTTTTGGCCCTTGGAACTTGGATGCGGTGAAGACGCAGTACGGGGTTCCAGTTTTGGTGTCCAAACAGAAGGGGGTGTGTGTCCAGGGCTTTTCTTGGCCGCTTTTGAGGGTTTCGTTGGACACAAAGGCCGTTTCGCAGGATGGTAAGAGGTCGTTTTTGAGGGGTCCTGGGAGGCAGTCGCTTGCATGTGATCTCAGGGGTGGCAAGATGTGCTGCTTTGGTGGTTGAGATTGGATGTTGGCTGATGCTGTCCCCGAGAGGAGCAAAAGTGAGGTTGTCAGGACTGACAACGCCATTTTGCATGTGGCGAGTGAAGTAAGGTAAGCAGATCAAAACTTCAGAATTCGTAATTGGTGATGGTTGCAAAAAGAAGCACAAACTCATATCACAGAATTCACAAAACGTTGTAGAATAACAAAAGACAAAATTCGAGTTCTACCAGCAAAAAAGACACCTTTTTGAGCGTAATCTTTACATATCTGTCCTAACTATCACAGCCCGCTCCAAGAGTCTTGGAGTCTTGGAATCTGGGATTCACCTGGCACTGGCCGTCTTGTGTGTCAGAAGTTGAGCGGCGAACCAGCAGTTTTGTACTATTAGCCGTGGTAGCGATTCCTGTTGATCAGCAAAATGCCGTCTCTCCTGTGGCTTCGGATCATCCGGCCGAACGCCAAGAGTCTGGGCGATTTCTGGGCATCTCTCCAGGTTGTAGAGATGCTCATGCTAAGAAGAGCTAATGTGGTAGAACGGTGGTATGATGGCATGTCTTAGGTCTTATGAGGCTCTCCATCGCTTGCTATAAGCTTTGACAGCACCCCTTTTACGGCATATAGAGAACCCTTCTTTTTGGTCGGAGCGACATCGGGCTTTTTAGGTCAAACAATACGCCTTCCTTGACTTTATAGCCAGACACTGTTGCAGACATTCAACGGCGAGTCGAACGCCAAATCTCATGATCCGATTCAAGCGCTTACGCCCCCTTTCTCGCCCTACACTCCAAAGCGATTTGATTCATGCGCTTAGGCGCCATCGTCATCTCGACATTCAAAAAAAAAACATCTCATGATCACAAGCAACGAATCTCGTTGAAGAAGATCAAAATTCAACATTCCGGCTAAATAAGGACAAGTCAAACACGGCCCACGGGCCCAAAACCGGGACACCATCCCGGATTTCTCTCTGAATCTCTCTCAAGCCGCGTCACTCTTGCCTGTCGCTTTCATTTTGCCGGCTCAGTACTTGTATGTTCAAGATTGCAAATCCATCAGAAAGCAATATCCGTCGCCATCCGCCTCCCGGGGTGCTGGGGAGGTCGTTCTGTTTCAAACATTGGGCTGAGATGGCGAGAGTGAGAATACCCGCTGATGGGCAGGAATGTAACCAGCGTTTAATATCGGGCAAATTTACCCCACAATCTCGATACCGCTGCTTGTCGCTGCACGGTAACGTGGGGTCCTATTCTTCCAGAGTGACGCCAAGCGATGCCGGTACTTAACCACACTTTTCTCCGGTAAATTGCCCATTCTGGGGCTGGCAATCCGGGGGTGGCGTCTACATACCTTACTTGCGTGTACATGGTGGTGTAAGACATCACCGACTAGGTGCGTTGTATATGGCTGATTGACAAATGATGCTCATATCGACGTTATATGGGGAAAGGGGCGATAGAGAATGACTGCCCGTGTCAGGTATATATATAAGGGCCATGATCATCCTCTTTGGTTGCTGCTGATCATCATCACCCTCCGTCAACCTGAAGACACTTGGTTCTCACAGTCAAAATGGTCTCTTTCACCTCCATCTTCACGGCTCTTGCCGCGGCGGCCACCGTTGTTGCCAGCCCTCTCGAACTTGCCCTTCGTGGCATCCAGCCTGGTCAGGGCACCCACGACGGTTACTTCTACTCGTACTGGACCGACGGCAAGGGGTCTGTCGACTACAACAACGGCCCCCGCGGCTCGTACAAGGTCAGCTGGAGGAACGTCGGAAACTGGGTTGGTGGCAAGGGCTGGAACCCAGGCCCTTCTCGCACCATTGCCTACAACGGCACCTGGAACAACTACAACGTCAACTCCTGTAGGGTCCCCCTCCTTCTCTTTTTGGCCTTCTCCCTGATGCAAACGCACTAACATCAACTTAGACCTCGCCCTCTACGGCTGGACTGTCAACCCCCTCGTCGAGTACTACATTGTCGAGGCCTACGGCAACTACAACCCCTCGGCCGGCACGACCAAGTTCCGCACCCTCGAGGCCGATGGCGGCACCTACGACGTCTACCGCACCCGCCGTGTGAACCAGCCTTCCATCCAGGGCACTGCTACCTTTGACCAGTACTGGTCTGTCCGCCAGGTCAAGCGCGTCGGCGGCACCATCTCTGTGCAGAAGCACTTTGACGCCTGGACTTCTTCCGGGCTGAGGCTCGGCAGCTGGAACTACATGATCATGGCTACCGAGGGTTACGAAAGCAGCGGCTCGGCTGAGATCGAGGTCAGGGAAGTCCGCTAAGTGTTGGCGTGTTGGCGTTGGAACACTTTGTACATACTCACATACTGAGGCTTGGGTTGGCTCGTTGGTCAGCGATCATGGTGATTGTGGTGGATGATGGTTAGGTCTGTTGGGGAGGCTACGGGAATAACATGAAGTCATACGACCAAGGCAGGTGGATACAAAAATTCAAAGGAATCTCCAATGTTCCTGCCAGTTCCGAACTCCGTTCAAATGCCGCCAGACTAGTCCAGATTCTGTTTGGGATCCCCATCACGATTCACAATCCTGGGACCTTTGCGGTGTTTTGACCAATCAGCACGACGGACTTTTGTTACTCGTTCGTCCACGTTGCATCGGCTAACGCAGACGCTATTTCTCGCTATTTCTCCTTGGCGGGTCGATTTGATGTTGGTCTGCATCGAGGTTGTGATCGATAACCCCTCCTTTCTGCTGTTTCACCAATTGCTTGTTGATATCCTTCGTGCTCTCTCCCTTGGATTCTTCCTGCCAGAGACTCAAGAAATTGCCAAGTTTTGTCAACAATGGCTGCAACAACCACCGTGACGGTCCCCCACATGGGCGGCATCAAAGTCGGCTATCGGCTCTCGTCTCCGTCAGGTTCCATCGACAAGACCAAGCCCACAGTCGTCCTCATCAATTCCATGTGCACGACTGTCTCGCTTTTTGATGACCAGTTTTCCTCGGAACAGCTGACTTCGGCCGTGAACCTTTTGGCCATTGAGCCTCTGGGTCATGGCTCGACTTTTGCGCTCAAGAAAGAGAACTTCACCTACTGGGACACGGCTGAGATGGCGCTCCAGGTCATGGATGCGTTGGGGGTTGAGAAGGCTTTTGCCTTGGGAACCAGCCAGGGCGGGTGGTATGTTTGCTGTACATGAACGCTGAAACGAGATGGGGGCTGATTGAGGCTTTTACAGGATGGTTGTACGCATGGCTCTGCTTGCTCCCGAGCGGGTAAGTTGCTGTGTTAATTTTCTTCACTCAAAGTCATACTAACATGATCAAAGATTCTTGGCCTCCTTCCTCTCGGAACTTCGATGGACTCGGAGTCTGCCTACTCTCGTACTCAGGGTGGCTGGGACCCAGCGGCTGTTCTTACTCCTTTCTTGGAAAAGTGGTCGACTTCCGAGCCAACCCCTGATTTCGTTGTTGACGAGCAGTGGAGGGGAATGGTCACTGGTCTGGGATTCGGTGCTGCCCCCAAGCCAGAGCTGTTGAGCTTCTGGGATGAGACTTTGAAGCAGGTTTATGTTGGAGATGAGGGCAGAAAGAAGGTCAGGATGGCCCTTACCAACTTGCTGGAGCGTGATGGTCTCTTGTTGAGACTGAGGAATATCAAGTGCCCTGTCTATTGGTTGCAGGTAAGTTTGCGTTTCTTTGGTCGTATTTTGGAAATGAGTGCTGACACAACGAAACGATAGGGAGAGCAAGATCCGGTATTTGGAAGCAAGTTGCCAGCCGAGCACATCAAGTTGTTTACCAACGCTCCTGAGGCTACGCTGACGCTTGTGCCCGAGGGTGGCCACTTCTTGAATGCTACCAGCCCTCGTGAGGTACAGGAGGCGATCTTGAGGATGGTAAAAAAGTATTCTGTTTGAGGGTTACCTAGAAGATGATCTTGATTGTCCTTGCGACTACCCAACATGTACATTACCAGGATGTGGCGACGGACACAGCAGTGCATACACTAGCCCCTGAGATCAGCAAATAAATCAAGGAACAGCTCTTCTCGTTTGCTGTCACTGACTCCACCTCGTCAAAGCTTGACCTCTCAAACGTTGTATTCACTGACCACCCCGCATTAACGTGCATTAACGCCACCAACAAGGGGTCCAGTCTCACCACATGGCCATGGCATTCCTGACCTCTCACTTCTATCAAGAATCTCAGCAGTGTAAACACCATTGAATATCTCGAGGTGACTGTCCAAGCATGCCTAAAGTAAAGAACATCATCATCACCGGCGCCTCCGGCCTCGTCGGCCCCCTTCTGGCCTCCCGCCTCCTCAACTCCCCCGAATACCGTCTCTTCCTCACCGACCTCCACCCCCCCATCCTCCCCCCAAACGTCACCCACCCCCAAAATGCCACCCTCCTCCAAGGCGACATCACCTCCCCCGCCTTCATCACCACCCTCCTCTCCGCCGCCCAGCCCCTCCACGCTGTGTTCTTGTTCCACGGCATCATGTCCGCCGGCTCAGAAGCAAACTACGACCTCTCCCTCAAAGTAAACGTCGACTCTGTCCGCCTGTTTACCGACCAGCTCCGGTCCACCAACCCCGGCTGCCGGGTGGTATACGCCTCCTCCCAAGCGGTCTTTGGCCAGCCGTTGCCCGAGGGCAAAATCACAGACGACGTCCTCCCCACCCCGGAGAGCACCTACGGCTGTCACAAGCTCATGACGGAGACGTACCTCACTTCCCTGCACCGGAAGGGGTACCTGGATGTGTTCATCGCGCGGTTCCCCACCATCAGCGTCAGGCCGGGGAAACCCACCGCCGCGGCGTCGAGTTTCCTGTCGGGGATCATACGCGAGCCGATGGCCGGGGTGGAGTGCGTCGTTCCGATTCGGGACAGGGGGTTCAGGAGCTTTCTCGCGTCGCCGAGGACGATCGCGGAGAATCTGGTGAGGGTGCTGGGGTTGGGGAGCGAGGTTTTGCCGGCGCACAGGAGGGTGATTCAGTTTCCCGGGGTGAGCGTTTCTGTGCAGGAGATGATGGACGCGCTGGGGAAGTTTGGCGGGGAGGATAAGTTGGGGCTGGTGAGGGAGGTGCAGGATGGGGAGCTGGAAAGGATCTTGAGGAGCTGGCCGACGGATTTTGACTTGAGCACGGCGGAGAGGTTGGGGTTGGTGGTGGATGAGGGGCCGGGGGCGGAGGGGATTGTGGGGGAGTATGTGAGGAGTTTGGGGAGGGGGTGAAGGCGGGATGGAGTAGGTAGGTAGATGTATATTCCGCATATAATTTAAAACTGCTAACTATGTGGCCAATCTGCTATTTTGTCTCAAAAGAAATGAGACGACAACGCAACTCGATATCCCCCTCCTCGACTTCTCAGTCCTACCTATTTGTTCTTGAAATAAAGCACAACAGACCTGTTCTTTTCAGTCCTGTGACCTTGATTGAGCGCCGGGTGCCCGTGTCTTTGCCCACATCTGGTACATTCGCAGGGCTTGACCGTTGGTAAACTCGGTCATGCACTCATCCTTGACATAGGACATGTAGTTGTGAACGGGGTCCTTGCCACTGCTATTGGGGCAGGTGTCCCACTCCTGATCACAGTTGCCACCTCTGGGATAGGCGTCAAGGTTCATCTTGGGGGTGTCGAGGACGTGATCATCCGGGTCTGCCGGGGAGCACGGTTCATAGGGATCTTCGGTTTGGAATGTGTGCATGAGACCAAGCCAGTGCCCTATCTCGTGAACGGCCACCTTTCCTTGGTTGAAATAATCGAGTCCGCCGCCGGGAGCTGCTTTCTGGTTGATGACACAGCCATCGAGCGACCCGGCGTGAGACCACGGTGAGGTGCAAAAGCCGCCTAGAATGTCGTCTTTGAGATCGCAAAAGTATAGGTTGAGCGTGCTCTGGTCGCCCACATGCAGCGTCGACTGGATGGCGCGGTACGTGTCTACACGCCTGCTGTCGAGCTCTTCCGACCCGAGCCCGTCAAAGGACCAAGCTTTAGTCACTATCCAATGGTTGTGGGTGTGATTGAACGTGATACCGGTGGGCCTGAATGCGTCCCTGATGATCTGAACTTGCTGAGCGATGTCCTCCTCCTGTGGGGTTGGACCTTGGTCAGCATTGATGCCGTCCTTTGCAGCTCGTACCATTTTGCACATCCATGATTTTTCGCTTACTGAAATATAACCATCCTCACGTCTTTTTGAGGTGGCAACGACATGGATTACAAGTTGGATGGGGGGAGGGGGCGGGTATGTTTGCTGTGTTCTCATGCTGAGTTCGCTGGTGTCGACGGGTGGTGGGGGGAAGAGAGTGGCATTCTCATTTCCACATCTGTACATTGCCGAGACAGGCGATGACAGTGCGAGGCCGAGGAGCAAGGCATGGAAAAGTTGCATTATGAGAGTGATAGTGCAAAAAGATCAGGTTTTGGCGGTGTTGGGTGTTGAGAGCTGGGGCTGTAAAGAGAAAGAGAGAGAAAGACTTTGAAGCTGACATGGGAAAGGAATTGTGCAAGACTTTTGTACCTGTCTGAAGAAAATTGACGAGCGCCATTGTCGAGTTTATTGGTAGAATGTGACTCTGTCTCTACGCCACTTCTTGATGGAAATTGGAAAGTTACCAACAGAACCCATAAGACATTATAGTATTAGAGTGTGAGGGCGTTGAAAACTTAGTTGGTGGTGATAGGCTCCCCATATCCAGCCCCACTTGCTGCTTGCTCCCATCCCCGCTCTCAACCTGATAGCATTCGGAAACCCGCTCTGCTTCAGTTACCTTTGACGCCATCACTCATTTTTGCACACAAGTCCATTGGCGCACCGCGAAGAATTTGACGCCTGTTCAAGAACCTGGAAAGTTTAAGGAAACAGTTTGCGTTTGCCCGATGGCGCTGACCATCACTTGCCATCCCCCACTGGGCGCCATCCATGTTCTCGAGCCCGATGTGTCGCATGTCCGTCTCAAAAACAAGCACACAGCCTGTCCTGTGACTAACACTATGTTCAACTAGGTTCAATTTGTCGTCGGAGCACCTTCCACCGTCAGCGATGTCACCATCTGGCACAACTGCACGCCGACCAGCGAATGGTCCGAACTAGGCCTCACGAAGGTCTGCATTGTTTGCCAGCTAGGTATTTGTAGAGACCAATATATGTTGACTAGTATATCTACTTAGTCCACGACCCCCCCCCTGATTGATAACCAAAAGGGCCGCAAGTACTTCACAGGGGCAATATCGGTCCTTGATGGGACATACAATCTGACAGGGCCCTTCAAATTCACGGTCAAGCTTCGAGACAGCAAGGATGCGTCGTGGCTTTGGATCAAGGACCTTGATGGGAGTCAAGACGGGGAGGTCGTGGTTCCTGCTCTGCATCCTCCCAGTAGCGATTTGTCAAGCTATCTGGACGGCATCAGTAAAGACATCGTGGTAGATGAGCGAGCCGGCACCAACGCGGCAGCGGAAACTGTGTGGAAACTCAAGGCCAATACACCTGCCGCCCATGGTCAACTCTCCGGCCGGACCTCTTATTCTCTAGGCAAAGCGATTGACTGCATTCGATGGTTTGCTATTGTTCGCCACAACGATGCTTGGTTTGGGCCTCGACATGGTCGAGAGGTCTTCTCACTCAATGAGGAAGCGGTGATGCTCTCGTTTCTCAGGCGAGATGGGCTACACGTCGTTATTATTGCCATCAGTGGCGTTGAGAATCTGTTGACCACGGTTGTTTCGAGCGAGCATGGACATATTCTACTCTCGTCAAGGAACGATGGACTTGAGCCTGCCCAAGCCCGTGTTGTTGTCGCTATTGCCGAGACGTGTGAGAAGGCCATCGCTGCTGCTATGAGGCCAGTCAGGGAATTTACCCGCTGCCATAGCAACAACATTGTCACCATGGACCTGCAAAAGGCGGGCTCTCAAAACGTTGATGTAGCAGCAACGCTTCAATCATGGTACGACGGCTTTGCTTACTGCACCTGGAACGGTTTGGGGCAATATCTCTCACCAAGCAAGATCCTCGATGCACTCACCAGCCTAGACGATAAGGGAGTTCGGCTCACCACCCTCATTATTGACGACAACTGGCAGTCTGTTCAGCTTGAGCCCGGCAAATCCGACTTTTACAGGCAGTGGTCTGACTTTGAGGCGAACAAGGAGCATTTCCCTGGTGGCCTGAAAAGTCTCATCACCACTATCAGATCGAAATTTCCCTATATTCAGTTCATTGCTGTCTGGCATGGCATCTTTGGTCACTGGGGAGGCATGGCACCTGATAGTAATATCGGAAAAGATTACGCAATGAGAACATTTAAACGGCGCGAGGGGATCTTTCTCGGCGGCGGGAAGATGACGACAGTGGAGGGAACCGATGCTGTGAGGCTGTATGATGACTTTTACAAGTCGGTTCACCCACCTTCTACACAAACAGGGTCATCAAAGCTAACACCCAGGTAGATTTCTGTCTGACGCCGGCGTGGACGCAGTCAAGGTCGACACGCAAAGCTTCCTGGACTACGCAGAGCACGCAGACGACAGGCTCGCCTTGACCACAGCCTACCAAGATGCATGGAGGCTTGCATCCCTCAAGTACTTTGGTGGCAGGGCAATCGCTTGCATGGCGCAGATTCCACAGACAATCTTCTACTCGTTCCTGCGAGATGACCTCCCAAAGCCGATGGTGAGGACGTCTGATGACTTCTTCCCCGACGATCCGAGGTCAGCCCCCATCTTACCACCCCCAGTTCAGTACAAAGCCCTGACTCTCCACAATCAGCTCTCACTCCTGGCACATCTTCTGCAACGCCCACAACGCTCTTCTGATGCAGCATTTCCACCTCCTCCCAGACTGGGATATGTTCCAGACAAAGCATCAGTACTCCCGCTTCCACGCCACAGCAAGATGTGTTTCCGGCGGCCCGATTTACATCACCGACGCACCCGGGGATCACGATCTCGACCTCATCGGGGAAATGATCGCAAAGACCCCAGACGGCAGCCTTGTCGTGCTTCGGACAGAGAAGCTCGGGAGGACGGTGGAGATGTACACCGGGCACTCGGAAACCACCCAATTCCTCCAGATCAGAGCCGAGCATCACGAGGCGGTCATCACGGCGGTGTTTAACCTCTATGATGAGCCCCTGACAAAGCTGGTCTCTCTCGGCTACCACCTCAAATCAGCTCCGGCAAAAGATGAAGCGGGTTACTTATTCCGCGTCCACAGCTCCGGCCGAGTCCTCAGACACGCTGCCACACCAGGTGATACCAACCCACCCATCATGGAGCTTCACCTCGGGGCCCACGACAGTGACATCATCACCAGACACCCAATCCGCCGGTTCAAAAACACCAAAGTGGCCGTGCTGGGACTGTTGGGCAAAATGGCCGGGGCTGCCGCTGTGGTGGGAACGAGTTACACCGTCCTTCCGAAAACATCAGAGATCCAGGTGGAGGTCCAGCTGAGGGCGTTGGGAAGTCTAGGTGAGAACCCCATGGGGTATGTTGCATGTGTGTACTGCAAAATGCTAACCATCACTGCTAGGCGTCTACGTCTCTGCCGATAGCCGTCCGCTCTCCAGGCCAGTCAAAGCGACTGTCGGTGGCGGTCCGGTGGCCGAAGTCGAGCCTTCAGCATCGGACCCGTTTGTCCTCGAGTTCGACCTAGAGACACTCTGGCCGGGAGGGGACCGTAATGCGAAAGTTGGCTCAGAGGTGTTGGTTACACTGGTGATACCTATGCTTTGATGAGCCAGGGGGTTGTATGCTGGGATAGGGAGGGGTATGGAAGTCGTCAACATACGCAGGTGAAATGGTCGACGGAGTGCGTGTTTAATTATTACATGCCGTAGGCAAGAAAGGAGACTGCAGAACAGGCAGGATCAAGGCCTAAAGAATGGTAGGTAATAACACCCCAAGAATCTTAAAAGCCGGCTCGACTATCTTACAGAGCCCATTAACCATCTTGTAGTGCCTATTGATACATGATTAATGTGAGGATACATACCCCTGCGCTGGCCCCGTGGCTATGTACGTGCTTTTGGTGCCGCAACTAAGGCTTACCAACGATCCTTAAGACTAGATTACATTGGTTAAATCAGGTACCTAATTACCCCGAGCCCAAACCCATTGTCCCCCAGCGCCTTTAGTCTCTCCCTTCAAGCACCTGCCGAAGGCGGAGCTCCTCTGCCGACCACCCCTCGCAACCGGGCAAGGCCGTTATGTGCTTGTACATATCAAACATGCGAGGATCATTAGTCCCAATCCTTCTAGGCACATATCTCACATCAATCGGAGGCATTTTCGAAGGGGCTAAACAGAATGGCAATGCAATACACCCAGATCGTCAGCCTTTATTCCAGACAACGCAAACCACGAAAATCGAATCCAACACGCGTTCTTCTCCCACTCAGATAGCTACAGCTAGATATTCAAATGGCAAAGTGAAAAAAGGGAAAACTAACTGCCTTTAGCCCCTCCAGTCTTGGAGGCAGGAGAGCCAAACAAACCCAAACCTGGCGCCTGGACCGGTCTGCTACCATCCGTGGCACTAGCATTCTTGTTACTGCTGCTTCCAAACAGCCCTCCCGATGGAAACGCAACGGTGGGGGCATTGGAGAATATCCCAGAAGCGGGGGCCTTGTTGGCAACTGACGAGGAGGGATTCGTGCTTGGAAAAGAAGATGAGAAGGGGCTTGAGTTTGAAGGGGGCAGGTTGCCAAAGACCCCAGAGCCTCTCGGCGCGGCTTGAGCGTCAAATGGCGAAGGGGTCGTGGTTGCAGGATTACTCGGCGCGAACAACCCTCCAGTGTTAGGCGCGAGTGACTTGGTGGCGAAAAGCCCGTTGGAGGTCGATGCTGGAGCCGCGAATAACCCGCCGGTTGTGGGAGCAGGTGGCTTCGTCGTGTCCGCGAAAATTGAACGGGGAGCCGGAGCTGTAGCAGGAACAGGAGCGGGGGCAACAGGCCTGGAAACCGGTGGCGTGCTAGTGCTTGTTGAAGAAGACGATGGTGTGCGGCCGAGAGTGGCGGTTGACTGCCGGTCCACAGTTTCGGTTTCGATGCTTGGTATCGGAGCCGGACTGAGGCTGGGTCCTCGCCTCAACACAAGATTGGTCCCACCATTTCCCATCCCATTTCTGCCCGAGGCAGAAAAGGAATGCAGGTCCCTCGGCTGGAACGCCCTGCAAGCAGCATGGCCGCTTTGGAGTTTGGCAAGCTGGACTTGCAGCTCCTCTCTCTCTTGCCTTACTGGCCGTGATTCGGCGGCAACCTTTTCGACATCTGCATCTGTCATATTGGGGACCATGTCAGGATCGAGAATGGTCGGCAAATGCCGCAAAAGACAGTTTTCCAGTCCGAGAACGACAACGTTGTCGATGAAGATGTCAAGTGATCTCTGTGAGATAAATATCAGCCCAAGTCATATCGAAAACCAGATCTACGTTGGAATACTCACATCATAATAGTTGGCCATGCTCTCAATAATTTTGTCTGTTCCGAAATCACTAGAAGGGGTCGATTCTGAAGCTGCTTGCAACACAGCTCTTGACACGTGCTCATGGGTTAACCCCTCCAGGTTTGGATACACTTTCTCAAGTTGACGGGCAGTCTGTTGTACTCGCCGCTCACCCCCCCTCCGGCTTGGTGTGCTTTTGAGCAATGGCATAGGATCGTACCCATGCATGTAGTGATACAGCAGCTCCTTAAGCTTGGCACCTAGCAAAGATGCCTTTTGCTGGAAGAATGGGTCGACGTACTCCCTGAGGAGCGCCTGGGCCGTCTTGGAGTCTCCTCCGACGATGTGATCTATCAGCTTCTCGGTGAAGCGCTGAGAGATTTCCGTGATCAGTCTGATGTGACGTTGGGCGATATCCTCCCAAGGCTGCGATTGATCTCTGAAAAGACGGAGCGTCAAGCGATCGTTGGGCGAGCCCGGAAACTCGGTGCCTTGATTCTCAGAGGCCATAGCTTCCAACTCGGC
This sequence comes from Cercophora samala, assembly GCA_030512305.1. NCBI lineage: Eukaryota > Fungi > Ascomycota > Sordariomycetes > Sordariales > Lasiosphaeriaceae > Cercophora > Cercophora samala. Next base: position 159,093 of record JAULSY010000068.1, on the reverse strand, counting down.
CCTGAGATTGGCGAGCGAAACGGTTGCCGGATCTTCAGAGGGATAATGATCGAGCAGCTGGTGAAGATGAGGCGGAAGCTCTGGCTCAGAACCGTCGTTCTCTTCGTTGCCGGATTCCCCGCCGTCAGAGTACTTGTCCCAGGTATCGTCGTCCCAAAGAATCTTGCGTCGGTTTCCTTTGGCTAACAAAATGTGTGCAAATGCCCTGTTGAGGTCCCTCACCAAGGCTCGCAACTTCTTGATTCGAGCATCTGTGTATTCGGTCGAGTCTGGATCCGGGTACAACCCACCAAAGAAATCGTCAAGATAGTTGCCTCTCACTGCTTCGCCAGCAAGCTCACGGAAACGGGAGCTGATCTTGGTGAGGTATGTTCTCATGGCCTGTGGTGTCGAGCGTTGCTCACCCAGCTCCTTGAGTCGGATCTGACGTTGTTTGATCAACTGTTCAATGTCCTCGATGAGCTCTGGTAGTTTGCGCTGGATGTGTGCCAAGAGAACCTGGCTGAGTTTGTCTCTGAGAGACTCGATGCCTCGGTCCTGGGCCTTGATTGTTGTCCATACCCCACCTCGAAAGAAGCTCTTCTCGGCCTCGTCACGCTCGGCATCTGTTGAGGTGGTCTCCATGTGAGTCCGGTTGCGTAGCACATGCCATCCGAGCGCCAGTTTGTGAGAGCCTTCCTTATTCTCGGCCAGACGCAAGTACTGCCCTTCGTTGTGAGAGCCGTGGTCCACCTTGTCGGGCTTGGTGATGATTCCCAAGGTTCGTTCCCGGGTAGAGTCGTGTTTCCTCGCCTCGTTCAAGACCTTTTGGGCAGCCAGCTCGCTCTGAGCGGAGACGACGGCGAGGATGATGCTGTTCTTTTGGCGCATGTACTTGTCTGCAAGGCGGTTGACGACAGCAACACCTCCTGCCTCTTGGTTCTCTGTCTCATTGTGATAGAAACCGGGGAGGTCGACAAGCGTCAGTTGCGGAACATGGGGACCGGAAATTTCCACGCGGAGGACCTGCTCTGAGAATGTACTTGATCCGGTGCCGACACCCATGACCTCTTTGGCCTCTTCGATGATATCGGGAAGTTCGTCGTTGCTGAGACCAGTCCTGTCAAAGACGTGGTCGTCCACATTGCCGGCATCATTTTGGATCTGGACGTTGACTCTGGTATGGGGGGCCTGGCGAAGCACCAGCTCGGTTGCAAAGCGGGTGCAGAGTCCATCTTTGATGGGAAAGCGGACACGGGAGATGGCCTCTAGGACGGAGCTCTTTCCAGACGATTGATCGCCGACGACGATGAGTTGAGGAAGCTGGACGAATTTGCCCAAGCCAAGTTTGCGAAGTTCGTCAATGGTGTCGAGAAGGGCGCGCTGCTCAGCTGCCAGCTGCTGCACCGCTGCGAGATCCAATTGAGCAGCAGCCATGATTGGATTTTTTCGGTTGAGTGTGGTTGTGAGAACCTACTTCCATTCCATCTGGTGGATTAATGCCTTTTTAAGTGGAGTTCAGCCCCCAGGCGCCTGAACCCAGGCATCCTGGACGCAGTGACCCGCCGCTTCCACTTTGGTTCAGCTGAGTGTCGTGATTCTTGGTCTATTGATCGTTGGACCAGTCAACAGCCAGTCGCAGTGTCGCAGTGTGACCAAGTGTGCAGAGCAGTGGTTTGGGTGCAGATGACCCACAAAAATACTATCCAAGAATAATCTCCTTCCAGACAGGGCCAGCTCCCAGGGACTCGGTCCAATCCGCCTTTCCAATGGACCCAACTGCGACACGCTCTGCATACATACTTGGGATCCTCCCCGTTGCGTGCCTGTCGCCATTCCCATCCTGCCATTCGAGCATCATCACCATATACCAATGTCGAGTGCGTAGGTTGGCGGGTTGATAACGGACAGCGCAGTCTTGGTCGGCTCTCTTCGAGAACAGTCGATGGCCCCGAAGCGCCCTTTTTGGAACTTATGACCATAGAGGTTCCTGCGTTCGGTGTCAAAGGGCGGCTCAACAGCGACATCCTTGTCATCGTCGAACCGCTGAAGGCGTTCGCATTCCGTTGTGCCATGGCCCTGCCTGTGATACCAAGCAATCCAAGATCGCGTCCGTATGCCCATTTCGATGCGATCAATGCTCCGGTTGTACCAGTCCCAGATATGTGACCAGGAGCTGCCCTCCCAACCACACCAAGACCAGCTGGGGCCTACAGGTTGGCCAGTTACCTGCGACAAACGCCGAGAGTGAAGGGATAGAGGACGCCATAGAAGAAACCAGTCGAAATAGATGGTGGGTAGTCCATGACAAATGTCGGTATCCATCTGACACTTAATCTGCCGCGACACCCCGGCAAATGCGTGGTAGACGTCTGACTGGAATGACAAGAGTCGCTCGGAATATCCTTGTAGAAGCCCCTCATACTTGCCGATGTCGTTATTGTCGAACCTCAAGGAAGTTTTAGTACCAGTGATTTCTTCTTCGAGCTCAAATACGTGTTCTTGCCATGCGTCGTTGTTCCGGCATCGAAACACGGCACAACCGTTGATGAAGATGAGCGTGCGTGGCGCAAAATGAGATTCTTGGAAGCTGCTCAGCTTATTAGAAACTAGGCGTCGTGTTCATCAAAAAGGAGTGCTGAAAACTTACGTCCAGGCCCTTTGAGAATATGGAGCCTTTTGCAGAGCATCTTGATACCTTGACCTGGCGGCCAAACGAAATCCAGGCGCTATCTCTTCCACCGCTTGATTTGTTCCTCTGGTACCAGGATGGACACCCGCAATGCCAGCATCAGCGTGCTCACTTCCGGCGGCCATAATGACCAGGTCGGCAGCGCCGTAGACCATGTCCATTGCCTTGATCAAGGCCTCCGTAGACTCAGGCTCGTCTTGAACAATGCAAAGGCTGTCCACCCATAGGTATCTCATCCCGATTTCCCTCATCACCTGCATGGCATCCTTAATGGTGGCGGGAAGCTGGCTGTCATATTCCAGACTTACCAACGCCTGTGGTTTTTCGAGAGACGCAACGTTTGATTTGACAGTCTTGAATTTCTTTCCCTGGCCCCAAACATAGCTCAAGGTGGCATACCGTAAACCCGGTGGCAGCTTCACCAAACAGTTCTGTTCAATGTCAATGCACCGGAAATCGGGTATCTCTATGGACGGGTGAGACCGGTTCAGCTCCTTCAAGGTGACGTTTCGCCAGCATTTCTTCCCGTGGTAGGTTTGACAGTAGCCCAGCCACTTTCGCACCAGCGAGAAGTCGATCATGCTTGGGCGTATGGGGCGGACAAAATACGAGACAGATTCTGTCGGCGAGTCGTTGGCCAACAGCGTGATCTCAGGAAAGAGATTCAAGTTTTCAAGATAGCTGCCGCTTTCTGTTCGTGCAGATATCCGCAGAATGCGAACTTCGGGTATATAGACCCAAGGGCTGTCCGCATCCGGACGAGGGTCGTCCGTAGCCCAGCTCATCGTCACCACCACCGAATCCCCGTCCACCTCTGTTGGGACCTGGTCGGCTTCTCCCAAAGACCGGAGAACAAGGCGACACAAGGGGCATCCAGTCTTCCTCTTCATATCGTGCACCTTGCCGAGATGCATACTTGATTTGTTTCGTTTGTTTGGTTTGTTCCACTCCTTGTCTCCCGGTAAGACGACAAACCGCCGAGGGCTCAACTTGAGGCTTTTGCAGATCTGGCAGAGCTTGTCTCCAGGTCGACGAGTCACGTGGCTTGGAACGGGGGGAAGTTCTCGGGCGACGTGAACGCCATTGTCGTCGTCGGATTCACTGTCGCCTTCGGATTCTGTTTCCCAGGAGTCGGAGCCAGGGTCGGCTTTGGGAACGGAAGACATGGTGAGTCAGTTTCAGGATGCTGAATGAGTGCCTTTACGCCGTCGTCTGATGCCAGAGGCCACGCAAAGAGTTTGAAAGTAGGACGTTGGGCATCGTGGAAAACGGGAAGGGTGGAAGCGGGGTACGGTCTCTGCCTAGACGTGGCTCGCGCGTTGGCGGAAATCGCGCATCGTGAAAAAGATGGACTAATTAAGGTAGTAAATAGAACGAGAAAATGGAGCTGGTATGACTGCGGCTGATGGTCGATTTGTCATCCTGTCGACGGGTCCGCTCGCGATGTCGTGGAACTACGGAGCAGCGAGAGATAATGACTAAGGATTTCCCACTGGCCACAACCCAAAGCTCAATGCATGAGCCATAGCTAACCCTGGAAACCATTCCAAGTCGAAATACTCAGCGATATTAACCCTGAAACGCCATCTTGTCAATCCGTCTGGAATGTTCTTGATCAGTAACCAGGGACATGCATTGGTCGTACTGGGCTGGACTTGTCACTTGCCCTAGATCGCTTTGGCAGCTGGGTGGTCTTTTTCGTAGCCCACAGAGTTGGGAAAAAGGTTGGTGACCATTGACAGACGGCAAAGCGAACTGCATTATGATACCTAATAATGATTCAGGTAAGTTACTAAAACGAACCTCGAGGCACAGGAAGACCACTACTCTTATACCGTAGTGCTACTGCCAACAACCATCGGGAATGTGGCTCTCGTCTACTGCCTCCATGTCTTGACAGATTACTCCTCGTTAGAGAACTCATCGTCATCATCTGCCACCTGACTCTCCACACTGACAAAATCATCCTCCTCATCTTCCTCCTCCTCTTCCTCCTCCTCTTCCTCCTCCTCTTCCTCCTCCTCTTCCTCCTCCTCTTCCTCCTCCTCTTCCTCCTCCTCTTCCTCCTCTTCTTCCTCCTCCTCTTCCTCGTCGTCATCACTATCCTCATCCTCACTGTCCTCATCCTCACTGTCCTCATCCTCACTGTCCTCATCCTCACTGTCCTCATCCTCACTGTCCTCATCCTCACTCTCCTCATCCTCACTCTCCTCATCCTCACTCTCCTCACCCTCACCCTTCTTCTTCTTGGACGATTTCTTCTTCCCGCAAGAGTCAATAATCTCAAACCCCTGTGCCTCGGTCACCTCATCAACATGCTTCCGACACTGGAGACGAAGCGCGTCAAATAGCTTCCACGACTCACTGAGCTGCCGTTCCAGCTGGGAATTCCTCAAATCCATGTCCAGGGCACGATCGCGCAGCACCTCACAGTCGTCATCCAGTCTCTTCTTCTCCTCAAGCAGCGTCTCGTTTTGCTCCTGCAGCTCCTCCACTTCGTCCTCCAACGTTGCGACAGTCATGACCGCGTTATGATGTTTCTTGTGCAGCGTCATGAACTCGTCTTGCGACCTCTCATAATCGCGCTGCAACTGCTCGAAGACTTCGAGGTCCTCCTGCGCCCGGCACTCAGCCGCCTCGAGGTCCGCTTCGAGTTTCTTGCTGCGCTGGAGATCTCGGATCAGATCGGCGAGACACTGCAAGTGGCTCGCCTTCAGCCCGTCGTTCTCTGCCACCAGGCACTCGTATTTCGCCGACAATTCCGCCTGAGAGCGTTTCAGCTCGCAATTCTCGTCCATGAATTCGTCGTTATCCGTGTCCAACTCGTGGCACTGTGCCTGCAAATCGACGAACGCGGACACCAAGCCGGCGTACTGGTAGTCCCAGTGTCTGCACTCCTGCCACAGGTTATTGGCCCTCGCAGTCCGAGAATCAAGTTCCTTCTCGAGCTCTGTATTGCGTTTGGTAGACGCCTCCAGCTGAGTGAGGAGACCCTGCATCTGCTCGTGGTGTTGGGCTTCGCGAGCCTTACTGATGTCGACTTCGGCGGCGCGAATAGACTTGAGTTGGAGGAGTTCATGCTCGTATGAGCGGCAGTGCTTGTCGAGCTCTGTGACGGTGACACGAAGAGTCTCGAGTCCGATGAGTTCGCTCCTGTGGACAACGTTGGTAAGAGCGAGCTGTGTCTTCAAGTGAGAGATATCGGCCTGGGACTGAGCACGCAAGCTGTCCATGGCCTTCTTGTGCTCGGCCTCCAAGTCGGAAACGCGTTGGCTGTGGCCCGACTCGAGGCTGGCAATATGCTGGTCGGCTTCTGACTGCACTTTGATCGTGTCATTGTGTAACATCTTGTGCATCTCCTCCATTGTCATGATGCTGGCCGCCTTGGCCTTGGCCATCTCGGCCGCTTGTCGCTTCTTTTCGTCCTCCCACTGAGCCTTGATGAGGTCAAACATCTGCTCGTCTTTGAACTCGTTGTCAGAGAGCTCCCGCTTGTGAAGGGAGTTTATGGTCGGAATCTGCTCTTCGTAATCGTTCTCCATGGCGACAAACTCCTCTATACTCTTGGCCATCTCGTCGATCAGCCGGTCGACTTCCCCATTCAGCGCTGCCACTGTTTGCTTGTGATTGTTGTTATCGGACTGGCGAGCAGCCTTCTCGGCAGCCAGGGCTGCGGTGAGCTCGTCAAATCCTTGCTGCGGGCGCGACATCGGATCATTCCTCACCAGCCCCCACCGGACCCCCCCTCGAACTGGGCCAGATCGGGACATCTCATGGGTTGGTGTCCGCGATGACAAGGGACGGTGATGTTGGGGAACTTTAATTGACAATACAGCACAAGCTAAGGTAGGTAGGTAATGTTGGAAAAAGTCCTTGACTGTTGTTGGGAGCGCTACCGTAGTGTGTACGGATGACGCTGCCAGATCGGTCAAGATGAGGGTGTGATCGATTTAAAAAGAAGGAAGATTGGAAAGGATCAGACTGCTGGATTTTAACGCGGAAAAGAAGTTTTGCAAGCTTTTGTGGCTTTCCAGTGTCCGAAAGCAGGGCCTCCGCGGTGGATCTGAATGGTGGCCCTAACGGTCACAACGGTAGAGGCTTTCGCCACAAAAGAACCGAAGCTGGCAACCTGGCATCTCGGAATTTGAAGAGTGAGCGATTGCTCACTGTGAAGTGGGATATCAACATCCTCTTGGACCATTCGGGCGTGGATGGTTCTAGTTTCTACAGGCACAGGCATGGACGAAGTAGAGTAGAATGACGGGAGAAAAATATTGAACAACAGTATCTCGAAATTGTGCTCTGGCGACAACATCAAGCCCGCTTGGTTGTTGGATTAAGGTTAGGCACGTGCCATCCTGGAGGTGAGTGGAGATGTCCAGGTTGGCGGCTGGCTTCAGGGGTAAAAGGGACACTTTGTGTGACAAAAGGTGTCAACACTTTGGCATTAGGTACACTGCGCTGCCTGGACAATATCCGCGCAGAAAGATTCACCTGAAAGAGTCTGTTGTGTAAGTATCTGCTGGCCAACCTGACCCGCCCGATAGCCAGGTGTGTGTATCCTGCAAGACTACCTTACTTGAATAACATCAGACATGCTCACACAATATCAGATTACTTCTTTCCCGATGTGGTGATAAAGATCAAAGCATCGTGATGTGACGACATTGAACATGTCACAAGACCAACGGTACCCACAGCACGAAGTAACAACCTAGCCAGGCAAGTACGTTGCAAATTTGAGAGACATAACCAGGAGAGAGGCACCCAATCCCTTCTTATCTGGTGCTACCGCCTACCAGTATGAACTGCAGTCCTCCATTCACCACCAAACATGCCGCTTGTTTTCATCTCTGTCAACAACAACAACAACCCCCAGCACACATTGCACTTTGGAATCATGCAAGTCCTCAAGCAGCTGCTGGCTTTCGGTGGCCTTTCCACCACCACCGTCTGTGCTCTGAATGCCTACACCCCTGTCTCGGAGTTTGAGACTACTCTGGCAACCTCAGTCGTCAGTTACGAGCTCTCCACGGTGAGCACCACCTTGCCCAGCGCTACGGATGTTTACACTGGCACTGTCACCGACAACACAGGCGACTCCACCAGCCTCATCAAGCCCCGCCCGACCACTGACGGCGGCGGCCCTCTTGATACTGTGTATGCCTGCGGCGATACCACCGTCATTGACCAGTTCAGCTACGGCTCTCCCCTAGTGAGCGATTGCTGGGACGTCTACAACGGGTTGGAAGGCAAGACCTACCCTTGGTACGCTATCCCTGTGTTTGCTCCAGCCAGACATTACGATTTGTGCGCCGTAAACTAACCAACGGGTGCTTTCTTCCAACAGGATTCTGGATCACATGTGGGCACAACGTGCCTTCGCGTCGTCGGGCACCTGTGTCATTGGCGCCCAAATTGTTAGCCAGACCGACTACCCGTCGTACGTTGGCAGCGAGGACTTTCGCATCGCCATCAAAAAGTCCATTGAGCAGTTTGCCAAAAAGGACGACAAGGGCCGGGAGCTCGTCGGCACCAAGGGTTACATGCAATGCGGTAGGTCACTGGATCCTCAGGTTACCACCCACACCTGACATGTTTCAGAGCTAATGAGATCCTTTGCAGAGCCCTGGCACGCCACTGTTGAATGGGGTATCTACTACAACTAACTGACACATCTATCGGCCGAGATGATTTGGGCTGTTTTAGTGAGGAGCTTTGGGACTTGTATGAATATGTTGTGATGAGTCGACAGACAGACATGAAAGCCTATCGAAGGAACTACTCTTCGCATATCCTGAGTAGAATAATATGAAGGAGATGTAAAACTTCGAAAAATGCCGTTATCTATATGCTGATGCAAATTCTAATGCTTTTGCGAACCCCCAGAGGCAAATCTAGTTCACCTCCCCAAACCTCTCCTGCAACCCCGCATGCAACCTGCCAAAGATCCCATCATGCCACCCTTCCGCCTCCTTCCACTCTTCGGCAGGCAACGTCCTCTCCATGAACCTCAACCACCCCCCCACAATAAAATCCGCGTGCGAAGCCCTCTCCCCAAGCAAGAACGGCCCCTTGTCGTCCCGTCTGTATAACTCGGCCAACCCCGTCAGCGTCTCCCTCAACGACGCCAACTGCTCCACCCTCTTCTCCCCATACACCCCCATATCCTCAAACGACCTGGCCCCGATCCGCCTCGCAAACTCGGCCTTGATCCCCGCCTCCACCTCCTCGTCCCACTTCATCCCCGTGCCCATCAGCCCCGCGTGCAGCGTAAAAGCCCAGTCGACATTGGTGTTGAACCTCGAGTAATCCTTGTGCTTGACATCCTCCCTCTTGCTGAGCGGGATCAGGACCTCCTCCGCGCCGGGGCAGACATAACTCAGGTCTGGCTGCTCGGGGAACAGATCCCCGCTGCCAGAATCAGGAAAGGTCTCCTGCAGGTAGAGCGCAATGTCGAACGAGTCGCCCACGACGGCGCCCGTCTCGCTGTCTTTTAGCACGGGCAGGGTGTAGTAGTCGGTGCCGTCTGCGAATTTCCGGCAGGCGGACGCCCCGAGGCCCTTGCGGACTTTGGTGATGTCGGGCATCTGGACCCATTCTGTCTTGTAAGGGGCGGCCTTGAAGTTGAGGGCGTAGCGGGCCTTCCACGGGTTGGGCGCCGCCGTGTTTTCCTCGCGGGGAACGGCGAAGGCGATGTCGTAGTAGACTAGGCGGGGGGCGGTGAGGTCGGATGCCATGTTGTTGTTGTTGTTGTTGTTGTCTCCTTCTGTGTCGACTGGAAAGCTCATATGTTGAGTAGTAGTGATTGCGCAAGTGGCTGTCTGCTCAGAGTCAACATACGACGATTCCCCCCGCATTCTCCTCGGATTTATTTATGTATTTCCTGTCTCGGGTGGCATTTCGGTCTAACCAGATCAGGATGACTCAGCATGATATCATAACAACTCAAATCCACTATCACTCGCTTTTGCGGTGACAGCCGAATCCCTTGGTCCAATCAACACCTCACGCATCTGGTCTCAGGGGGAGCACCCGATCGGTTGCCAAGCCACGGGGCGATGCTTGTCATACGAGGGACGAAGCACTGGAGCCGATGGGGAACAGCCAGCGAATTTCTACAAGGCACACTGTGTTGACTGAAAAGATGTTTTAAATTGATTCAAAGAACTACTCGCTGGAAAATATACCCGTCAACTCCCATCGCTATGCTTGATCAATGGCAACACACCGTTGTGGCCTTTGTGGCAGTTGTTTGTTTTCCCCTGTATACCAAGTACCATAGTTAGCAAGGCATTGGAGACCACCGACTTAAACAAGCAAGGAAAACCCACAAAAAGCAAAGGTACGTAACTCACGCTTCAAGCGTCTCGAATGCCTCATAGTGAAAGGCCAAACACCCCAAATACGCCCCGAGAAGAATGCAGATAATGAAATACCCATTGTAGTACATGGCCAACCTGTTGTGTCCCCGTTAGCATGATCTCTCTTTTGATGTTCTAGATAAGTCCAAAACTCACAGCATCACAATGTAAGATACCCCAAACGTCACCATGTGTAAGAGCGCCCTGATCATCTGCTGCCACACCGCCGGCCTGTGCTTCAAGGTGGGATCGACATTGCCCTGCCCCTCCAACTTCTCACGATGCTTCCGAACCAAGAATCTATCGAACTCCTTCGTCACCCTCCTCATCGCCTCCATGGAAATGGTGAGGAACACCACGCCGATGCACGACCCCGCAAACATGGCCGTCGAGGTGATCTTCCATGATGAGGCGATAAAGCAGGAGTCGATGGTGTTCCAGTTCCAGAGCATGCTAATTTTGCAGCCGGTGCCGCCGCCGTGTCCACCGCCACCGCCGGCAGCAGCGGCAGCAGCAGCAGTCGAGGTTGCTGCGGCGATGATGCTGGCGATGGTGGATGTGGGGGTCATGTCCATGCCGCCGCCGGCCATGTCGTGGTTGGAGTGGTCCATTTCGATGGGATATAAGTTGCTTGATGACCAAAACTGATGAGCGAGAAAGATGTTGTAAAAGTAGAAAGTATTTGGATGGTTGGACTCGCGGGCAAGGTTGAGTACGAGTCGGTCTCAGGACAGGCCCAAATAAGGTTGAGAGGGAAGGACGTTCCGTCGGACGGTGTAGGTATAAAGAAAAAGAGCAGGGGCGGTGGGGAAAAGCAACCAGGGAAAGAAACAACGGCGGGCAAGCACCCACGTAAATATACAACAGCAGGACACGGCTTGGTGAGACGTGAGGATGTCTTTTTTTGGTATAGAGACCCTTGCTTTCTCGAGGTCCAAGTGTCTGCTGTGGAAAACGAGCATGTTGTGATAGGTGCTGGCTGCAGACAATGTGGTGATAACTGGTGAGCATCATGGATTCACCCCGGCTTGACCGAGATGGGGTGGGGCCACACTGAGCACGTTTGAGCGAGTAGATAGCTCGTTGGACCCCTGTAGCCAACGGTTGTGGCGTGGGCATTACCAATGAATGCAGGAAGCCCGAGGAGATGGAAGCTTGCATGGAACCACAGCGTTTTGGTGTTTTGTTCTAGATAGCAGCTGGAATGTTGTGCCTTCTTGGCGCTCGACTGTGTTTGGCGATTGGCACAGCATGCTGGTGGAAGGCAGCACCACGCGAGTTGGGGGCGCCGGGTAAGACTGGATGGAACTTGGAAGCGTCGAAGAGCTCGCAAACGGAGTTGATGACCTTGAGTTGCAGTCGCCATCGTGGACTCGGGTCGGGTCTCGGAAGTCGGGAGTCGGGAGCTGGTCACCTGGCAGGAGTATTGTCGGGTAGGGACCTTGATGACCGACATGAGCTGCCAAGAGCATCTGATATCTCCACCGACGTCTATTTTGCTCAAAGCAACTCAGGTGCGGTGGAAACCAGTCGCACGAGCAGGCAGGCCCTGTGTCTCACCTGCAACAAGACCTCTTCTTTCAAGTTTACTCGACCTGAACTACCTGAGAGCAATCTCCCTCCAAACCACAGCCCCCGCCCCAGCACCCGCGACACAAGCCTGATGAACAGAACCCACACCTTTCCTCTCAGCCACCGTCTGATCATCACCCACCCATTCAACAACCAGAACATAATATGACGGCCCATCAGGCTTCGGCCTACTCCAATAGATGTCCATGTCTTGTAGTATTGCTGATGAGAGGATGACAGCATTGACCTTGTTTTTGTCCATCTGCTGCACATCGAGGTCCGAGTCGAGTCTCACAGAACCGCAATGTTGACAGTGGTGGTGATGAAAGGCGGTGAAGTTCTTAGAGCGAGTGCAGTCATCGCGAGGTTCAAGTGACAAGACGATGGTCTGTGCCCAGAACTGCAAAATCGGAGTGCTAGGTGGCGGGAGGAGGATCGTCTGCCTCGTGGGGTATGCTGCTGGCTTGTACTCGCCGGGTTGAACGCACGGTGGAAGTGGCGGTTCTCGTTGGGCATACAAGGCTGCTTTTTCTTTGCCATCTTCTAGCCCCCGGTGCTGTTCTTCCACAAAGGTATCCCTTGCCGGTTCAGGGCTATCCTTGACATACCAAACAATATATGTATTTTTCCTCAACCATTCCTCCTCATGCTGGGGTCGAGGAGTCACTGTCCAGCACCTGTACCAACCCGTCCATGACCAGCTCGGGAACTGTTCGAGACGTTCCCGCGGTCCGTCATGGGACCAGTGCAGTAGACCGAGATCGAAATACCTGAGCGGCAAGCCTGAAAGGTGGCCTGTGTCGGCGTCGTCGCAAAAGCGGTGCAATATCCCGGTCATGGCGTTGAGGTAGTCGCCCTGGAAAGAGAGCTCCCGCCCGGTGTACCGGAAGAGAAACGCGCTGAATGTTGCCCACGCCTGGCTCGGGTTGCTCGTAAATCTCTGTACGCTTCCTGATATGCCGATGTTGTTGTGGGGTACATCTGCGTACATGTCGTAGAGGGTGTCTTCGCTCCAGACCCGCTTGCCGCAGAGGAAGTAAACGCAGCCGTCGAGGAAGATGACGTTGCGGGGGGAGAGGATGAACTCTTGAAAGCTGTGCAACCTCGTTATTTTTCATGGTCATGGACAGAGTGGTAGGTACTTACGTCCAACCTCTATTCATGTACCTAGACTCAGTCAGGAGCTTGTATAGACAGCTAACGTGCGTCATGAACACATTGGGAAGAACCTGTTCGATTAGCTGCACCACGCTCCTCGAACCAGGTCGGAGGCCGGGCAAACCAGCATTCGAATCATTTCCCACGCCTGAAACTATGTTGAGCACGCCACCTTGATAGATCAAGTCCATCTTCATGATATTGTTGGCCATGTCTTCCTCGTCATCCTGGATGATGCACAGGCTATCAACCCAAAGGTAACGCTCGCCGATTTTGGCCACCAGTGTCATCGCGTCTGCAATTGTTTGTGGCCATTGGGTCGTGGCAAGAACTCCATCTCGTGAGAATGTCTGAAGGCTCTCCTTCTTCAACAAGACCATCTGTTTGACGTCGCCCCAAAGGTAACTCAGTGTAACATAGCGGGGACAGCGACCGCCATCAACTTCCGTTGCCGGTACAAGGCACTGCCTCTCCACGTGGATGAAGCGAAGGCATTTCAGCCCGAGAGGAGCATCCGGTGATTGTAAGACAACCCTCCGCGGAACACACGGGGATGCTGAATCCTGACCATGCAAGCCCTCGCACCTTAGCAGCCAGTCGCGTATCAACCGTGTGTCTACCCGGGGAGGAATTTTGCGTCCAAGTTCGTGGGCTGAAAAAGAGGGTTGACTCTGTCCGGGAGTTTGCAAATACACCAGCCTGTCACTGTCCTGAGTGAAGTGAAAGCCGCTCTCTTTGGTCCACTTCAAGGGCGTCGCGTAATCGATGAAATAGTCATGGCGGGCCATCAAAACGAGATGACAAAACGGACATGATGTTTTTTCCATCTGGAGCACCAAAGCTTCGCCTCGATCGATTGGGCCGTATTTTTCAGTGGGGTCGAGATGACCGAGGTCTATCGATACCTCGGTCTCTGCTTCGTCGAGCACCGTTCGTGGGGACGATAGCTGGAGGCGCTCGCAGTTCTCGCACAGTTTTTGGGGCGGACGTTGTGGCCTATGAATTTCCAACGTGGTGTTTTTGTCTTGAGTGTGTCCATCGACTTGTACGTGCTCCTCCGCTACATGCTCGTTAGTGACGTGGTCAGCGACGTCCTGCTCAGCTGAGTGCTCGCCGGCTACGTTATTCCCAGCTACCGGTACGTTCTTTTCAACAACGGTCCACTTCGTCGTCGATTTCCATTTCGATGATGCTACCGAAGCCCTGATACGTCTCTTGATGGATATTCGCATTCGTCTTATCCAAGTCGCAATCGAGCGGCCCTTGGTCGCGTTTCGTTTTCGTGTCATCTTGGCAGCTAATGGGACACGATTAATTCTCGATTGTGGTTTTTGACTCTTTGAGCTGTGTCCTAAACGGGAAGAAAGGAGAAGGGAAATTTTGTATGGAATGAGATTTGTTGAACCAGAGAGTCAGGAACTAGAGTGAGGCCCAAACTGCTCTTTTGCTCACCACCATGCCTCTTCAGCTGAGTGGATTCGGCTAACCACTGGTGGGACTAGCGCGTCAGCCTTTGTCATACCAAGGTGTATATAAGGGGAGCTTGTCTCTTTCAGTCGTGACGTGCCTACCAATGAGGTTGTCGCCATCATTTTGGTGCACTTAAGCAGACGCGCACACATCACATAAATTTGACCAACTTGCCACGCATCATAGAGCTCAGACCTGCACCTAACAATCACATACGACCATAGATAGCAGAAAGCTCGGGATCCCGTCCGCTCTCCCCTAGATAAGCTGCTAATCGCCGGATCAGTACTCAGGTGGGTGACCACTGGGGAATCCCCGGTGTTGTATGTTTTGCTATCTCTCCTCTTGCTATTTTGGTGTCCTTTGTTCAACTCATTGCCTCTCTGCGACAGGGAGTTCAAACACACGCCTTGGAGCTTCAAATTCATGGGCGTTGGCTCTGGTTTCAAGCTCCATCTTTTGTCGTTCTTGTTCCTGGTCTTTTGGAACATCGTGTCGAGGTCCAGAAAAGGTTCTAGGAGTCTTTGATGCACGCATGAACCGGACGAAGAAGTAGACAGCTACGGCAACTGCAACCATGGCTACTCCCACCGAGACCCCAATCCCAATCTTGGCCCCCGTTGACAGGTCGGAGGATTGTTTGGTGGATTGTGGCTCAGGCGGGCTCAGAGAGTCAGTGCTTGGTGGTGTGGTCTCCCCTGAAATTGTTGATACTGAGCCACCTGGACCCGTCACTGTCCGGAATATCGTCTGGCCTGTTGGGAAGGTTGAGGACGTGGTCTTTGGTGTAAGAACAAGCGGATTGGCGGTCTGCCACCAGTCGACAACTGCGGTGTCACTCTCCTGCCACATTATCGGTATGCCCTTGGCCAAGACCATCAGCCTTGTGCTTGCTATGATGTTCGATAAAGCCCCCACTGGCTCAGTGGTCATCCACACGTTTGTCACGGTCGAATGCCGGGGTATCGTCGAAACGCAGTCTCTTGTGTTAAACCACAACGTCGAGGACCAAGGTCTGTCAGGGGTGAAGCCTCTGTTCGCACAACAAGTAAGTAAGATGTATATTCCTTGACAAAAGACCGGGTGTATACACACGGGGGACAGCATAGCCAGGCCGTCGTTCCTTTTGGAGCCAACGCCTTCTGCGAATAATCAGATGCCGTTGTCGGAAACCCGTTTTCAAGGGAGGTCACGGGTGCCCATCCGCTGGGGCAGATGCCAGGTGAGTAGTAGTACGCTGTGTGCAAATTGAGTGATTGAGTACCCGTGGGATAGCACTCCGTGGCGTCGGCCCAAAAGGCCGCGACGTAAAACCCCGCAATGCCATTTCCGATGAACGAAGTGGTTGAGAGACACGTTGACGGGCCGGTGAAGACTGTCGTCACCGGGCCGACGTTGTCCAGTGGTAAAGCCATGGTTAGATTGGCGGTGAGATGAAGGTATCGCGCACGAGAAGGAAAAAAAGTAAATCAAAAAGAATGGAAAGCAACGCGGTTGGCATTCAGCCGTCTTATGGCATATGGTACTGGAGATTAGAGGGGGTGGTATTGAACTTTAGTCCAGGGGTCAAAAGGGCCTGAAACCGAACATGATTGGACGTGCTTACATGCAAGTTATCGGGGATACACATGATCACAGGGAGTTACTAGGTAGGTACTTATCGTTTAACAATACGTGTGTAAACTGTTCTTTACCTAGCTTTAATGCTGCCAGGTTACAAACCGGGCAGACTTCAGACTTTGAGCTACACTACCTTACTGGAATGATATCAAGTCGCGTTCTATACCGATGTGAGAGACTAGGTGGTCAAGTCGCACAGATTGTAGACCGACTCGGTCCTCGTCGTTCGCGTTGTGCACCCAGCGCCGTGAATAACCCCTCACCCGCAAACGGAGACAGGACGCTACATATCACAGTTGGGATAATCCACCCCTAACCTCACATGTGACATCGTGATTTCCCATGGCTTGATTTATCAAACAGATCCGTTTGCTGGTGTGGCTCATCGACGAAGTCGTCCGATATCATATATGTCGAGCTAGGCGTGAGCAAGGCCCAACACTCAAATGCGAGATATCACTGTGCCTGGGGCTGCCCATCAACAAGCTATAAAAGCGAACCTCTCCTTAAATTCAAAACGAAAAAAAAGAAAAACAGTCATTATCACAATATCCAACACCCGACATCAACACAAACAACCTGACATATTATCTCGGTCTATCATCACCTCACAATGGACGACAAAGGCAAAGGCAAAGCCGACCCCAACAAGCTAGTTGTCCCCAAGGATGACAAAGGCGGCGGCGATGGTAACGGCGATGGCAGCAGTTCGAGCGCCAACTCAACCTATTCTGGGTCTACCTTGGTCGGCTCAGACACCTCGGGGGCCACGGACATGTCGGGAGATACTCTCTCGGGCAAGTAAAGGGCGTTGATCGGGAGCCTTTGCGTCACATCTCACGTAAGTCGCAACAAGAGATACCAGTTAAAGCTCGATCTGACGGGTGGGCTTTCAGATAAACGGGCTGGACCCCAACATGGACGATTTCTTTGGAACCTGTTTGGACGTGGCTGGTGGTTGACGGAATGGGGAGCGCGGCGGGGAGGAGTTGAGAGTGGAAACCGCAGGAGCTGGCTCAAAACTGTGGCACTACCTACCCCAATAGACCTTATGAACCACACTTTCGACTTTATTTCTTATGCGTGATCCTTCCTTGCATCCAGAATTAGAGACTGTCCTTCTCAATCCTCCTGAAGGCTTCCATCGCAGTTCTACCAGTCCCCTTTTCAAACCCCTCGGTTGCCATGAAATCCTTCGCGTCTTCCAACGACCCAAGCGCCGCCTTCCTTCCCCGCTCAAAAACATCCTCCTCGTATCGGCCGACTGCCGCTTTGAGATCAGGCTTTGAGTCCTTGACATCGATGAACACCGAAAGTAGGGAGTCGACATCCGCCAGAGCTTGGTTGAGGCCTTGGCCTCGAGCTGTGCACATGTCAGTTTAGTCGATTCGGCAGTTGGCTTGTGGACTTCACCACAGAGCAGAACGTACCAGGCAGCAAAGCGTGAGCCGCATCTCCCGCCAATGTCACCCTCCCACTCCTGCCGTTCCATGGAACCGTAACCCAGTATTTCAGCTGTGACACGACGAATGTAGCGTCATTCGGCATTTTGTCGATGGCTGAACGGAACAGCTCGGCCAGGTTTGCTTCGGCAGCACGTTTCTTGACCAGCGCGCGTGCCTCCTCTCCCACAATGGGGACCTTGATGGGCGTGACCTGGGTCCACATCCATGCCGTGTGAAAAGTCCAGGTCAAGGGGTCGTCTGGATCAAGGACTTCTTGTGCTGTCTTGTGCGTCAGTGCACACGCATGAAGTTGTGAACAGCAGAGAAAAGGTGGAATACACACCGGCGCTAACAAACGTCCTCCCCGGCATCGTAGCTATGACACACACCTTCGACTCCTCCCTCAGCCTCCCCGCCAACTCCACATCGTCATACCTCACCAACCCGTTCCCAATCGCAACTGTAGAGTTCTTCGCATCCGCCACCTCCCTCTGCCCATCAAACAGCCACCTCCTCACAAAGCTCCCCGCCCCATCCGCCCCAATCACCACATCCACCTCCTCCTCCATCTCTTCCCCCTTATCATCCCCGCAAAAAAACAACCTCACCGGCCCCTCCTCCCCCACAACTTCCATATCCAAGATCTTAACCCCCCATCGTATATCCAGTCCCCGTGAGCACAACTTCCTCATCCTCGTCCTCGACATCCTCCTGCAATTCGGCGCCGGGACCTTGGCCATCAGCTCCCCCGTGGTGCCATTGTAAAAGGGAATCTCCTCGACCGGCTTGTCGTACGCATACGTCGAGTCGCCATACGCGGTGTGGATGTCCGGGTGCAGAGTCTCGGGCAGCATGCGGGCGATGACAGGCCAGGCCCAGTGGAGGATCATGGTCCACTCGCGGTCGTAGGTGGTGTGTTCGGGCTGTCTTTCGTAGACGGTGACGGGGTAGCCGTGCTGTGTAACTGTTCATCAACCTAACGGGTGCTGAAGATAAAGATGGGAACGAAATACCTTTTGGAGGCCTTGGGCGAGAAGTAGACCGGTGACGCCGCCGCCGATGATGGCGATGCGAGGGAGGGGCTTTGGGTCGTTCATCGTATCGGATATCCAAAGTTCCTGATTTATGAAGATGAACGAAATCGGATCAAGAAGCCATCGGCGGGGTAAGAGGGCGCCTCGAATGCGGCAGTCCTCTTTATAGCAGACGGAGGTGGCAGACAGAAAAGCATTAGTGTCCTATGACATGCACTCCCGAAACGCCATTCACACCATGGTTACGGAGAAAAACTCTCTTGTTGGCTATCACTGCATGACATCGTTACACCGAGGTGTGGTAGCTTGGCACACCGGCCGATCCGAGCTTGGTGTCATCTGTCTTTGGGATCTTATATCACAGCCATCGGCAACAGCCGCGTTGACCACATGTGACACCGCGACAACCTTCCTCAGACGATCCAAAACGCAAATGAAAACGCTGTTGCGGGAACAACAACGAGAGTTCATATGTAAAAGATAACAAAGGAGTGGAAGCCAAAGTCCTCGACAGAAAGCCATGCAGAAGCGCCACCAACAACCGTCTACCCGCGCACACCATAGGCCAGGTCGCTTTCTGAATGGTGGCGCACGAGAACTACGTCTCCAAGTGGCTTGACCCAATACATATCCATCATTTGAGACGAAAAGAAAACACGGCAATATTTCTCAACACAATTCAGTAAGGGCACCTCCCACAATACCCACACTCATCCGCCGAACAAGCCGTGTAATCGGGGAGCTCCTCCTCGTAGTCGTAGCCGTAGCGGTCATCGTGGTGGTACCGGTAATCCTCATCGCTGTCTTCCTCGTCGGTATCATCAGACCCAAGACCAGAGGAGTGACGACCAGCTGCCTGATTATAACCAACATCATCATCGCTCTCATCTGTCAAGTTCACACTGTTCTGTTTCAACACCGATGCCTCCCAGCGAGCCTTGACCGCATCAGAAAGCGCATCTTCCACATCCCCAAGCTGCTCACGCACCTCCAGCCCGCCATCCCCGGTATACCGCAACTCCATCTTTTGATCCGGCCTGTCCGAGACAACCTCCACAATCATGTCAATGAGACTCGTGAGCTGGGTAAGCTCCGCTTGATGATCTTCCTCCCACTGCCTGACATCCTCCCTGACATCTCTGATCTGGATATCACTCTTCTTGAACAGCCCTTGGGTATGATAGGCGAGAATAAAAGTGGGGATCTGAGAGACCCATAGACGCGGTAGTTCCTCAGCCAGATGGTCCTTCTTGTCCCTGGTGTAGATGCTACGGGTCTTGAGATCAAAAACTTGGGCTTGCGGGATGAGCTCACCGCCGGACTTGACCTTGATGGTAGAGTCAGACGACAAAGCACCGGGCTTGGGTGCAAGCCGCAAATCAGTTTGGGAAAGCAAATCTGCAAGGGATGCATCATCGTTCGTGGTCGTGGAGGGGTTGCTGTTGACAGATGAAGGTCCTTGGGTGTCGGGCTTGATGTAACCATCTGCTTCAAAGCGAACCAGCAACCGACGACCACCAAAGGAGTATTGAATGGTGCGTTGGTGCGAAGCCGACCCCTTGACATCGGGCTCCCAGATGGTGTTGGCCTCGGGAAAGCTGTGGCCATATCCACGGACCCCGGGGATGATCTCGGTGGGTGTGTTCTCGCGTCTGGTGAAGAAGACGGTGTTGTGGATCTTTTGAACGAGGATGCGAAAGGGCTTGTCCTGTCGACGCACAAATCGCAGCAGGTTTCCCAAGGTGCTTCCACAGGCCACGACATCAATCTCAAGCGGGATGTTGTCATCTGCCTCCAAGGCAGCGACAACGCATGGCTCCAGTGGGTGCTTCGGATACCGGGCGGCATTCCTGTCACGGAAGTAAGTCCCGTTGTCCTCGTTAAGACGCGATGGAGATGCAACTGGAGTCCACAAAGGCGGCTTGCCTATGTTGAACCACGGGCGTTTTGTCAGCAACGACATATCTGGTGGGTGGGTAGAGACGGACATACCAGGCAGGAGGATAGTAGGTATGGCTTCTTTCCCATCAAGCCAGTTGTACGAGGTGACAAGTCTGCAGTCACGGATTTTTGGTGGGGCCATCTTGCTGCTGACATTCACAGCAAGATCAGATATCTCGATGGTTTGAACTAGGCTGCCCAACGGAGGAGGTGGAGTTGATTGGTTTTTCGCAATAACCTCATTCTTGCGGTTGGTGTAATAGCTCCGAGGCTTGTATCTTTGAGTGAAGGCCATAATGTCGGAGAATGATGAAAGGCCTCTTTGAGAAAGATGATTGAGACCTAAGGCAATGGAATAGTCGAAGCACAATGAATAATATCATCGTTGTACTTGATGCCAAAAAGGGTGGCAAGGATGGGGTATAAATGATATCCGTCTCTGTCTCATGCAACCACACAGCAAGGCTTCCCTCGGTTCGCCGGCGACTCGATGCTGCTTCGTTTGGTCTCAGAGCGCGGCCCATTTCTATAAGCCCACACCCTTGTCTATCTGCAACGGCAATTCAGCCTCACCATAATTAGAGGATGGGAGCTTTCTTCAACGTGGGGGGGCAGTACACACCTCGGGCAGCCGTATCAGAAACGCCACACGGGAGGGAGCGGCTGCATCCCGAAGGGTCAACACTCATGACCTCCGCCAAATAAACACATCCAGGAATATGATGCGATTCAAAACCCTGAGCCCAATTGTTCTCTTGCGCAAAAGATATGCTCTTTAGGCATCTGTTGCCTTCGATGCAGTGAGGCCCACGGCCAGTGCAGCACGAGACGCAGCACAACAAGCAATGTGATTCGTTGTAGCCAAATGCTGGCCGTCCTCGTTGGCCAAAGTGAGGCTTTGCGGGGCCGTTGACCGGGTCGCACAAGGCAGGATACAGCGAATGGCAGCATGAGCCAATGAAAGTCTGTATGATATCCGTGTGCAAACAAAACTGAGTGTTTCCAGACTTGAGGGAGGAGGGCGACCAGATTCTGATATCTACCAGCTTGACTGTGTGACTGTGAGCCTTTCTCTCTCCAGCTTCTGCACACAACCTCAGCCAGTCTAGGCAATCTTTACAAGCATTCTACCACCAAATCCACCTTCATAGACTCTTTGTTGAATTCAGCATGGCGTCAACCGACAACTCGGCAAGAGCGACTCGCCTGCGTACGCTCTTCCGGGAGACCATTGCTGGGACTCGGCCTGTCAGAACTGCCCAGGGTGCTCAGTTGTTCCTTGAAGCCGTTCGAAGCCAGGAGAATCCCAGCTCTTGTGTCGAGACCATCATTGGAAACACTGCCGGTGTTGCCGCTGTGAGGGACTCGGTCCGAGCTGATTTGTCATTGCGCTTCATGATCGCCAGCACCCTTCCATTCCTGCAATATCTGTCCCACCCTGGCATCAAGGCGCTGGCCGACGGGCAGCTGTTGCGACAGGTCCTTTTGGCCATTGTACAGCCTCCCACCGTGTGGAACGCTCTGGTCAAGTTCTTCAAGAACCACGAGATCCCCGATGCCAGTCTCTGCGGCTTCGCTTGGCTGGCCCTGGAACTTGTGCTTCTTCCACCCACCGCCAACGTGGATGTGATTGATGAGGTGCGGGCCATCTCTGAATCCAAGGCACTTCTCAAGTCCGAAAGCCATGTGACGCGCGAGTATGGCTATCTGATTCAGAAGGTGTTGCGCATCCGCGGCTCGCTCGAGGAGGGGGCTATAGGAGCAGCGGGCGCAGGACCTGGAGGTCGACACGACAATGACCTGGCCGACTTCCGGAAAATCAGCATCTATCCCACGACAGACGAGTTCCTGTCAACCCAGCTACCTTTCTATCAGACGGCTGTTGATGTTCGCGAGACTGACCTGGACAAGCGACCGAGTGTTCATCTCGACAACCAGTTTCGGCTGCTGCGTGAGGACATGTTGGCTGAGCTGAGGGAAGACTTGCAGGTGGCTATGGGCAGCAAGAAGGGCGGCAATAACCGGAGGTCGTGTATTCTCGGCCGGTTGGACCCGGTGGGGGTTGACATGGGCGACTTGAGCCCGAGGGGAAGGATCAAGCCGTGCACCCTTCTGGTCAAGTGCTTTGAAGGCCTGAACTTTCTCGAAAAGACAAAGCCCGAAGACCGAAAGAAGTACCTCAAGGAAGAGACAAGCCTGCTCCGTCACCAAGCATTCGGTGTTCTCTGTCGCGACAAGGAAATCTTTGGCTTCGCCTTCATCGACCGCGACATTGACAATCTCGCCAAGTCACCCCCCATTGTTTCGCTGCAATTTACCGATGAAAAATCGCTACGAAATGCCATCCTCGCTCTCACCCTGCCCAGACGCGAGTTTGTGCAGTTTATTTTGGTCGGCACTCCGGTCTTTGCCTATGAACCCGTGCTGTTGGGCCTCCAGCGATCCACAGACATGGCTCTCATGGATCTACTGGTCCACCCGCCGCTCATCGCAACATCCGATTTCAGCATCCCCACCAGGCTACGGCCTTTGGTAGCCCAGCTTGTCAAGGACAGCAGAGGGCTTGCCAGCGATGGCACCGTGGACCTTGACACCCCAACCGGCACTATCTCGATCGACAAGTCCCAGCTGGTCGCCCTCATGTCCGCCTTGACCAGGCCTGTGAGTCTCGTACAGGGCCCTCCAGGTACAGGAAAGTCTTTTATCGGCGCCCAGATTGCCCGTTGTCTGTACAAGGCAGGTCTGAGGATCCTCGTCCTCAGCTACACAAATCATGCCCTGGACCAGTTTATGGAGGATCTTCTCGATGTCGCGATCCCTGATAAGGCCATGGTACGGATCGGTTCCAAGGCCAAGTGTACCGACAGGACCAGTCCCCTTCTTCTTTATGCGCAACAAGGCGATTATAAAAGAAGCCGGGATGGTTGGACCATTGTCAATGACCTCAAGCAAAAGGCAGTCGGGCTCGCTGAAGAACTGCAGAAGATGTTGCAGAGTTATTTGCACTCACCGTTCCGCTGGCAGGAGGTATCAGATTACCTGGAGTTTTCGGATCAGGATGCCCACTTCCTGGACGCTCTTCGAGTTCCTGAGAGTGAAGACGGGTGGCGGCGAACCGGGAAAAAAGGCAAGGAAGTCACCGAAGACTATCTCTACAAACTGTGGATGGCTGGCAACGGCCCTGGCATCTTCAAGAATCACATCCCCAACTCTGCCCGTGGAGTCTGGAACATGCCTCACCCAGTGCGACGGAGCCATGTTGAAAGGTGGATGAAGGCCATGGCCGAAGAACGCCTCAACACCTTGCAAGAAGTAGCACGCCAGTACGGAGAAATCCAGAAAGATATCGAAGTTCAGTTCGGCCAGTCCGACAACCAGCTTGTGCGTCAAAAAAGCATCATCGGGTGCACAACTACCGGCGCAGCCAAACATGTCCGGTTGATCCGGGCTGCTGAACCAGATGTCATTCTGGTGGAAGAGGCTGGAGAAATTCTGGAGAGCCACATTCTCACGGCGCTCTCGTCCACCGTCAAACAGCTCGTGCTTATCGGTGATCACAAGCAACTGCGTCCCAAGATCAACAACTATGCCTTGTCTGTCGAGAGAGGTGACGGGTTCGACCTGAATCGATCTCTTTTTGAGAGGTTGATCCTCCAAGGAGCCGAACACGCCACACTTCAAAAACAACATCGCATGGTTCCAGAGATCTCTTGTTTCGCCCGTGAACTCACATACCCTGAGCTGCTCGATGGCCCCAAAACAAGCGGCCGCGAGCGCATTCGTGGGCTGCAGAACAGAGTCGTCTTTTTGAGCCACACGAAACCGGAAGACATCGACAAAGCCATCAAGGACCGCCGCGATCCAGGCGCCAAAGAAAGCAAAAAGAATCAGTTTGAAGCCGAGATGGTCTTGCGCTGTGTCAAGTACTTTGGCCAGCAGGGGTACAGCTCCAATCAGATTGTCGTTTTGACTCCTTATCTGGGTCAGCTCCGTGTTTTGCGAGACGTCTTCTCCAAGAACAAGCATGACCTCGAGATTAGCGAGATGGACAAGGCCGAGTTGATCAGAGCCGGGTTGATCTCAGAGGCCGCTGCCAAGGTTGACAAAAAGCCTGTCAGAATATCGACAATTGGTATGATTGTCCTGACATACACCCGCTGCAGCAGATACTAACCTTTGGTGCCTCTAGACAACTACCAAGGAGAGGAAAGCGATATCGTCATTGCCTCCCTCACGCGTAGCAACAGTTCAGGCGACATTGGTTTCATGTCTGCCCCAGAGCGACTCAACGTTCTGATCACAAGAGCTCGAAACTGCCTTGTTCTCATCGGAAACATGGACACCTTTAAGCAGAGCAAGAAAGGCAGAGCAGCCTGGGTTCCATTCTTCGAACTCTTGAACAAGAATGGCAATCTATACGACGGCCTGCCAGTCCAATGCGAGAAGCATCCAGAGACTACGGCCTTGTTGAAGGAGCCTGTGGATTTTGACAAGTCGTGCCCCGATGGGGGGTGCACTGAGCCTTGGTAAGCTATGGCCCCTTCTTACTTTCTAAAACAACCAAAGCTGACGGGATCTATACAGCGACACACTTCTCAAGTGCGGCGTTCACAAATGTCGATCTCGCTGCCACCGCGTTGACGACCACTCCAAAACCGAATGCAATCAGCTCATCACCCGTGTTTGTGTGAGGCAGCACAAGGCCAAGGTCCGATGCGGGAGACAGAATGAGGGATGTGCTAACTGGTATGCTTCCCCGTTGACCTCGTACCTGGGAGATTTCAACTAACACATTAGTAGCATCAAGGAAGATCAAGAAATGGAGCGCAAAGCCAAGAGGGACCTGAAACTAGAGGAAGACCGCAGGGCACGAGAAGAGGCCTACACCCGCGCTCTGAAAGAGATACAAGACGAAATCGAGCATCAGAAGCGCGTCAACAAGTACCACGCCGAAGAGAGGCTCCGTGGCGAGACCATCGAGCAGCAAAAGGCAGACCTGGAAGCGTTGAAAGAGGCCGAGAACAAGCTCCGCCAACAGAACCAGAAGCGTGCAGAAACCCAGGCCCGGTCAAAGGATACAAAGACCGCTAAAGCCACGAAAAAGGCGGCTGTCAATTCTTCCGAGGACTGGACAAGTGAGGCAAAGGCGGAATGGGAGTTTCTCAAGCAGTCAGAGCCAGGCACTTACAGCAAGGCACTTGATGAGCTGATGGCCATGATCGGATTGGAGGATGTCAAGCAGGAATTCTTGAACATCAAGTCAAAGGTGGACACGGCGTTGCGGCAAGATGTATCGTTGGCCAAGGAGAGGTTCAGTTGCTCCATGCTAGGAAACCCTGGAACTGGTAAGTCACCCGCACCATTGTTCAGATCTGAAGTCTAACGTCCCTCTCCAGGCAAAACCACCGTGGCTCGTCTGTACGCGGAATTCCTCACAGAGCTGTGTGTCATTCCCGGCAACTGCTTTGAGGAGAAGACTGGCGCAGGCCTGGCGAACATGGGTGTTTCTGGTTGCACCAAATTGATTGATGGGATTCTCAATGCCGGCGGTGGCGTTCTTTTTATCGACGAAGCCTACCAGCTCACCTCCGGCAACAACCCCGGTGGCGGTGCTGTTCTCGACTACCTGCTTGCTGAGGTTGAGAACCAGAGAGGCAAGATTGTTTTTGTCCTGGCTGGGTACAGCAAGCAAATGGAGAGCTTCTTTGCCCATAACCCTGGACTGCCAAGCCGGTTCCCGGTCGACATGACCTTTGCTGACTACACCGATGATGAAATTTTGAGGATACTCGAGCTCAAGATCAACCAGAGATACAACGGAGGGATGGACTGCGCTGATGGTTTACGGGGACTGTATTGTAGGATTGTGAGCCGGCGTATCGGACGAGGACGGGGCAAGGAAGGATTTGGCAACGCGCGCGCTGTGGAAAACATGCTGGACGTCATCTCCAGGCGACAGGCCAATCGCCTACGACGTGAGAGAAAAGGGGATGCCAAGCCAGACGACTTATTCTTCACCAAGGAAGACCTCATCGGTCCGGAGCCAGCGGAAGCTCTGACCAAGTGCGCGGCCTGGAAAGAACTTGAACGTTTGATCGGCCTTCAGTCTGTCAAGGACGCTGTTCGCTCACTTGTCGACAGCATTCAACAGAACTATGTGAGAGAACTGGAGGAGAAGCCACCCATCGAATACTCTCTCAACAAGGTTTTTATGGGAAACCCCGGCACCGGCAAGACAACTGTGGCAAAGCTGTATGGGGCAATTTTGGTGAAACTTGGTTTGCTCTCCAAGGGTGAAGGTAAGTCTTGCAGCTATTCGCCTCGGGGGTCTTGGACTGTCTGAGAAGTTATGATCGACAAGCTAACTGTTGGCAGTGGTGGTCAAGAACCCGTCAGATTTTGTTGGTGGAGCCCTTGGCCAGTCGGAACAGCAGACCAAGGGAATTTTGGCGGCAACTGTTGGAAAGGTCTTGGTGATCGACGAGGCCTATGGACTCTACGGTGGAGGAGGAGGCCAAGGTTCGGTTTCGGACCCCTACAAAACAGCTGTGATTGATACCATTGTGGCCGAGGTTCAGAGTGTTCCCGGGGATGACCGGTGCGTGTTGCTTCTGGGGTACAAGGATCAGATGGAAGCAATGTTCCAAAACGTCAATCCCGGTCTGAGCCGGCGCTTCCCCATTGCTTCTGGGTTCAACTTTGAGGACTTCTCGGACGACGATATCCGCAAGATCTTTGACCTCAAACTGAAAAAGGCGGCATATCAGGCCACCCCACAGGCTGCTTATGTTGCCATGGAGATGATCAAGAGGGCTCGCAACCGCCCCAACTTTGGGAACGCTGGCGAGATTGACATACTCCTCGACGCAGCCAAGGCTCGCCACCAAAGACGTCTCAGCAAAGGCCAAGCGAAATCGGATAGTCTGTTTGAGGCTGTGGACTTTGATGAGAATTTCGACCGCGCAAACAAGTCGACCGCCGGCGTGCAGCAGCTTTTCGAGGGAACGGTTGGATGTGAGGAAATTGTGAAGCTTCTGGAAGGATACCAAGCAACGGTCCGCACCCTGAAGGAACTGGATATGGACCCCAAGGAGAATATTCCATTCAACTTCCTTTTCCGGGGCCCCCCTGGGACTGGCAAAACAACCACAGCGAAGAAGATGGGCAAGGTCTTTTACGACATGGGTTTCTTGTCGACAGACGAGGTGGTGGAGTGTTCTGCCACTGACCTCATCGGACAATACGTCGGCCAAACTGGACCCAAGGTTCAGCAGCTTCTGGACAAGGCTCTCGGGAAAGTGTTATTTGTTGACGAGGCGTATCGTCTAGCCGAGGGACACTTTGCCAAAGAAGCCATGGATGAACTGGTGGACTCTGTCACCAAGGACCGCTACTTCAAGAAGCTGATTATCATTCTGGCCGGCTACGAAAAGGACATCAACCGCTTGATGTCGGTCAACTCAGGTCTCACCTCGCGCTTCCCAGCTGTGATTAACTTCCGGTCCCTAACAGCCGATGAGTGTCTGACGCTTCTCTGCCAATTGCTCGGCAAGCAAAAGATGGGGCTCAAGAGCAGGGGCAAAGACTTGGATCTCACTTGCCTTGTTGCAGCAACGGCCATGTTCAGGAGGGAGGTGATCAACTACTTCACCCATCTCGCCGCCCAGGACAACTGGGCCAGCGCGCGTGACGTTCAGAGTGTGTCCAGGGCCATTTTCAACAAGATGTTGATGGACAAGACGGGACTTGCCAGTGGTCGTCTGGTGCTGAGCGAAGCTATGGTGACCACCGAGCTGCGGACCATGCTCCATGAGCGAGCCTCTCGAAGCAACTTTGATGCGCCAAAGATCGATCTGCAGGAGATTCTCCGCGGTTCACAAGCCCCGCCGCCAAAGAGATATCCCTATAGACCTGCCACGCAAACTGCTACTGCTACGTCAACCCAACAGACGAAGGCTGCAGCAGAGCCAGTTGTTGAAGAGAAGGAGGAAGAGCCCTCCAAAGTTCCGGAGATCAAGACGACGGACCCGAATAACACGGATTCTTGGATCAAGCGAGATGCGGGTGTCAGCGATGCGGTTTGGGAGCAGCTTCAGCGGGATCGTCGGGCGGAGGAGGAGCGTGAGGAGGAGTACAGGCGGCTGTTGGAGGCCAAGGAGAAAGCGACGGATGAGGCGAGGGAGAGGATTGTGACCAAGTTGTTGGAGGAGGAAGATCGCAGGCGGAAGGAGGAGGCCGTCAAGGAGAAGTTGAAGGCTATGGGGGTTTGTCCTCTTGGGTTCGCGTGGATTAAGCAAGATAATGGGTATAGATGTGAAGGGGGGTCCCACTTTGTTGGGAATGTGGATTTGGGGGAGCTGTGATTGAGCAACGACCTTGGATATTGTAATATCCATTCCTTAAACTGGACCGCTGACGGAGGATTTTGGACGGAGCGAGTACCCTGTTTTGGGTTCGATTAGGTGTTATTACGTAGAGTTATGTGTGTAAGTGAAAAGAATAAACCATGAGCCCCAAGAAGCCTTTAAAATACTACATGTCAATATCAATATATAAGTAGGTAGAATTATAATAAATATCCAATCTGTGGTCCAGTTGCCCCAAGGCAAGTCGCACGATGATGCTGTATCAACACATCTGATACAGGTGTGTTGTTGACTTCGACGTTTGAGTTCTGATTCTCTTTCTTGCCTGCGGCAATGCCACCAATCGCACCCATATTCGACACACCAAGTACGTCTTCTTTACGAATACGAATGATTTCCGATTGACCAATAAGCCGTTCCCAATCGAGCAGGAAGCCCCACTGCCAAGCTGATACATCCAACCAGATTCTACAGTTAAAGAACTCCGCCCAGCTTGATTTGCATTTGTCTCTTCTGTTTTGTATGTGCCAGAATGCCGGTTTACGATTAAATCGATTTCAAAGATCTTTGATTCTTCTCCAGCAATTGCCCATAATTCCTCTATCCGGGCACAGGTCCTCACTCACGACTGTTTGGCACTCATCAAATGGATACTGGCGCCATCATCACGCTTGTTGGAGTTCTTGTCTCAATCCCGCCAGTCTGCTTCGTCATATGGCAGTGGTGTTCGCAACGACAGCGAAGGAGAAGGAGGGCGCATGCTGACCCTGAAGAACAGCAACGATGTAGGTTATGTTTAAACGATTGTTCAAGATTATTTTATTATTCGATGCGTTAAACTGACCGTCGCCTCCAATAGCAGATCCTACTTCACCCACACTTGTCCATCCACCTGCACCTACACAGCTTCAGCATCTTGCACAGCCAGACCACTTTACACGCCAATTACGCGCAGGCAGAATTCCGGGGTCGACAGGGTCCTTTTACCTGAAGCAAACGATGCGCCATGAGTATCGGTTACTGTTGGAAACGACGGAAATTGAAGTATTTGACAGCAGTTCAGGGAGATTGACCCGAAGCAAAGGATACAAAAGTACCGAGGGAGATCATTAATCATCCACGGGCATTGGCTCTTTTAAACCAGTGATGCATTGCAGGGGCAGTCGCGGTGGTAGTGTTAGCCAATTAAATTAAAGGCTTTATTTCAGCCAAACAGAGCAATTGTAAATTGACGCCGGTAAGGCCCGCGCATGAGAAAAATAAGGTATCGAGGATGTCTAGGTTCTTGGTATGTACCCCTCATAAGGCAGACGGGATTCACTGTGAAAGTATTACACCAATCGAAGTATTAATTTTCATGACAGCCAGGAATGTTGGCCACAGCCTGCCTGACAGCTGGCAGCCAGAATTTACTCTAGCAACCTCTGGTTGTTATCTGTAATCTGCATCAGGAAGAGAAGCAACAATATTCATGAATAAAATGAATGTATGTACATGGCACCGTTTAGAGTACCGTAGACACATGAAGTATCTGAATCCTTATTCCAACAAGAATTATTCACCCATTGTCTTCCAGCCCTTGCTTCCCTACTCCCTGTTAGTGATTGCATATGCATTGAGTATGCCAGATTGATCTTCTCAAAGACACGGCACTCTCGTGACTTAACAATTTACGAGTGACTGTATGTGGCTTCAAGTGCTTAAACATTTGTTAAAAGTTGAAGAGTTCGAGACTAGATGGGAACTCTGAGGTAAGCTGGTGAGGTGATCAAGTGGGTAGGAAGCCAGGCCTCTGGTACTGGCAGAAAACTTTATGCCGCGGCCGGGTTATTTATGCATGGTCTGTAGAGCCCCTGAGACAGTCTGGGCACTATTACCTTCACAGCCAAGACCTTGCTGAGAGCGTGCACAGGCTCAAGGACAGACAGTTCTACATTTCCGGTGAACTTCCCGAAGCTTCCTTTCGCCACACAGAGCGCTCGTGGTCTGAATGTAAGTGCATCGTCTCTGCAGAGTGCATGCACCCGCATTGCCGTCTCTCAATTCCCTTGGCTAACTCGCGCTGCTGCCATGTCGCCGGATGGTCTTTTCAATTGTATGTACTCTGAAAACTGGATTGCGGCTCTATATCCAGAGTTATATGGTCTTCGTCAAGATACAGAGAGCAACCTAGGTACTGGTGCAACGACAAGCCCTGCCTCAATTATCACGGGTATCATATAGCCAAGCAAAGACTGAAACTCCTGGAAAGACCCTCCGAGAACCATGTTCGAGGGAGAGTAACACAAAGTATGAAAGATCAATACACACCTTTTCAACTAAGGGTGTTATCCGGCACTAGCCGCGACCCCTTAAACCACGACTGTTGGAGTCTTTCTGTGTCCGATCTTACTACTAGCCACCTATTCACCACTTCTTCGTCCCAATAGAATTTGTATATTCACGTAACCATGTAACCGCCCTTACAAATCCGTTTCAGACCGCATCACGATGGTCGTACCTCAAACTCTGGCCTTTCATAAAGGTTCTCATACGCTACCTCCTGGTCATAAACGTTCTCATGCACCACCTCCTTTTCATAAAGGTTCCCATGCACTGTTTGCAGTTCATAAAGGTTCTCATACACCTCCCCCTTTCATAGAGGTTCTCACTCCGCCCTTCTCCTCATCAAGGTTCCCCTACACCCAAGTATAAAAGCCAAGGCACAATGCATCCCCCTTGTGGACTCGACATCTTGACCATTGGCCAACAACACCCACTATCAACCATCAATCCTCAACAACACCACCACTTCCAATCACTTCCCAACTCTCCCAAACCACCACCATGAGCGAGAACACAGCACCCCCCAAGACAACCAGCAGTCCCCCCCCTAGCCCTACCAGGGCCAAGACCACCATCTCCTCCTTCAGCACCATCGTCGGGTCTAGCACCACCACAGCCCGTGACAGCACCAAGCCCAGGTACGAGTCGAAGATGGTCTTCTTCGCGCCCTACGGCGAAGCCGAAAGGAAGGCCGGGATCACGCCCGCAGCCGAAGCGGACGGCATATCCGCTGCTGTCAGGGCTTTGCAGCAGAGCTCCGGCAACACGAAGCCTTAGGTACCTACCTCACCTACCTTACCTAGCGGCCCAGCTGCGGTCGAGCATGTCACAGTCTTGACTGTGTGATCATTTCGCATGGCGGTATCAAGGTCTGAAAGTAAGGAGGTGAGGGAGAGTTGAAGAGAGGAAACCCAGAGAAAAAGAGAGCAACGTGTTTATTTTTCAACGATATGGATTGGAGCTTTTGACATCTTTCAGTTGAGCCGGATTTCTGAACCAAAAGAGGAAAATGGCGGCAAGTTTGTTAGGCGGCAGATGTTGGCGCACTTGTTTTACCTAGAAGAGATTCTTATAGCAAGGTAGCAATGCAATATTTAGTTCTTTTGATATCTCGAGACCAGCCCCTTGGCCCATTGCGGTTGACATGAGCGGTACTGCAAAGTAAGAGAATGCATAACAGTATATAGAACCTCGCTTTCAAAGACAGTGAAAACCCTTCTAGAGAAAAAACTGGCCAAGCCCAAATGACCGTCCTAGAAAAGATGTAAAACACCCCTAGACATTGTTATCAGACCCCTGAAAATTCTTCCCAGTGTTACTGTTCCCATTTTCGTTTCTCTGGTTTCCGCCCAGGTCTTGTGTATGTCCGTTACCACCCAATTCGTGATGTGATACCCCCGGATAAGCGCTTGTCGTCCCGGAAGCGCTGGGAAGTATGTCGGCAGATTCTACAACATCTACCGTAAGCCCAGATCCCTTTCCCCCTTTCTTCTTCCTCAGTGACCACCGGCTGCTATTCCGTGCCTGTCTCTGTGTTTTGTTGCCATTGGCAGGCCCCGTGTGTTGCCCTTGTTCAGTGGCCTTGACCTGGGAGTCTTTTCCCTCCTTGTTCTTCTCGTCATTTTCTTGCTCCTTCTGCTTCTTCTTTTGACTTCTTCGGTTTCGACGCTGCTTCTTCGCCCTCCTCACCTCGTCCTTCATGTCCTGGACCATCTTTTCCGTTTTCTGCATCATCGAAGTCGAGCACCACTCGTCACTAAAGGTGAGCCAGAATCGATAGATACGGGAGTAGATAAGCACCCAGGTGGTGATCAGCTTGAACAGGGACCACATAAAGGCGCGGAGAAGGTTGGAAAAGGCGATGACCACGGAAAGGAAAATGACGCCAAAGGAAATGGGCACTGTTATCAAGGTTAGGTTGGGCCACTACGAGCCTTGGGGGGGCTTACAAATGTATTTAAGTTGCTCATAAACACTCCATGGATTGTCTTGGCCACCAAACTCGTAGTTGTTCATACCGAATATCGAGGCAATGAATGACAAGGGAAGCTATACCGTGGTTAGCGCTGCACGTGACGAAAAGAGACAAGGTGTGTGTCCCCTGTTGAAGCACTTACGAAGATGATCGTAATGACAGTAAACATCATGATGGCCCGTCCCTGGCGGACAGCCTCTTCGGCTTGCTTGACCGATTCCCATGCCTGAACGACACTTGCCTGTTGCTGCTTGAGAGACAACAGATCGTTAACCTGAATTTTGGAATTAGTGACATGTACAACGCAGCATGAGGTTTCTTATGAAACTCACACTCTGTGCCGTGCTCTCGGCCCCCTTCTTAAGCCCTTCGATCTCATCAAGTCGATCATCCACTTCGGCAAGGAGTTCTTGGGATTGCATTCGGAACCACAGAAGTTGGTCGCGCTTCTCCTTCCTTTTGGTATGATACTTGTCCATGTTCTCAAAGGTACTGTGAGCCCTTGGTGGCATCGAGCGGTCATATTGGTCAGTACCCTCCTTCCACCGGCCATCTGGATCGAGAATGTGCTCGACATGTTTGCAGAACCGTCTGACCACCTCTCTTTGCTTTTTGTGGACATGGATCATGATGTCGAGCTCATCGATGATGTCCTTGACTTCTCTCTGTAGCTTCCCTTCGGGATGAATGTCCAAGAGGGGCACGTGCAAATCGGAAGAGTCAATGTACTTGGATCTTGAGCGGTAGATTTTGGATGCCTTTTGTGTCCAATGCCACACATGCTGGAAAGATATTGTGTGCAGATTTGTCTGTTCACACCTTGTTTGTCAGCAGGAGATATAGTGTAATCTCAACGGGTGAACTTGCCACATTGCCGATAGCTTCTGAAAAGATGTCCATCACCTGTGGCTGACTGTCCTGTAACACCCATCAATCAGTATCATAGCCCCCGTTGATATACAAGTGATAACCAACCTCTGTCTTGGTCCGATCAAAAAAGGTGTTGCAACATTCGTCGAGGATGATCAGAGCTAAGTCATATACCGACCTGACCTGGTTCTTGCGGGCAGACTTCAACCTCTGGCGAATAGACTTGTGAACCCCTGACAAGTCTTGTTTGTTGAAGCCGTAGCGCTTAGGAAACGAAGTAATTATGGTGCTTTCGTCCAACACCCACATCCAAAGCTGATCAACCATTACGAGCTGAGAGATTTTGCGAATATCGCTCCGGCAGTGTTCGCACCCATGCTCATCCGTCTTTTCCCAGTGGCGAGTCCACTTCAATGTGACGTTGGAAGCATCTTTGTCCGATCCTTTGTGGAAAACTCCCTTCAACCAACTACATGGACCAGACTCTGTTGTAGTTGGCTGTGGCTCAAGTCGGTGGCAATAGTCCAGGTTCATGTTGGTTCCCCGATACACGACCTGATCTCTGTCACGGACCTTGGTGGTCTTCAGGGTCCAATAGTAAGACTGGTCAAGGGTTCGGCGGGGATGAAGAGGTGGATCATGGTACAAGTACTTTTCCAGCATGCGTTGATCTCGGTAAGTCGATATGGCTTCGTAGAGTCTCGCAGCGTCGATCAGGTACTGTCCCAATGGGTTGCTGATCTTGAGTCTGCCATTTTCATCGATATCGATCCGCTGTTTGCTTCTGCCAACCGAAACATGCGTGTCCATCAAATCAGCCAGATCGTTCACGCCGTGCGACGGGGCCGTCGAGGGCTTTTGGCCCCACTTTGGATTGCCCTGATTCTCGTTTTGACCCCAGTCATTGTTGTGTAGAATTCGCACGGCACCAATCTCCAAGTCTTTTCTATCCTTTATACGTGTTTGGCGCTTTTCGTAGGCTGTGTTTTCGTTTCTTGTGCGCTGCTGTTCCGACTCGATGTCAATAGTCTTGGCCATCTTGCTCCTCATTCTATCGGTATCCCAGTGCAGGTAGGGCATCTGTTTACAGAAAGTCTAGCGTTAGTGATGCTTTAAGCGGCAGGAATGTGGGAATGTGGCTGACGGACGAAGAGGACTATGTTTGTTGGGTTGTCTTCGATTTCGTTGACCTCTGTATAACGCATGAGTTTGGGCTTGTCTCTTGTTCCGAACAAAGGTCAAGTACCAGACGATATTCTCTCACAGAGAGGTCTCATATGTCTCGCATGCACAACACCACTTCGAGCTCCATGTTGCTGACCACGCCAGAACTGAGGCCGCAGAAGCATCTGAGTATGCGTCATGATAGACCGGTCCCTTGGTGCGTTGCTGAGGTCGATATTGAGGTGACCTTCGCCATAATACCCCGCGATTGCTTTCTGTGATGGTGTGAGTCCGGCTTCACGGGTGATAAGATGGATATATCGGTTAGTACTTTACCTCAACCCACTATATACAAGGTCAGCTTTCAAAACAATATACCATCTCAGCGATTGATTGGGACGACTTACGTGCATGTTGTTGGACGGGAGATGGAAATATCGAATTCTGGAGGAGTCTTCAGCCCTGATGGCATCTCTACCAAGAATACTAGGCCCAGTCGGTGGGTTCCCTGTGGGATGTGCCTGTGGGTCTCCGCTTGTACCCAAGACCACGTTCATAGCTAGACGCTGGTCCGGGAATCTACCCTTGAATCTTGGGTCTTTTAGTTCCTCCTCGTAAGGTTCGAGATATTGAACGTGTATGCTCTGCGTTGGCGACAAGTTGGATCTTTGGTTAGTTGTGCTGTGTTGAGGGGTTTCCCGTATCGGTGACGACGTGAATGTATTCGAGCGAAGACCTTGGGTCGCTGTTTCCAAGACTGTGTTGGTTATTGCGTTTGGTTCGGTTGATGCTCGGGTTGGTGGCGATGTGAGCTTCCTCTCCTGAGTCTGTTTACGTGTATACTGAATGAGATATGCGTTTACATCTCGCTCAAGGTCGTACTCTTCTGATATGGGATCGCCTGGCGGCGTGTTTTCGCGAATACGCCCCACTATTTTTCTCACTTCATCACGCCCGGGCTCTGATCCAGACTTGAGATGAATATTAGGTGCATGTGCTGTTGTCCCGGCTGCATGTGGTGACGATGGTGTTTTGTTCTGCTTCCATGCTCGCACTTTTTCCAAGCCAGCCAGATATAGACGCGATCGCCTCCATTTCTTCCCGCTTTCTTCAACACACGTCACAAAGTGATCGGTTCTGGTGAGGTTCTTTGAGTCCTGGGGGCGGGGCCCGGTTGGGTTTGTTACTGGAGGTGAGGCCGATACTTTTCCCTTTACAGCTTGTCGAAGGATGTCGGTTCTTCTGTACTGAGCTTCAATTGCGACGGCGGTGCTTTCGATGGTCTTATCTCTACGCTTCTTGGCGGCTTGTGTGATTTCATCCGGTGGACAATGTGTATTCTCCGGAAGCGATTTTAGATACGCCTCCTCAAGCAGGAGCTCATGCTGCCAGATAGGGTTGTTGTCGGGGTCAAGAAAGTACCCGGCACGGTCTGCGATGTTGATGCATCCAAAATAATGTTTGGTGTGATCTCTGATGGCCTCAGGAGGGTGGTCTTCAGAGGAAAAGCATGTCGCTGGTGCGGATTCAGAGTCGAAAGTGCGTGTGACTGAGTGATGCCCTGGCTTTAGGAGCCCCAGATCCTGGTTTCTGGTTTTGGACCCCCCCCGCTGGTGATGCTGATGTCCATGTCGAGATGTCATGATAGTTGCCTAAATGCAATGATCGAAAGAGGGGCATGGGTATGTGTCGGAGTGTGCACACAAGAGAGACAGCCATGGGTGCGAGGAGGTTATATACACCCGGGCCTACATGTTTGGCCGCTGATCCTGACAGACCTAAGGGACGAGGCTCTGGAAGATTTCTGGGGCGATCGATGGAGTGCTGGTGAATCAGGGGATGGTGGTAGAAGCTCATGTTCGTAATTGGAACCCTGCATGTCCCAAAATCCCGGGTTAGTACCACAGCCAATCGCATGAGCAAATTCTGGACACAGCTGAGCATATTGAATGATGGCGGCGGCGAAGTTTCTGCAGCTCGTCCAAATCAGCAATTGACCAGTAACTTCACTGCTGCTCACTCACTCGCTGTGGTCCAAGAGATAAGGTATCTTGGGTGTGCGGCCCTGCAGAGTACAGAGTACTGGTCAGTCATTGACCAATACTGAATCAGTGTGGTTACACTCAGAGGAAGAGGGTGTGGCCCACGAGGCTCTGAGAATTAAAGCTGCTACAATGGCGGGGGTGGAACTTTTGGAACTTGGGGGACTGCGTGGGATCGGATGGAAAAGCCTTCTTTAACCACGTTATGGGAAGAGGATGCGATGGCTGTATCCAAAGTTGGAAACACGGCCGTCTCAGAAGCAGAAAGCGGAAGGGGCTGAGGTTGACGTTGAAGGATGGGAAATGTCAAGGCTCAAGAGCTGCTGAAACCCCTCTCTGAACCCTCCCGCACCTTCCCTTACACTCTCCCATTCCTTGGACATTTAAGGTTATCAACATCATCTCAGACCATTGCCCAGTATTAAGAGAAAGGTGAGATTTCTCAGGGCTGTTGATCGGGCATGGTACAAGGGCTTGCCTGTTCTGACGTTTTTGAGAAAGCTCTCACGGCATTGAAGTTCAGCTGATGCACAATTTTAGTATGCAAGACCCGAGCAAACATAAAATGCTTATGCACACGGATTCCTCTCGACATTTTTGGTCGACAACTGTGACAATTGAGGATTGGACGACGTTCAGTTTAGTCGACTCGCAATCCATCAGATGCTAAGTTACCCCTCAGCTAACGATATGCAGTTCCTGACACGATCCCAACGGCCGCGGGGCAGCTCTGAGGATCAAGATACGTCATGCATTCCGCTTATGACGGGCTCGTGATGGCGAAGGCATGATCGCATAAGAGTCATTTCTCTCTTTTTTACTCCGGGAATCTGGGGTTGGATACCAAGAGGACTCACGATTCCGGAATCAAATGGCACAACGACTGTTGGCCCGACGCGTCAACGCGACTCTTTCGTCTGCTCCTCGTTGCACTGCGAGACTCGACCCATTTACTGGCCCTCCTGTTGTGTATTCGTGTCACCGGCCCCAAGCCCGAACAATCAAGTCCACGGCGGTGTCCAAAGGTGTGGTGTCGCACACTATGCAAAAGTTGGGGGTAGGTAGGTGTTGGCATGCTTTCACTCAAGAAGGGAGACTGACGAAACTGAATCTGCAGGATACCCTCGCCGAGAACTTCGGCGGGGCCTTCACGAAGCTCGGCTCGCGCCAGTTCAAGCTCGATGACTGTCCCGATCTGACCGGCAAGGTGGGCGTTGTGACGGGTGGTAGTCAGGGCATCGGGTTCGGCGTGGCATATACCCTCCTCAAGCACAACATCAGCAAACTCTACATCATTTCCGTCAATGAGGAGATCTTTGAGGGCGCCAGGGCCGTCATTGCCGAGGAACTCGGACAGGACAAGGCTGCCCGCATGTTTTGGATGAAGTGTGACCTTGTAAGCTGTCCCTTTTCACCAGTGCCAACGCCCGCTAAGTCAAAGCAACACAGAGCGATTGGCGTCGAGTGAAAGAAGTGGCCGAGACCATCAAGCGTGACAATGACCGGCTCGACATCCTCGTCAACAACTCTGGCCGAGGCATCATGTCAGCACAGCTCACCTCGTACGGAGTGGACAGGCACATGGCAGTCAACCACATGGGTCACGTCATCCTCACATCCCACCTGCTGTCCTTGATGCAAAAGACGGCCGAGGAAGGTAATATTGTCCGGATCAGTAACCAGAGCAGTAATTTGCACAACGGTGCGCCCAAGGACACCAAGTTCGCCTCGCTAGATGAGATCAACCAGGACGTGGGGCCCAATGGACAGTATGGGAGGAGCAAGCTGGCGGTTCTTCTCTACTCGCGATACTTCAACCGCAAGGTGACGCAGAACGGGCACCCCAATGTGCTGATGAACGCTACTCACCCAGGCTTCGTGAGCACCAAGCAGAGTAGACAGGATATCCTCGAGCCGTATCCCCTGAGCGGTTACGTGATGAAGTATGGCATAGAACCGATCAAGAAGGATCAATTTGAAGGAGCCGTGCCCACGGTGTTTTGCGCAACCAAGACTAAGGATTCTGGTCAGTACATCTGTGCGCCTTGCATCCCTGAAGAGGGCAGCGCAATGTCACAAGATGACGAGCTGGCGGATAGACTGATGGAGTTGACGAGGGACATCATTACTGACAAGACGAGGATGGACTCTGTTGAGAGGGGGTGCCCAATGGATGACATTGTCGTACATTAAATTGTCGAGTCGCGGCTGTTGAGCAGCCCCTTTTACCCCTGAGTTCAAGTCAGACAGAGATCTTCAATCGGTGATGGCCAAGCTGTGAGGGTGGGGCAAAGACCTGCATGATGCGGGCAGCACGGGGATATCAACCACCAACCAAGCGGCGTACACTACATAGACGAGACGAATACAAGAACTTGTGTGGTTATTGGGTATTTGTGTGAGGCTGCTGCATAGTAACTCGGATGGGTGAATGTGTTCGGGCAGGTTAGGTAGTGTTTCAATGAGTAGCATGGACCAAACAATCCGAGTATGTTTCCACCGCTTGATAGCCCCGCGTGAGCATTCCCCAGGCGTTGATGATGACGGGAGCGTCGAAAAGTCGGTGGATTCCTGCTGTGCGGCGCTGTGACCGCCTCCACCAGCCCGAGTGGGGTTGCATTCGGAACCAGCTTCCAGCACGCTGGAACCGAGTGATCGATATTCTGATTGGTTGACATCTCGAACGGCCCCTGCCGAGAAATGTTTGTTTAAGGAGGGGTCACGGCTGAGCCTCTAAGGTGGGTGAGCCTTTCTTGTTCAGCCTTGTGGCAGCAATTGAGACGAGAAATGAGGTTGAAAGACGCTGTTATTCGACAGTCTCGAGTCTCGAGCTGGAGGACAGCGGCGGGACTGGTACCTTATTCGTATGTCTGCCGAACAGCTTTGGAGGTGTGAGGCGATGGAATGAATGGCCTCAACGTCAAAGCTGCGGTTCAAGCTGTCACCCTGCAGCGACCCACTGGTGCCTGCAGCCCGCACTGGACGCTAATCCCGAACGGGGATTATAGGAGAAAGTCCCTGGAATTCATTGGCTCTGCCCCACGCCAATTGAACGGCGGGCTGACTCCACAACCACAGCTTTCATCCTTCCTGCCATTGCTTCTTCTTCTTGCGAAAGAGAGCCTTTCCTCGTTGTTGTCCTCGAACAATCGCTTCTCTTTTTTCCCTCTGGCTCATTGACCTTGTCCTTGCTCAGAGACTCGGCAAGTTGCACCACGGCTGGTCCTGTGTCTTGCTGATCTCGTCTCGAATACCTCATCGATTGGATCCTCGTTCCTCGTTTTGCGTCCTTCGTGCCACGGCCAGTGTTTCCTAGGTATCGAGACCTGCCCATTCCTCAAACTTCCGAGACACAGTCGCACCAATCTCACCTTGATCAACATCTCTGTCATCCCCGTTGCAAAGTTCTCTCCTCATGACTTGAAAAGCTCCTAGGGCTTCCAGAGGCGGGCGATAGCCACCCTTTGCAAGGAAACTCGATCAACTATTTCCCGAGCCTTCGCACTGTTGAAGTGACGTATCGTCGTCCTGGGCACCAAACGTAGTATACCGGCATCATCCTGGGAATTCTTGTCCCTTCCTTTGTTCTAGGTTGACTGGTCATCTCTGTGGGGGTACGTATTGCGAAGGCTTCGGCCGTTTGTCGACGCTCGCACCCAGCTGACATCTGCAGCCGACCCACCCCAGCTCTGGTGCCCAAGACAGCTTCGTTTGTGCCCGCCCAACATGAATGGCCATGGCACACAAGGTCAATTGGATGATCCAGCTCGGGCCCCTCCTCCTCGTCCCAGAGCAGGCTCCCGAACCAGCCACAGTTCCTCATCAACATCGCAAACCACATCCACACACTCCCACCGACACCACCACAGTCGCTGCGGCGAACGAGCAAAATCGCACCTGTCGCGAGAGCTTTCCGACGGCGCGAGTCTTGCCGTCACACCAATGTCCGCCTTGTTACAGGAGAGATTGGAGCGGGAGCGGAGGGTCGAGAGCGAGCGCGCGTCGAGTAGGACAGGCAATGACCTGTTCCGTTCTTCGGTCGACAACCGAGCAATCCGCAGCCCATCCCCCGCCGACAGTCGTCCCATTTCCAGTCAAAGCTCGGATTCGGCTAGAAAGAAGGGCCTGGGAGTCAAGGAGATGGAACAGACTCTTTCCAATCTTCACAAGCAGAACTTTGACCTGAAGCTTGAGCTTTACCATCGGCGGGAAAGGCAAACAGTCCTGGAGGAGCGCCTGGAAAGGCTGGAGCTCCAAAAGGCCGAGACGGACCAGATGAACGACAGGCTTGTTCAAGAACTGGAAAAAAGGGACAAGGCAGTGGAAGAGGCAGTCGGCATGATTGTGGTCTTGGAAGCCCGGGTTGAGCAGTTGCTCAGGGAGCGAGAGATGGTCCGTCAAGTCGAGGCCCAAGGCTTGCCAGGTGTGGAGGCAACACCCAAACGCAAAATCCATCTGCCATCAGGATCCGATGAGGCTAAGACCCTCAATCGCATGCCCAGCTTTCTCTCCGAGCACAGTGAGAGCACCGAAAACCTTCGCAACGTATATCTGGGGGCCCGTGGCAACGTATCTAGCCTTCCAACCATGCCCGAGGCCACCCCTGAGACGACCCGTGGGAGCATTAGACTCGACAGTCCGACGCTAAGTATCTTGAGTCAAAGTTCCTTTGTGAGCGTATACGGTCGGAATAAGTCACCAGACGCATCATCGCCCAAGGAAGAGAGCCCCTCGCTGCCAGACACGCCTTCCATGCAACGCATGCTTGCCTTGGAATCTCCAACCAGAGTTAGGAGCGCTACCCCTAAGAACCGCTCCAGCACAACTCGCACTGTCTCGAACGAATATACGCATTTTCACACCATTACTGACGTTCTCGGGTCAGGAAATTCGCCCCTTCGCCAGCTGGAGAAGGTGGAAATCACACGCCGAGCCCTCCAGGATGCCGCCAGAGCACAAACCACAGCCAACGACTTCTCCCCCTTTGCTCGCCCGCCGTCTTCCATGGCTAAGCGCAGGACGAAGCAGGAAAAGAGGGAGGCTTTGGAAAAGGTGCTTACGCAAGGCAGCTTGGGAAGAGAGCGTGGGCTTCCTCCAACGCCTGATACAATTTCCACAACTACACTGCGGCTGTACAAAAACTCCAATGACACTTTATCCCACGAACCAAGCTTGACAAATGAGCGCAGCTACCTGGCTCTGTCCGAAACAACGGCTTCACACCATTCCGTACCTGACGAGCACGGCACCGGTCTGGAACCTCGCACTCAGACGACCAATACGCAGCCAGCTTCAACGACGGCTTTCGATAGCCGCAGACTGGCTGTCAAAAACGAAGACACAGACCAGCTGCAGCGACCCCAGTCGGCGGGGGATGCTTTGCGACATTACAAGGGTGTCGAATGGGGCAGTGACAACCCTCATGAGCGGGATGCAGACGGCGCTGAGTCGACCACATCGAGCGTTGATACCTGGCTTCGAGAGAGCATGAAGCCAGCACGAAAGGCCCCGCTCGATCCGATGAGTTCTGTTTCGCAGGCCCATCCAAACTACAGGGCAGATCGTGCTTCACCAGATTTATTTTCCTTTCCATCTTCTACCAAGGGCTGGGCGACTAATGCCATGTTTGGCTCGCTACAAGGCGCAGGGTACTTGGGGGCCGGCGGGAAGGGGTTGCCAGGTGCGCCTATGGCCGATACTCTCGATGCAATCGGAAAATCATTGCCCAAACCCGTCTTTAGCTCAGGGGTATTAACACCTACTCTGGACTCGGTCAATTCTGCGCCTCCGCCACCAAATCGCAGGTCAAGTCTGCAAGCCAAGACGGGGTCTGACCTCTCAGGGACTGCATCGGCCTCCCCTGCGCGATCATCCCCGTCTTCAAGGCTGAAGAAGAGTGTGGCAAAAGGAAGCAGAGCCAGAAGTAACAGTATCGATATTAGGCCCCCGTCTCGTCACCCAACAGATATGGCTCAAAGTCGAGCGATGACGGTGCCACCGAAGCAGGTCCATCAACCACCACCTCCTCGAAAGGTATCACAAAGTCATCCGGACACCCAGGGCACACCATC
Organism: Cercophora samala; assembly: GCA_030512305.1. NCBI lineage: Eukaryota > Fungi > Ascomycota > Sordariomycetes > Sordariales > Lasiosphaeriaceae > Cercophora > Cercophora samala. The sequence continues at coordinate 116,005 of JAULSY010000068.1, read as the reverse complement.
GCAGTCCTCGTCAAAACAACGACATTACCCCCCAACTGCAAGCCAGGCCCCCTCTGCCGCCCCTCCACCTCGTCCCCGATCTCGCGGACTCAACCACTTCTTCCGTCGTTCCACTGGTTCTGCCGACCCGCCCGTTGCCGCGCCATTCAGCGCACCGGCTCCGGAGATGACCTCAAAAGATGAACGTCCATTGATTGGGATACCTTCTTGGGGACGACGCGGCTCACTCGTTGATGACGACCGGGATAATTCCAGTGCCACGCCACCGCCCATCTTGAGGAGTAAGGCTCCAGAAAGAAAGGTCGAATTTGACGATGAAGGGGGAGGGGTTGAACTAGAATTACAAAGTAGTGAAGGCGCGCCGGTCGGGACTGTGCACGACGGAGGAGCGCCAACTGTGGAACAGAGTGGAGGAGCGCCAATCGCCAGTGGGGGGCCTCACGTTGGAGGTGGAAAGCGAAGGTGGCTCAATCTAGCGAGAGTCGGGAGCTTGAGGAACCGTTGAACTTGAGGAGGGTTACAAGCAGGGCATTTATTACCGGGTGAATGGGAAGGGGCAAGACATAGCGTTGCGCGCACCATAAGCAGGCGTACATTCGTTTTGGAGTGTAACATTCTTTTTTTGGCATGGTTTATGTGGTATCAATTGATGGAAGAGTATATTTATTGGGTGAGGGTAATATCTTTTGTTCGGGTCAGGTTCTAGGCGTTTTTAGGTCAGAGTTATCGGCATGATGGATCATGAAAAGACTGAACGAAAGAAGGGATGGAAGCCTCGCAGGGGCGAGAGGATGAGCGGACGATGAAAAGAAAGCTTGACGATATAAAAGCGGGTCGACATGTATAACATTGAGTTCTGGGATGAGATACCAGATCAGATTATGAGATATGAAATGGACAGAGTTTTTGGGATCAAGTAGGTTTTGTACGATGGGGATTGTCTCGGCTCAGTATGCTGCTCTCTCTTCCATCACCGTCAGTCGCCTCATGTAACACCCTCGCTCGACTCGTCCTCCATGCCTTTGTCTGGTCTCTTCTGGTTGAAGGTTATGACGGTGGCGAGTTTTAACAACAAGTAGCATATGACAAAAAGTGGTTTCTGTTAGCCTCATCTCCCAAATCACCACACACCATCCCGAGCGCCATGTATGTATGCATGTCACCCAACTCCTCGAAAAAAAACAGCATCCCAGACTGAAACAAAGACTACGTTGCAGGATCTTGGCTGCGGTATCACAATTTTGAAGGGCCGTTTCTGTGCGGATGAGGTACGGAATAGGATGAAGAAGGTGAAGCACCGTAGGGTGAAAGGTTCCTGGTCGAGAGACCCGCCCCGTTGCCCAGATTTTGGTCTCTCGGTTTTTGTTCAGACAACCTCTCTGCTGGCCGGCTACAGGAGCACTATGATGGGTCTCGTGCAAAGCCCTCCACCACAGGTCAATTAAAAACACCTTCTTTGGGAGCATTGATGAGGGAACATGAGGGATGGGACACAAAAGGACAGGCAAGACGGAGTTGTGGTGGGGATATTGCAAAGAAGGTTAAGGATCCCACTCATCAAGTATAGATTTGGGAGCCTCCTCTTCAAAATTATATGCCAGTAACGCCTGCCCATGCATCTACGTCACAGATAACTCCATACCCCACATGCTAGTATGATCAACCCATCAGCTCAACCCCATTCCTCACCGCGCCCACAACGGCGCCTGTCTGTATGACCTCTGAGGCACCGCCTGCCACCCGATGCTCCACCTGGGCAAGCAGATCCAGCCAGGTGATCATAACTTCTGGCTTTACCTCTAGCTTGACCAGCTCCTCCGACAACGCGGTGATAATATCCGCCAGCGCCAGCCCCTGTGTGACCTTGACGCTGTTGATGGCCGCCAAGCAGGCTGTCACGTCGCTCGTGGTGAGCAGCGTGTTCATGATCTTCTTGATGACATCTGGTGGTGGCGCGGCGACGCACATGTAGATGGTATCAACGGTGATGGTTTCGCGGACGATCTGATCTTCGGGGATTTTGGGGGCGTCTTTTGGTTGGAGGGGGGTACCTTGGCAACATCTGTTAGCAACATGGAAATACTCAAGAGGCGGCGGAAAAAGGAAACATACTTGAAGCATGGCAAGCCTGCAACACGTTCAGCGCTCGTCTCATGTCGCCTTTGCTGAGCTTCACCAGCGCATCGGCCGCCTCGGGCTTGATCTTGATGTTCTCCTCGTCGATGACCTTGTCTACCAGCACCCTGATATCCCGTTCTTTCAAGGGACTGAACCGAAACCTCGTACACCGAGACAGAAGCGCGGGACTGAGCTTGTGGGAGTAATTGGCAATGATGCAGAACCGGGTGTTGACTGTGTATTTCTCCATGATTCGTCTCAGCGCCATCTGGGCTGTGCTCGTCATCGCGTCCGCCTCGTCGAGAATAATCAGCTTGAAGCCCGCGAGTCCGGTCTTGGAGCTCGATGCCCCAAGACTGAAGATCTGTTTAGTCGAGGCAAAGGTTTTGATCTGCTCGCGGACCACATCGATACCTCTGTCGTCGGAGGCGTTGAGCTCGAGCACCATTTGGCGCATGTTCTCGGCGCCGTAGATTCGTCGGGCCAGGGCGAGGATGGTAGAAGTTTTGCCTGTGCCGGGTGGGCCATAGAGCAGGAGATGTGGAAGGCGGTTCGAGTCGACGAATTTGTTGATGGTGGCGAGGATGTCTTGGTGGCCCGAGACGTCGTCGAGGGAAACTGGGCGGTACTTTTCTACCCTGTTTGTGTTCTTGTTAGCGTTCTGAATTGGACCCGATAGAGCAGAAGAGACGATAGTCATACCATGGAAGGCTGTCTTCGGCTTCGACTGGGAGATTGGCGGCACTGCGCTTGCCCTTGGCTGCGTTGTTGGAGGAAAAGGTGACATCTTTGGAGACGGGGACATCAATGTCCATCTCATCCTCAAAGTCGGACATTTTGATGGTATTTTTGGATTAGACTTTCTGTTTAGGTCGTCGTAGTTCGATGTGGCGAGTTGAGAGAGTCGGGCAAACTGGGCTGGAATTTGGGTTGGCGATGGTTCAATTGCTGAAGTGGTGATGCTCCAGGCCGTAGCGCGGGAGAACGCGGTTGACGCGTCTTTGCTTAATTGATCAGATCAACGCGAGTTTCGTCGGTGGCTCAGGCTGTGGCTTGACAAGGGGCGTAGCTCCACCATCCCCACCAAGTGCCCCCACGTTCCTGGGACTTAACGCCGAACACCGTTGAACTTCGTCCCCACGTTTGTTTGTCAACCTCTTTAGACCCCAGACGTCGTCTTGTGTCATCCGACAGCTATCAATAAGCACCATTCACATACTCACGATATCCGGACAAACTTTGACGCCTGCTTATACAGCATTCACGGTCATGATCCTCTTCTGCAGATCGAATCCGAGGTCCTCCCTCGGGTGCCACGGAATGCTCGCTAAAGCCTTGTGCATCTCGAAGCAACTCTAAACATTCTATGCAGTCTCACTGTCTTCGCAATTTTTTCCCACTCTACGCAGCCGCGCGGGAGTGACACAAGGACAGGGCGGGACTCTACTGCCATTCGGACTTCGGAACTCTGCTAACCCGTGCCGCACAACAAGATCTCGGGTGTTAGGCTCGGGGTTAAAGCAGTCAGCTCACTACCATGTTCCCTCGCAGGTCAAAATGTCCATATGATACAATATGCTGTGCCACAATCACATCTCGGGGCTATCGTTACATGAACTCCGCCGCGCGCGGTGGACTATTAGATGCTGAACAGGCAAGAGATGCCCCAAACTTGAACAAACCTCACAAGGTACCTGTCGATGGACCTCGAAGGCTGCAGGGCATTATGTGTCTATCTTGATATGTTGACTACCTCAGAATGCATATCTTCCAAATAGCAGTTCCCTGTCCCCTTTCCCACAACCTGGCCATACCACTGGCTTGGTGATGATCCAACAGGGCTGCCCAGCGTCGTCGCTTCCCTGTCGTTGCAATGCTGCGGGAAATACCGCCGGTCCGAAACGGAGCTCGGTCCTTGCTACAAGACAAGTTGAAGTGTTGGTCAGCGCAGCGGATGGTGTTGGTTGCGGGATGCGACGGCGAGCTACCCTGGGGGTCTTTGTCTGGTGGCTTCCATTGGCAGCTTTCATCCGACTACTGTCGTTGGAAGTCGGACCCCTGTTCTGGATGTATACCTAGGAAGCAGCTGAAGGGGATATAAATCCTGCCATGGCTCCAGTTCTTGATCTACGGTTCAAGCCTATCCCCTTCTCAGCCCAAAACAGCACACTTCTCGACTAAACCACCAACACCATGGGAGACGCACGGGAACTCACCAGCCCCAATGGCATACACTCCCTTGATTCCGCCGAGAAGCCCGTGCTGTTGTTTATGACCTTTAATGCCTCAGGACACACTGTCGGTGCCGCCCAGATTGCAAAGCACCTCCACTTCAACAGGGGCTACAAAGACATCTACTTCATCGCCGGACCCCCCTTCCAGTCCACCATCGAGAGCACTGGTGCAAAGTACATCAAAAACCCCTTCGAGTACACCACCCCCAAAGTGCAGGAAGGCTCCCCCGAAAGCGCCGCCTTCTTCGAAACAATGAAGGCCGTCTTTGGCGACGCCATCGTCCCCTCCTACCATGTCCTGAAGAAAACCCTCGAGGACCTCCGCGTCGCCCACCCCGAACCCCGCCAGATCCTCTTCTTCCACGAGGCCATGTCCCAGGGTTGCTTGCCCTACCAATACGGCCACCCCTTGCCCAAGGGGTACACCTCCTTCCCGAAAACGCTCAACTGGCACACGAGCATCTACGTCAGCTCCGACCCCAAATTGCCCCCCTTTGGCCTCGGCCTCCCTTATGACCCCACCCCTGAGAACCTTGCGCTGTGGAAAACCATGCACGAGGGCGGAAAGGCCATGTGGAAGCCCCTCATCGAGTACTACGACCAAAAGCTCCAGGAGGTAGGGTGCACCAAAAAGTTCACCGACCTGCCGCTCGACGTGGCGATGGCTGTCGGGGACATCACCGTCATGGCCACCACCCCCTCCCTGGAATACCCCGGCGCGACCAGCAACCCCCAAAAATTCCGCCTCGTCGGCGGGCTGCCCGTCCGGGCCCTAGACAAGAACCTCGTCTACCCCCCCTGGTGGGAAGACCTCGCCTCCAACAGCGCCCTTGCGGCATCTGACCCGGCCAGGAAAAAGGTCGTCTTCGTCACCCAGGGGACCGTCCACCGCGCCTATGACGAGCTGATAATCCCGGTTATTCGAGCCATGGCGGACAGGGACGACGTCCTGGTGGTTGCCACTTTGGGGGAAAGGGGGGAGCCGAACCCCCTGGCGGAGGAGGACACGCCCGAAAACGTCAGAATGGTGGATTATTTCCCCTATGAGGCCGTCTTGCCGCACTCGGACGTGTTTGTTTCCAACGCTGGGTACGGCGGGTTCATGCACGGGGTTATGAACAGGGTGCCGATGGTGCTGGCGGGGCTGGTTGCGGACAAGGCCGATGTCTGCCGGCGAGCGGAGAGGGCTGGGGTGGCGGTTAATCTGGCGACGTCGAACCCCTCGGTGGAGGAGGTCAAGAAGGGGATTCAGACCGTGTTGACGGACGGGAAATACAAGCAGAGAGTCAAGGAGGTTCAAGAGGAGAATCTCAAGGCTGATTCGCTGGGGCAGATTGAGGGTATTATTGAGGAGTTGTTGAGGGCAGACTAAAGCACTGGATACACCTAGGTAGGCAGATTTCATCATGACCATCATTCCAATAGATTCCAGCTCATATAGAAGCAAAACATATCTACAAAAAGGGGTATCGCAAAAAGAAGTGAAAAGCTTCCAACAGCCATCATATCATCATCCCTCAATTCCTCAGGGGCCATCCCTCCCCATCCCAAGGTCTATGCATTTCCTGCTGAGGCCGAATGACACGCCTCTCCTCGGCATTGCTGCCTCCCATTCTTGTATTCTTCAAAAGGAAATCTACTTGTGTAATCCGGTGCTCTTTTCTCTTGATACTCGCTGATTGGTTGAGTGTTGGTCTGACTGGTTGGGGTTGTGTCTGATCATGACTCAGGGGTATAATTCTATTCTGACTCTTTTCCTCGGTGTCGTAAAAGCCTAGAATATCGTCAACGGTGATGCTATCACCGGTGTCACCACTGTGGTCTCGTTTGTGTTGGTCTTTGATATAAGCGACTGGTGGTCGTGCGATCGCTGCCGCGGTTCTCGAGTAAATGTGTGGATAGGAAAGGGGGTGCTGTTCAGGTTCAGGGCTTGCCATCGTGGAGTCTACCATTGTATGGGAAGACCCTGTTGAGGAAGAGTCTCGAAGGTGGCTTTGGTTGATTGCTGTATTGTGTGGTGTCGGGTTGGGTGTGATTTGTTGCTGTTGTAGAAAATGTGGACCTTGAGGCGATGCTGGTGACTCCAAGGTAATGTGGGAGAGGTGTAGGTTTCGGGGTTCTGGGGTATCGAAGCCGTTGTGTGATAGGTCTGGAGACGGATCGGGCTTCTTTTTTTGATCGACCATGGTAAAGTGCGGTAATCCGGGGTCGCTCTGCTCAGTGTGGTGATGGTTGCCATACCCGATGGTGCTGATGCCTCGTTGCTTCAGGTAGAGGGGTCGTAAAGTTGGAATACCGAGACATACCAAGGCGACAGTGATTTCGGCACCGGCCCAGATGAAGTAAGGGGCAAAGTTTACTATCCCAATGTCAGCTGTTGATCAGGTCGAACGACAAGGAGAAGCCATGCAATGCACATACGTGTAAAGTCATCAATCTTTAACCGGGAGAGGACTACTGTTCTGACAACACCACAGGCACCAGCACTGCAAGATATTAGGTTGTGGCGGTTAACATGCTAAGGAGTTGACTTACATCACACCCAGGCTCATGCCACTAGCCAGAAGAAACTTTTCACGACGCGGCATCTTTAAGGACATGATGAAGAGCCAAGGGAATATGGCGAAGAAGAAATCACAGGCGCTTGACCAGCCTGTCACAAAAGTCAGCATAAGTCATAGTCATTCCGCCGGAAAGGCATACCTCCTAGCCCAACACTCATGGGCTGGATCTGAATATTCCATTCTCCAGGCGTCCTCAACACATCCCAACTTGCTTTCCTTGGCGTTGTTTGGTTCCACAGCATCACTACCAGGGTCACCGACGTCCCAACGGTAACCACAATAAGAAACCAGAGCGCAATCTTCTGCCCCTTCAGTTGAACCACCCGTAACAAGAAGAACCCCATGCAGAGTTTGGCAAGTGCGTTGCCTGAAATGGCGAAGCTGTTGGCAACATAAGTCCAAAAAATGGCCCTCGATGATTCGTCCGGAGTAAGGGTCCAGAAGCTACGGCCGAGACCAAAGTGAACAGCAACTTGAATACAGGTGGCAAACACCAGCATGAATATTCCGGTCCAGGCGTACAGGTGGTCTTCGATGCCGACAAAGCGGACGATTCGTATGCGGGTGTACAGGCGGAGGCCGACGAGTCCCAGAGACAGCGCCGTCATGGCCCACATGGCAATGGCCAGAGTGTGTCCCGCGTGCATCGTAGAGTCGACATTACTGCATCTGAAAGGTGGGTTGCAAGAACAAGGGATCTGGTGAGGCGGAACCAAAACCAAAGCCAAAGCCAAAAGGAGAAAAGAGGAATTTCTCAGGGAGACGTACTCGGGGCCTGGCCTGGTTTTGAGTAAGGGAGTTTGAAAAACAAAATGACGATTTCGTGTGGATTAATGCCTGGATAACCAAAGGTGACACCCCCAAAATCACAAGACGATAAAAATCCGCTAAAATGGCTCGCGTCTGACGAATTGTAGCATGATGCCGTCGATTCGTGGCTGTAAAGACTTGCACGTCCCAGTCCTTCCTTCCGGATTGGTCGACAGATACGGGCAACTGGCCAATCACACGGCAGAGATCCACCACTTACAAGCGCCGCGAACTGCCAAGACTCGACCTCTGGGCTCTCATGGGACAGATGTCTTGCTTGACCACAACGTCGGAAGCGCTATTATTTTGCATCAAGGGCCCCATTGACTTTTTTATTCTCCGGTGTAATTATCGGCAGTCGAATCAAAAATAGGAAACAATCGCGGGGTGACATGATGTCATATGCAGGGCGAGAACGTCTAGCCGAGGTGGACATCAAGCCGTTCCTCAGAAGAACTGTCAATGTTAGAATACCTAGGTAGGCACCATATCGATCGATGTTTTAGGTAGTTGATACGTTACCCCGTAAACCAGCGATCTATAACTCGACTCTCGAAAACACGCCGACTTCAACAACCAGGCAGCCTTCAAATCCCCTTGGCAGCTCTTGTCATTGTCTTACAAACCCCCCACCGCCCCCGCCACGCAGCTTGCTCATCAATATGCTTATCTCTCTTGTATAATCCATTTGTTTTCTTGGCAAATAATCCTCACACCATCTCCACACTGGTCACCCCGACAAAAGAAGCATAAACATCCCGCCGCCAGTTGGCCCATGTCACATCTCCCATTACTTTGCCTCTTCCCACAGCATGAAACACTGACATATTTAGTACGAGGAAGGAAGTGCGGTAACAGCCGAACGGCAAAGAAGGCACATCTCCCCCTCCCGCCCGCTTCCCGATATTAGGTCTCTGCAGCTGGCCAGGCTGGCCAGGCTGGCCACCCAACTACCGGGGATGTTCATCCAATCCGCGAGTGGCTATGTAGCGGCTGATTTTGGCCGCCAGAGGAGGTTTCCAGCCACAAGTCTATTGTTTTCAAAAGAAAAATCCATTTGGCGAGCTTCTCAGCTTGGGAGAAAATATCGCACTGGCCAAGAGTCAGGGTGTGATATGTGCCTCGAAACAAGGCTTTCTCACAATCCTCAGAGATCCTTCAGTCACGGGAATTCGTTCTTGAATCCATTTTTGATTCCAATGTACCGACAGTCCCTCGAACTATTTTTCCAATATTCCAAGAGGGGTTGCTAGCCTAAGACACCGCATAATATCCAATATCCTACCCATATTTCCCTAATCCACAACTTCCGCATGCCTTGCTTAGTAAACATATCTAAACCCATCAGCCCTCACATCACCTACAGAAGAGTCCGACATGACACCTCCCTCTGGATTCTCTGCTCTCTCTCTCTCAGCCTTTTCAAGCTTTGTGTTCTCCCATTTGTGGAGGTACCGCAACACAACCGCCAGTAAGCCCACAAGCAAACAGATAACCGAGTTGGCGCTTCCGCCGGGGACGTACTGTGGTGCCGCCGTCTGAGGGTACATGTACGAGCCGTAGATACTAGCCGTATTGCCCACCATGTTGGCGATAGCGACAGCTGCGCCGCGCTTGACCATGGGACGAGGAAACGAGTTGGCAACCCATGACAGGATGATTTGATCTGTTTACGCTTCGGTTAGCTTCTCGTACCTGCAACCTACGATCAGGCATTACTCACACGCAGAAACAGCCCCCATGGGCATCAGAAACATGGCAAAGAACCTTGCCCCGGTAACAGTCGTGCCAGTAGCAATCGCATTGCCCACCGCTGACAACAGCATCAAACCAAAAATGTGGAGGGATCGATCCTTCGTCCGAGCCGACGTCCAGGTAACGCATACCGATATTAGAAATGTGGCGAACCAGACCGGAGCCGTCAGCCAAAGCGTTTCGATCTTTCCGTAGCCTAGTGTTCCAACAATGCTGGGGAAGAAATACTGGAATGTCTGTGACAACAAGCTGAGATGCTGAAGCAGGACAAACAGATAGAGCCGGTAATCAAGTAGTGCAAGCTTGGTTCCTTGCCACACCGTCCTGGCCCTTTGGTCGTCGGACTCGTTGATATCGGCCAAAAGCCTCCAGGAAGCGTACTCTCGTTCCTGTGGGCTCAGCCAGCGCGTCGTGCTTGGGTAATCGGGCAACACCCACATGGCCACCAGAGCTACTGCGATGGTAATAACACCTTCCTGGTCATTTGTTAGCCATGATGTGTATACTGTTTGACGAAGAGAACTTACAATAATAAACAACCATCTCCACCCAGCAATCCCCCTAGCACCCTCCATCTTGCCCAACACAGCTGCCCCTATCAGCCCCCCAAACATATTCGCCAATGCATTCCCCGAGTAGAAATACGACATCCTCCTCGTCAGCTCAGCCCTCGTGTACCAACTGCTCATCAAGAACACGGCCCCCGGAAAGAACGGCGCCTCGACGAAACCCAGCAGGATCCTCACCACCACCAACTGGGCAAAAGTCTTGGTGGCACCGCTGCAGGCAGAGACGGCCCCCCAGAGGCACATAGCCCCTGTCAGGTAGATGCTCGGCCTGACTCTTGTTATGAGAAGGTTCGACGGCAGCTGGAAGACGAGGTAGGAGACGAAGAAGATGGACGTGGCAAAGTTGAAGTCGGTGCCTGACATGCCGAGGTCTGCTTCTAGCGTGCCCTGGCGGGCCTGTGCGAGGTTGGCGCGGTCGAGGAAGTTGAGGAGGTACATGAGGATTAGGCAGGGGAGGAGGCGGAGGTCGATTTTCCGGACGAGGGTTCGTTCGAAGGAGGCGTGCCATTCTGGGGATTGGGAGCGGAAGTGTTGGATGTCATCGTTGGGTGGTGACTTCTCGGGGTGACTGGGGGGTTTGCTTGGGGGTTCTGTGTGGTCGACATGGTGGTGGTTGGCGGCGGATGACGACTTAGTATCCATTTTCTAGTTGATTCCTAAGAACAGTGGGATAAGATTGGATAGCTAGCTGAGTTCAGATGGATGTTGGTGCTATACAAAGGTCGAGCTGGTACTGGTGACAGCGGCAGCATGGGGGTTCTTGAATTAAACAGAAATCCAATGACGGGAGAAGGTCTCGCCTTCCATATTGGTATTCAGAGGTAGATTAGGAGGCACGATCTTATGCATGAGACATTCCCGCACAGATAACCTTTTCCCGGGTGCCACCGCATATCTGCACTCTTACATCTTCCGCACAATCTTCCGCTCTTCATCTCGCCATTATACTACTGGCTGTCCGTGTGCGAGTGCGATGATGCCAGTGATGCTGATCCCTTCTTCTCCTCACATCAACACCCACAGAACTCCTTCCCCACTCGACCAATCACCATCCCTTGTCGGCGCCATTTACCCCAGATTTCCAGGATTCCATTGTGCGGATTGCTCCACCATCTGCAAAGCTAACCAAAAAGCTTGGTCATCGCCCTTACTCCGCTTCCCCGGATCTTGTCAAGTGTCGCTCGACATCCATTCCCTGACCTCCCTCGAGACAAACTGCCGACACCAACTCCCTGTCTCTGGCGAACACCGCATCGAGTGCCACATCACGCACATCATCCGCCGAACAAGCATACGGCCGGATGCCGGCTCAACCTCCCCTCGCCCGCTGGCTACCCACTACGTAATATCGGCATATGCCTCTATTGGAACGAATTCCCCGCATTGAGAATACCGTCCCTATTTTCAACAACGAGCAAGCTGAATGGTGCGGTTGGAGAGCCTGTACGGACTCGACCATTCTTCCCACCTTGTTCCTAACCATGGCTGATGCCCAGACTGAGGCTCCATGATAAGCTTCTCCAAGGTCTTGGGTGCACCAGTTCCCGTGCGCCACCACCGTTGTGCTACCTTCTAGACCAACGGGTTGCGGCACAGTGGTTGGCTGCTAACAAGGGACAAGACAATAGTCACCAAAGCCAAAATTTTGTCATAAGACGTGCAACGGCACGTTAAAATGGGTATTAACAGCAACCTCAGTCTCTCGACCCTATGTAAACCCGGACCGTAACCCTGATCTCCGTAGATACACGCGTCGAATCATCTCCGCCACACGCTCTTTCACACCGATCAGGTCCAGTAGCGGAAACGAGGGTGTCTGCTGCCAAGCTCCTCGGCCTCCTCCTCAGTCAGACCCTCCAGACGATGATCACGCTTTCCAGCGGCCCGAACCCGGTTCTCCCGCGCACAGTACAAGACGCCGAAGAGGGCGCAGCATGCGGTTACGATTTGGCCAACAAGGTTGATGGTGTGGCCAGTGTGGTACTTGGGGCCATCCCAGTAGATGTAGGTCCAGCTGCACATTGTGTCAGTATACCATAACACTATTCGTTCCTTTTTTGGAATCACTTACGTTGCGACGATACCACCGATGGTCCCGAGCGTGACGACATAGGCACTAGTAACTGCCCTCACCGAAGGTCCCGCCGAATCTATCCGACTACATTAGCAAAAGCCTTGTGCAAACATCAAGGGCATTCCAACTTACTGTTCATCGCCCAACTCAAGAAGCCAGGGCCGCCGGGGAAAGCACCGACGGTGACAAAGAACACGGCCATGTAACGAATGTTGGTGTTTTCTGCCCATCGCAGGAGGGCGAAGCCAACAACGGCAAGGCAGGCAAACGAGCCCAGCCAGACACCACGCTGCCCGGACTTGTCGCTAAGCCACGCGACGGCGATGGCAACCACGCAGGCGCACACATAGGGAGGCACAGAGTAAAGCTGCGCCTGGGTGTTGGTCCAGCCGAGATCGTTGAGGATGGTGGGCAGGAACACGGAGAGACCCTGGACCGTGATGTTGATGAGGAAAAAGGCCAGGGCGCAGGTGTAGTTGTGGATGCAGAAAACAGCGTCCTTGACATCCTTCCAGGTTACCTTTCGGGCGGGGTCGGACCTGTGCTCGCGCAGGAGACGCTCGGCGGCGATCTTTCGCTCGCGTTCAGTCAGGAAGTAGGCGGTCGACGGGTCGGTAGGCATCCAGATGGGCGCCAAAAGACCGATGATGACGGTGATGAGACCCTCAAAGAAGAAGATGTTGCGCCAAGTGTGGATCTCAGCTCCCGCGGCTCCCCACGAGGGAATCTGGGACAAGGCCGCAGCCAGGAGACCACCAAAGGCACCGGCGATGGAGGCAGCCGAGACGTAGATACCGATGCGGAACAGGAGCTCGTTGCGCTTGTAAAAGCAGCTCAGGAAGAAGGCCATACCGGGCATGGCACCACCCTCAAAGATACCCAGGAATGCACGGGCGACCATAAGACCGGTGAAATCCTTGACAAAGGCAGTGCACAACGAGACAAGCCCGAAGCCGCACACGAGAAGCGGGAGGTAGAAACGCGCTCCGATGGCCTTGAGGAGGATGTTGCTGGGCACCTCGACGAGCAGGTAAATGATGTAAAAGATGGAGAGGGCCCAGTTGAACTTGACGCCCTGCACCATGTCGAGGTCCTTAGCCAAGCCTTGGATACGGGCATTGCCGATGTTGATGCGGTCGAGAAAGCACAACATGTAGAGAAGCGTCACCAAGGGCACCGTGTGCCAGTCGATCTTGCGGCGAACGATGGCCTCCTCCTCCTCGGTGTAGTCGAACTCGAGCTCCTCGGAAGAGGTGCCATCCTTGGAGGTGGTGGCGCGCTCCTGCAGCGACTGCTGGGCTGCGAGGACGTGTTAGTTTTGTGGGCGACTCTCAAAGCGACGCCTGGAGCGACTTCATGAGACAAAACGAACCGGGCAACTCACCGACTTCCTTTTCCAAGTCGGCCATGGTGAACGGCACGTAGTAAACAGTGCGGGTTGGCGGTTGGTGGTCGAGGTCGAGGTCGTTGATGAACGGGGGAGAACACAACAGACAAACCTTCACAGTACCGACGAGGGGGACAGCTGCAGGTGGAGGGTACTTATAAGGGTATCCGTTGCCTCAGGCCGTGACCGTGGGCCAGCCAGTTGGGAACGTCGCAGCGGTAGGTTTTACGGGTGGATTGGTGTGGGATCCAGACCGGGAACCCCAGCAGACGCAGCAGTGGTAGTACACGACTACACCGTCACTAAGACGAGAAAGTACCATGGTGCTGGCGTCGGTTGAGTATAACCGGTTCGGGTACGGTCTTGGTGGTGAAGCTGTTAACAACAGCTTACATGGGTACCCCCCCTTCACAAGGTGCTAGCTGATGATACCGATGCTGCTTTGGTGCAGATTGGCAGCACGACAAGACTTCTTCCTCTTCCTTGGTTTCGGCAGATAGATTTGGGACCGCCTTTTTTACAGTGAATCTGGGGATGGTGGACCGGAAGCACCAGGGCCAAGCTTGGGGTGCCACGGGCGCCAAGATATGCCGAGACCTTAGTCCATCGGAGCAAGAACGCGGGGGAGGCAAAGCGGACGAGCCCCGACTGGATGCTTTGTGCTTGGTTTGCGGAAACGGTTCGCCGTTGAACAAGTTCGGTCGAGCAGCCACCCGCTTCTTGGTTCCAACATGTGTCGAACGTCCAGATCTATTAGGCCGTAGGCCAAGCACGCCGGCGTCCAAGTGAAGCTTGAAAGGTTCAAGACAAAGACCTTGTCCCTCGGTCTTCCTCAACGGCAATTGCTATTTGGACTTTTCAAGGTGGCGATCAAGACCACCTATTCACGCGGGGTTGGGGCATGATCGGTTGGGATTGGCGAGCTGCCATTGAATGCGGGACCTCCTAGCCCCCCATCCCCATCGCTGAGGAGAAAACGGCTCCCTGTTCCGGTCCCCTACGACTTTACCAAATCGACTAAGCCCTGTTGAACGACGCTACACTAAACAGAAAACAGTATCCATGGAGCCGCCCTTCACCTGATATGGATAAGAAATGCCATGTGTCAGGTTCGGGGTTTTGGAGTCGGCCAATTTGTTGGTTGGAGAAAAATGGGACAACAACAGAACAATCGGTGACTTCTTTTTTGTTTTATCGGGCCTTTTGGGGACTGGTTACACACCTCTCCAACGACATATGCAACTTTCATTCTGCCGTCAATACTATCACTTAAAACTGATTGGGATTTCGGGCTCGTTGGGTGTGAGATAAACCAATGGCCCCAAAGAAGGGGACCTCTGGTACCACAGGGGGGATTTTGATGATTGGGATTGGGGAGGGTGGGAGGGGACAAGCAAAGAGTGGTCACTTGATAGGGTTACAATCAGCCTGTTGGGGGAAGCGAATACTTTTGCCATATTGGCTGACGCTTTTCTTCCCCTCACACACGCTTCAACTTACCGCTCCCAACCGTTCCTCCCGCTTGTTGCAGTAACACCCTCGTTCTGCACTATCAAACCACGCGATGGTGCGCCATCACTTGCAGAAGACAGCAAAGAGGATTGCCACGATTGTTTTAGTGAGTATGGAACAGTTGGTAAGATGAGATGGACAGATGTTGTTGGTGATGTTTGGGGGAAAAGGGGGGGATTTGGAGTTGCCCATCTGGATCGTTGTTCTGTTATGTGGTTCAAAATGGCAAGGTGACATTGCATGGACATGGATGCTCTTTTTTTTCTTCCCCCGACGACCGATTATTTACTTCCGCACCAGTGATGAGAAGAATTGCTGACGAATAGCGTGCACGCTAGTGTAAGACTGTTGGAAGGGCAAGGGTGTGGTGCTCCTATGTATGTACAGTAAACCAGGGGAATGGCGTGGCAGGCGTGTCACACGCCCACCCACACACACACACACACACACACACACACACACACATTCACACGGGAGGAGGGGGGAAGGAATCTTGGCCCAACCCCGTTCCATGCTTTTTGTCTGGGTGGCTAACAACCGTGCGCCCGCTTCGGCAGCGGGTTACGGTACATGAGGTGGTGGCCCGAAGGTTTGTGTCTGACAGGTTGACTGATGATACCCTTTTTTTTGCATTCATCATCATCGTCATGATGGGCAAGATTCCATCTACCGTTCGTGGATACCTTCCCCAGGATCCACCATTCCCCAACTTTTGATCTTGGATACCTCCACTTTTTTTTTAACTTGATCCTCGCAGAGGGGGATCTGGAGGATCTGGGAGATCTGGGGGAGGTAGGTAAGGTAAGGTAAGGTGGTAGCATCGCCATGTGCCGGGAGTGGGTGTCGTGTCTGGATGAGTGGTTCCAGAACATGGGGAAGATTGGATGACTGGGGGGGGGATTCCAGCCAACTCCAACTACTGCCAACGTGCCTAGCTACCTATATTATGGATAAATTACCCGAATGGGTGGGATCTTGGAGTGTTGGCTTGTTTGTTGGTTGGGGGAGTGGTCATGCATATATATTCAATGATAGGCGTTGTTCGGGAGCGAAGGGTAGGTTTGCTCAAACGTCGGTATAAAGAATCGTGGTTGACCGTCTCACGAGACTCGGGGGTCAAGGGAGCAAAAAGAGTTCGGTTGTGTTGCACGGGTTTGGAGACAGATGGCCATCTATTCTCTCAGATGCAATGACAACCGGGATGTCTGGGCGATGGATTGATGGGGGTAAGTATGAGTCGGTGAGTTGCCCCTGAGTAAGGTAGGATGGGCTAACGTCAGATTTGACTATAGCGTGCATGCGGATGGCGTTGTTGGTCTGACATACCGCCCTTTTTGTTGGGCGGTCCGATGGTCTGATCATATCATCATGACGCTTGTTGGTCGGACAGCGTCATGAACCCAAATGATGTACAACATTTGGAGGACTGTGAAAAGGGGGAGGGGCAGCCCGGACTTGTAGGAATATGTCCGGTCATGGCTGCAGTTGGACTTGGAGTGTACGACTTGATGATGGTGCAAATCCATACCTGGCCGGCAGATTAAGAAGGTGGGCAGTGACTATGGGTTTATCGCCATGTTACCTAGGTAGGTAGACTTTGTAACCGTCTTTTAGCTCTCTTTGAGTCTTGAACTTTATCCCACAAAATCATAGCTTGTTAGGCACAAGGATCCTGTCTTCGAATCAGTTTTATGGCACCTGGAGGCCTTCCTGACAGGGGTTTGTTTGAAACAATGGCTTTGACTGCAGACAGTACCAGAGAGTTTAGTTTCTTGTCATTCATTCTGATGTATATTGGGTCATGTCAATATGATAACAATGACCAGTAGTGGTCAACAGAAAGCCCCAAATGACCCTTTGAGGGCCATAATGACTCTTCAAGGTGGCTGGCATAATGACTTGGCCTTGACTCTCTCTGATGTAGTATCAAAGTCTGTCCTTTTTGACTCTTTACCCTCATTGGGCTTTCAATGATTATTTCCTTGTTTTTTATTGTAGGTGACTGGCAGTTCACATGACATGACATCAAAAAGGATTTCAAAACTCACACGTTGAGTCGAATACCTACCAGATGTAAACACGACGAAACAAAGACAACAATCGAGTGATAGAAACGGGATCATGCCTATAAATGCTGCTGCTGTGTTTACACTTGTGGACTTTGTTGAGCTTGTATTCTCCATTCGAGATTTGTTTCTTCATGTTACGACAACAATATTGCACTAACCTTGCCAGCATCAACCTCCACATCAACTATATGCCCTGGAGGAAGGTTAATTGCCCAACTAAGGTGAATCGATGATGAATCGACACCTGCATTATATAGACGTTGGTGCCACCATGTCAACAAACCCCACAAGTGCTGCTTTTCTGGACTCTTTCAACGTCAACACGCTTCCAAACCAATTCGTGTCGTGACAGAACAAGTAGGTGCACTCTCGTCCTCTACCGACATCATCATCAGGCCTTCAGTGTTCTCGACTTCCCTCCTCGATGCCCTCTCCTGCCGTTATCTTCCTCTCAGAAGCTCTATCGCCTGATATTCTTTCCGCTTTTTATCTGATCTTTTCTCCGCCTTCATCTAATAGGTATCTTGTCCGCCTTGGTCTGATATCTTTTCCGCCTTGTCACCTAATGGTGTTTCCGCCTTTATCTGATCTTTTCTCCGCCTTCATCTTATATCTTATCCGCCTTGGTCTAATATCTCTCCGCCTTTTTATCTGATCTCTTCTCCGCCTTCATCTGATATTATTTCCGCCTTGATCTTATGTTCTTTCCGCCTTGGTCTCATCTCTTTTCCGCTTTTCGATCTGATCTTTTCACCGCCTTCATCTGATGTTGTTTCCGCCTTCATCTGATATTTTCTCCGCCTTCATCTGATCTCTTTTCCGCCTTTCTTATCGTGACTCTGAACCAGACAGTCGCTCAAGAGAAAAAGAAACACGTCGGCAGTAAAAGAAAGGGGATTACGTTCGCATCCTTGAATTCAGACGAGACGGAATAAGACTTTCTACCTTACCTTTCCTTCCTCTCCAAGTTAGTATTAGACAATACCGGGCCGCTCCTACCAAGGCTCTCAGAACATCTGATCTTCTGAGCAAGTCTCTTCTGTAAGCCTGACCAAAGATAGCTTTACCTACGTAGATAAGGGGACCACGTGGTCAACAGCAACAAGGCTGACCCTCAAATTTGCTATCATCAGATAACCCAGATAGCGACCCTCCTGCTGTTCCTGTCTCTTCAAGTCAACCATTGACGTCACCGTCCGTATCTTTCCCGCGAGAGCAATCTCTCAAGGCGCCTGACCTCTTTAGAAAACTGTGACCATTGTAAGCCTGACCAAAAGAAAACACAGCCCCACATTGTCGCTCGCTCTGTGGCAGGCAGAAAAAGAACCGGCGTTTTCTTTCTTTCTCTTACCTATTGAAACGACTTCTCTCTTCGGCAGACCAACTTGATCTCGAATCAATTCTCCCACCAACCTCGTCCAACCTCCCACCACCACGAGAGCCCTTCAGCAGATCGTCTGATTTTCCCCCCACGATCTCATCATCAAGATGGAGTCACACGTTTGCCAAGAACATATCATGCAGGTCCGTCGTGACCAGAATCGTCCGACCCATTTTCGCCTCGTCTTCAGGCCCACAGAGCCATGGCTGAAGTTCGACTGCTTTGATGCTGTAAGTATAACTGCCCTCCCCCCTTCCTGGTTCCTTTCCTCCTCTTCTACACAACTCAAACAAGCCTCTTCACCACGAGCTCAAGACTGACCTCCTCCTCCTCCTCAAAACAGTCCGAATGGGAGCTCACCTGCCCCGGTGTCAAGGATTGGATCAACTTCCTCCGCGGCCGCCGTGATGCCCCGTGGCTCCCTTCCGACTTGCCCGAGTTCCCCTTCTTCGTCTTTGGCCCGACCAAGACAATCCAAGAGATTAGCAACATTGGTCACGGTGCCATCCAACGTGAGTTGACCGTCCTCCCATTTTTCCAGGTTTGTTGAAACAAGGAAAAAGCTAACCACCCCCGACAGACGAGTACTTCATGCTCCAGCAGGGATGCAAGTCCCCCGACCCCCAAGAGCGCGAGGTGGCCAACAGCCGCCTCCATGACCTCGCCACACTCGTCACCTGGATCATCGTCAATTTCAACAGCCCTCTCCCCAATTCCGATACTCAACTCGAGTCCCTCTTCAGCCACAGGCTTGAAACCGGGATCCCAGATGTGGACCTCAACGCCAGCGATCTGATGGGCATATTTAACAAGGACAGGTTCGTCCCCATCGCCGTGTTCGAAAAGTTCCTCGACTCCTTCCACCCCAAGCACACCGCCGTCAAGGTCCTTGCTGCCATCGTCATCAAGTGCCACCAGGTCCGGCCTCTGCCCCAACAGATCCAGCCCGGCACGACCAACTTCCTCGAGTACCTCGCCCGCATGGCGTGCTCGGAATCCCCAAGCATCATGGAGGAGCTGCACCCCACCCCTGTCCATAGGCTGACCAGGGTTTTCATCCCCCATGCGGCTGGCATCCGGTCCGACCACCCCTACTTGCACCCGGCCGGCATCATGATCGCGCTGAATCTGTACCAGTTCAGCAGGCTCAAGGAGGTGGGCGACACGCCCAACGTGAAGGGCTGGAAGCACCCCATGTACGAGTCCCTTCTCACAAAGCTCCGCAACGACCTCGTCAGGTACTTTTTGACCTCGGGCAGAAAGCCGCTGTTTGACGAGCTGGTGAGGGTTCAGTGGAGGGTGGACAAGTGGTTCAACCACCTTGACAATCCGAAGCGTCCCATGCCTGGAACCGACGCCAACAGGCAAGATACTTATAGGCTGGTGATGGAGGGCAAGTCGTTTCACGAGCCGGCCAAACCGCTGGACTTGCTGCTGCTGAATGTCCCTGACCGACAATCGTCGCTTTTGCCGTCCCCGTTTGCGATACCTGAGGAGTCACGCCCTGCCGAGGTCAAAGACACGGAGCCGCTTCCTACCAAGGTGGAGGGCGAGCCATCGTGCTCTCATGAGACGCCGCGCCCTGGGGAGAACGAAGATGAGCCATCCTGGTCCCACACAGAAGATGCCGAGGACGACAAGGACGAGGACATGCTGGCTCTTGATCCAGTACTTGGTATGCCGGTGTCAGACGCCCATCAGGGACTCCTCCCCCCTCCAAAGTCAAATGTGCGCACGCATATGAAGGTTGCAAAGTCCCGTCTCAAGGGCAAAGCGGTGCTGAAAGACCTGAAACAGGCCGCTCTCGAGTTAATGACAGAGTTGGACGTTAAGAAACTTCGCCGCGTCAACTTGCAAGCCGAGCTGGATGCCGAGTTGGGCCAGTCTGTGGAACCCCCTTTGCCAGCCCTGCCGCCGTGGGTTGAGCTCTGCCGCGATGCCCTTCCGCCTTCTGGAGACGAAACAGAAGAGGAATACCCCCCCTTGCCAGACAGTCCTCCCGTCATGCAGTCCCCACCCGCGTCTGCAGCTGAGGCACCCCTCTACGAGACGCTGGCTAACGTCCCGTCGTTGGGCGGTCGCTCTGGCGAGCAGGCGCGGCCTTCCGGGCTCGACAACCTGGATCCCGAGATTGCAAACCTGCCCATCCACGAGAAAGCCTTGTTTCTGGAGGGTCTTGTCAACCAACGGGTTTCGGAAATGACCGACATGGCTCTCAAGAAGGAAGCCGGTTCTGAAGCAAGACCTCTTCCCGAACCTCCGTCGAAAAAGCACAAGGGCCCACAAGCCACCGAGGCACAGCCGATGCTCCCGCCCGCGTTGCCCACGTCGTCCAGCACACCCAACGATGCTACCGATGACGAGCAGATCCTCTGTACTGTTGGCGAACAAGCCATCCAACAGGGAGAAGAACTCAAGGCCCAGCGCAGAGAGGCCAACAACGAGATGCTCAGGGCCATGACAGCAGAGCTCGAGCGCCCAACGGATGAGGAAAAGCTCCCCATCAGCACAAAAGAGATCGCACAGAAGGCTCAGGCCAGACTGGACGACCTCGAGCAGCAGAAGAAGAGGGCCAAGAATCTGGCCAAGAAGGAGAGACGGCGGGCGAGAAAGGGGCTGGAGAAACAGGCCCTCCAAGCTGAACCAGAGGCGGCTGAGACGGAAAAGCCCGAAGAGGGTGAACCATCATCGTCCCAGCTTGTGTTGACACCACCGCGCTTGCAAGCGGACGAGAAAGATTTGCCAGAGGCCGAAGCGATGGTGGCGCCGTCCGAGCCTGAGCACCAAGAGGGCGAGCAGGCGGAGGCCACACCGTCCGAGCTTGCCCAAGAAGTCCCGCTTCCAGAGTCAGATTCGGAAGAAGAGAGGGAGGGGGCGGCAGGGCCCTCTGGAAAGAAACCGCCCGGATGGAACCGCTGGAAGTTGACAAGGAGGGTCAGAAAGGAGAGAGCGGCCGAGGAGAAACGAGAGGAGGAGGAAAAGAAGGCAAGGAAAGCCGAGGCGGACAAGGCCAAAGCCCAGGCCAAAAGAGCCAGGAAACTTGCCGAGGACAAGAAACGCTGGGAGGAAGAAAGGAGACGGAGGGAAGAGCAGGAACGTCTCGAGATGGAGAGGGAGGCAGAAGAGTTGGCGCGAGCGACGGAGGAGTCGCTGCGTCAAGCCAGGGAGGACGCGGCCCTTCGCAAGGCAGAAGTGGCTCGAAAGGAGAAGGAGTTGGCAAAGGCCCGGCCCCGTGCCGATGTCAGAACTCTGGAAACCTGGAGAGCCAAGCCGGTTCCTGCACAGCCCGCAGGACCGGCAACTTCTGTCTTGCCTGTGCCCGCGTCCTCGTCTGCCGGCCCTGTTCCCGCTCCGCCGCCCTCGCCCTCGCCCCCTCGCCCAGCAGCAGCTGCTGTGGCCTCGCCTCCCCGCGCTGCTTTGGTGCCTGTGGCCTCGCCTGCTCGTGTTGCTGCTGCTGTGTCCCCTCGCCTGCCCGCGGTTCCCTCTCCGCGTTCGCCCGTGCTTTCGCCCGTTCGGAAGCCCCTTCTCCGGTTTGGGGACGTGACGCCAGAGGAGGACTTTGCCAAGACAGGAGAGTCGTTGTTGTTTTCGTCCCGTCGGCCTGTGATTTCCATACCACAGCCCACAACAACACCTCCTGTCTTGGTGTCGTCGCCAACTCCTCTGGCGGAGAAAGCCCCGGAGCCCACGCCACCACCCACGCCGCCACCCGCACCCGCACCCGCACCGGCCACGGTGATAGACGATCCGTTTGTCACCAACGAAGCTTCAACTGCCGGAGGCTTAGTTTAGAAGACTGGGCCGGCATTCAAGCAAGCAGTCGAAGATGCAGTCAGTGCTCGGGAACGGGCGGTAGCTCGCCGGGAAGAGGCTGTCGGTCAGCGGGAAGATGCGGTCTGGGATCAGGAAAAGGAACTTCGGCGCGAACAAAAGAGGCTGAAGCAACAGCAAGAGACGTTTCGTCAACAACAGAAAGCGCTTGATCTGCGTGAAGTGGCGATTCGTAACCGCGAAACCAGCCTTGACGACCTGTTCCATGGCCGGGAACTGCGTGTAGAGGCTCGAGAAGCCGAAGTTGCACGACGCGAAAAGGCAGCACACGAGCGGGATACCGGGGTTTTTCATCGTATCAAGCAGGCCGGTCTCCGAGAAGAACAGGTGTACCGACGTGAGATGGCTGTCTATGAGCGGGAGCAGTATGGCTCATCCTCATTTGAGGTTGCCTCCATGTCCTCTTCGCCTGAGCCTGATATGTTCATGTCTTCAGCCGACACAACATGGTCCCCCCAGAGAGCGGATAGCCAGACAGAGGTGAACATGGACAATCCGGAAAGCAGATATAACCACCGATTTCGAGGCAGTGGCCGTTCGCGGTCAAGCCCCCCTGTGGAACGGAAAAACAAAGCGGTGCACGGGAATGTTGATGTCCGACAAGCAATTGTGCCTTCACGAAACGACGAAGGGTCTTGGTGAGGTCAAGGCAGAGAGGATATGGAGGATACCTATGGAGGAAGTGAATAACTACATAGAATGATAACATACATAGAGAACGTGGAATCAGGGATTGAGAGATTAGCGAACCCCGCATAGGCGTGTGCTTCAGTGCTCCACTGTTTGTGACCCCCCCCTCCCCCACATGAAAACATTGGGCGCGCAGAATTATAGTGTATTAGTTAGTGTACACACACTACCTACTCAAGATCACAGAAGACGATCCAAATCTCGTGTCGCCGTCACCATCTCTTTCCTGTCGCAAACTGCAACAGACAGTCCTATAACAGCCCTTCGGACCTACCTCCGACCACCGGCGGGGAAACCTAACACGGCACTTCATGTCATCACCATCAAACTAAATGATAACCTTAATCTGTGTGGCAGTGGCAGTGGCAGTGGCAGTGGCACTTGCACTCGAAGTCTCCAAGGCAAGGTAGCATCCGCATCGAAAGAGGTCACCTGCACCTGCATGCATCGAAAGAGACCGTTGAACTCGGTTGAACAAGATCCCCTCTCGGTCGTCTTATCTATCTTTCTACCTTCGATTTTAACGCCCGCATCAAACCACCACGCCACGAACCATGCCTGTCTTGCGTGCCCTGCGTGTGTCGAATGCTCGTCTTTCCCTGCCTCGATTCCATCCCACCTTTTGACACCATCTCGCATCTCGCATCTCGCAAGCACTGCCCGCCCGCCTCCCGTCGTCCCACTGTCCTCCCACTTCGTGTGCAGTTCCCGCCGGAAAAGACGCCGGCGCCGGTCGAGAGTGCGGTCCGCAAACACGAACACACCAGTCAAAGGTGAGTCCACACGGCTAGCTCCCCCGGTGTTTCCCTTCCCCATCCCGCTAGATTAGCCCGTCGTGAACCCCCGTCACCAAACCTTGATGCCACTGGTCGCTCAACAACCCCGAGTGGAGATGGTGCCTTGGTGATGGTGGACCTTCTTCACGATGGCTTGAAAAGAAAGGGGGCCTGCCCTTGTCTGTTTTGCCCAAGGGCAGGGCGCTCTCTTTCTCGCTCATTACCGAGCCATGAGACTACTCCTCCCCACCACTTAAAACATCTCACCCAAACCCTTGCTGACATCATTTTGTCTCTTCTCGAACTTCAAGTCTCCTCAACTTCAAATTCACGACGACCGGCACTCTTTTCTTCTTTTCTTCGGCGCCGACAGCTACACCTTCAACATCAACAGACCATCCGGCAACGCGGTCCCTACTAGATCCAATTCCAACCCACACTAAAGATATATAATTGTATTACACCAACCGCACCACCGGAAAAAAAGAAAAACGACGACATGTGCCGCAAGGTAGTGTTTGCAGGCATCTGCTCTCACTGCGGCCTCGGTCCCTACGAATGGGCCTTCCTCACCCGCGAGCTCCCTTGCCTCGAGGCAAAAAACAGCGGCCTCTTCGGCGGCTGCAACACCGGTATCGAGGAAGACGTGAAGCAACACGAACAAGAATGCCCCGCCTGTGAGGCGCTACTGGGCGCGGACGAGGGCTATGGGCCCGGCATGGAGGACGAGGAGACACTCGGGTTTGTGGGTTACTACACCAAGGACTTTGGCGCCACCCCCGCCGCCAGCAATCCCACCGGTACTAGTGGTGGTGATCATCATCACAATCACACTGTGCACCACGTCAAGAAGGGGAGCGGGGAATACCACGACTGGAGCGCGGTTGCTGTCGTGGATGCTGGTGCTGCTGTGGATGATCATTATCACAAGAAAGAACACAATGCTGACAAGAACGTTGCTGGAGCGCAGGCGTCAGGCGTGAGGCGATCGGCAGAGAGGAGGGAGAGTGTGGGGGATGAGTCGAGGAGGAAGAAGAAGCAGCGCAAGACTTGAGAGAGTGTGTGGGGGAAAGGAAAGGAAGGGAAACAATACGAAACGGACGAGCCGCGGAAACAAGCTTTTTACCGGAACACGGCAACCAGAGATATCCACGCCACGATTACAGACATACTCGTACCATTGCGATATCACCACCGAGACAGTTCGAGAATGCGGGCACAAAACTACCGACACAGTCCTACCGTTAGTCCTGCAGGATACGATTCAAGCTTGGCACATGGGAGCGAGGACCACTAGCAGAGGGGATATTCAAGCCACAGAGTTACCTCTTATTTGGCTTCGGATACGGGGCGGAGTCTAACGGCTCATCGAGGCGTGGCGCATGGAATACGGACGGGCAAGGAAAGGTTAACAAGATACCCGAGCATGGATTCACGCGTGGAGGCACAGGGCAGCATAGTCCATTGGGGCAGAGCAGAGCATGGGTGGAAGAGGCATTATTCAAGCGCCTAGAGGACATTTTACACCAGAGAATACAACCACATCTAAAGTTGAAGTCAATGACTCACTGTCTATCAAAAAAGAGAGCATCTCTCAACCATCTTTTGTAACCTGATACTATTATTTTGGTTGTCAAGGTGATCTAAGCGCATCTCGACCATCTCCGGTGTGCATAGGGCCGGAGTCATCACCAAAACCAAGTGCCCATCTCTAAAAAGAATCGAGCATCATTTCACCATGTAAAGGGTATACCCACCAAAAATACAACCATGCACCATTTACCCTTCCCCCTTCTATTCCCTCCTCTATTCCCTCTATTCACACCTACTCCAACCTCCCCTCCCACAGCCCCCTCACAACCCCCCAATACCTCTCCTGGTTCCCCTCCCCCCTCCCATGCGCCACATGCCCCGTCCCGACAAACTTGTCCAACCTCACCACCCGGAACCCGTTCCTCCTCGCCTCGGCAGCATGGCTCTCCACATCCCTCCAGTGCACCAGCTCGTCCCCCTCGCTGTAGATGTACCCCCTCCTCACCTCCTTCCCCCCCAGCTTCTCGAAATCGTTGTGCCCCCGGTTCAGATACGCCAGCGGCCCCGTCCTGTTCCTGCCCACAAACACGTGCCAGAACCAGCCCCACGCGCAAAAGAGGTGGAGCACGGGCGCGACAAGCCAGTACACCACCCCTTTGAGCCCCGCCGAAAAAGCTTTAAAGGCGGAGAGGTACCGGTACTGACCGGGGCAGGAATCGTAGATGATGACGTATTTTGGGAGGGCTTCCGGTGTGAGGGCGAGGCGGAGGTGGTGGAGGAGTAAGGAGCCGCCGTTGGACCAGAGGTGGATGAGGACTTCCGGCTTGGTGTTACCCTCCCCGTCACCACCTGGTTGGGAAGCTCCCCGAGAGGCAAAAAGGGACTGTATAAACGGCACCACGGGCGCGACGTCGCTCGGGGCGGCGGATCGGGAAAAGAAGTGACGGGGTTCGGAGCGGAGGAGCACGATCGAGGAGGAGGGGTAGAGGGAGAGGTAGGGGAGGAGGTATTTCGCTATGTGGGGGTCGCGGGCGCCCATCCAGGTGGCCAGGAGGATGAGTTTGGGGTCGCCGGCGGCGGTGGTGGTTTTGCTGCTGCTGGCGTTCTTGCTGTCGCCAGAAGAAGCAGGAGGAGGGGGGGTGTAAACGTAGGCCGAGGGGGAGACCTTGGTCATGAAATCCAGCGGGCTGGCTTTGGCCGACGGCGGGGTGCTGGCGACGTTGGAGGCCATTGCTGCGGTGGAACAGACTAGGAGGACGGACGCAATGAAGAAAGAAAGAAAAAAAAGAAAACTCGACGAGAGACAAGGTGAGGCGCCTTGATATAAACACAAAAAGATCAAGGTCGTGGTTGGAGCTGTTGATAAGATATCCCAGCCGCGGCACCCCTGTCTCTCAACATCGCCAAGGCGTCATCCCGCATCTTCAAAGGCCCCACACGTTCTCTCCGGTGGGGCTATCAGCCCAAGACTCTTGAAGAAACTACTTCGTATCAAGCTGTCACAGGACAAACAGGCAGCAAACAACATGGGCTTGATTTTTAATGCTTTTGATATATAATCAGCCACACGCACCTCATGAACCAATGGTTTGGAAGATCCGAAAGCTGTTGGGTAAACTGGATGACGAAGCAGTCCTGAATTGTTGGATCACATATTGTTGAGCCGAGGCATTTCCTATTCCAGACACCTCAGCCTCAAGATGACATCTCGGTGTGCACTGCATGTTCACGGCCACGATTGTTATACAATGCCAAAGCTCAATATACACTAGCTATTCAGGTGTCAATAAACCCCCCATTTTCCTCACTTTCCCGACCCAGTCCCCTGTTTTTTGTTTGCCTCACCGAAAGAGGCCTCTCCCAGGCCTACTACTATACACCTTGACCCATTAGATAGTTCAGATCGGTCATTTGCGTATCCGGTATAAGGTAGCACCGCAACGCAATGATGATATGCATGTCGAGTGAAAAACAAGAGAAACTCCTGTGGACCGGTAGAAATGACGCAGAACCGCTGCAAACAAGCATCGAAATAAAAACCGCATAAATGAGGCCAGAGGATGCAAGCTGCTGAAAGAAAAGGGACGAGAAAAGAGAAAGCGCTTGTGGGGAAAACCGCCCAAAAAAAAGTATATCCGCTGCTGATGTTGGATCGAGAAAAAAGGCGTCCTTGGCTGGAAGGTCACCCATATCCATTGGTTCAGTGTGGCGGGAACAGATCCAATACCATACCGAGCCTCCGCAGGTGGCGGCCAAGGAGGATATCAATGTGCGGCTGTGAAATGCCATACAGACCTGTCACCAGCGCCGTCAAGGCGACCCTTGGACATCTGCTGTCGGATAGCGTCAAGCATCGACAAGCATCCATCGACGAGCAAGCAGCCGTTTCATAGCTTCCACTCTTCAACGAACAGCAACAGACGGGCGCCAAAGGGCCAGACAAGTGAAGCAAGACTCGAGTGCGCAACATACCACCGTTGATGGGGGACCGGGTACAGCAGTACTATCCTGTGATGGTCAAGCTGTCTCAGTCATCGTCAATGACAATGCATCAAATGGTATCCGGGTAACAGGCGTAACGCAGGGCGATGGCATCAGCACGCCCGTCAAGATCATGTCCAAACCGCGAATCGAGACTCCGAAGTGAGCCTTGGCCCACCGTGATATGATATGCGGCGAAAGTACCGAATAAGAAATGTCCGTGGCAGGCGGCGGGAAAATCCTGCGAAAAAGGGGCGCTGGAGAAAATGTTCGTACTCGTACAGTCATCAGAAAACAACAGTCCGGTAGGGGGCTGAATGCATGAGCTTGTCTCATGCCTTGGTATCATGAATATGTGAGTGCCGCAAAGAAAGAGAGTTCATGGTGCAGGGTCAAGACGGCAGCAATGCAGCAGCGATAATGTCATGACGTGTCAGTCGGATGAGCGGGCCTTTTCATCATCAATCGCATCAAAGAATCTCAGATCATGGCGCAATCAAGAGCTGGCGCCAGGAGGCTGGGGAGCCCCGGCCTGGCCACCAAGGTGAGCACCGTATTGGGACTGCCACCACAAAGCCACATATGCATCATAACCACCATCTGTGAGGCCGTGTCAGTCAAGGTACATCTTGGTTACAAGAGAGAGAGAGAAAACACTTACACGCAGCATAGGGGTCAGCTTCGCCGCCCGCGCCGGCGGTGGGAGCTGCACCGCTGGCGGGCATCGACTGGGTAGCGCTGTGTTGGTTAGAACCCTGGCCATAGTTGGGATTATCATAGTCGCGGTGATGGCCACGACCGCCACCGCCGTCACGATGGCCACCACGTCCGCCTCCACCGGACTTGTTCTGCTAAAAGTCCCGTGTTAGTGATGACATCCCGACAACCACGGGGAACACTCTGAAACTTACAGCCGCTTCGACTTTCTCACGGATGGCAACCTTGGCACGCTCGATGCTATCGCGGCTGCCGACAAGCCCAATCTCGCGCTCCGTGTCGCCATTCCCAGAGGCCTGGGACACGTTGATCTTGCAGCCAGTGGTGTTCTGCATTTCGCGGATGGTCTCGCCGCCTTTGCCGATAATCATACCGACAGCATCGGATGGCACATAGATGGCATCGTTGATCTTGTCCTGTCCGCCGCCGCCATAGCCCCCGTCGTTGCGAGGGGGGCGCGCATTCCCACCACCACCGCTGCCCGCATTGCGGCTATCACTCTCTACTATCTCGAGGATGAGTTCCTTGGCGTTTTTGGTGGCCGCCGGTGTTCCTATCAGATTGACGGGCCTAAGACCATTGACGCTCTTGTTTTCAGAGACGATGTTGATGTGGCATCCACTGCGCTCCTGGAGATCACGAATAGTCTCACCACCACGACCGATGATCAAACCCACGGTTCTATCGGGGACCATAATCACCAGCGTGTCTTCACCTTCCTTGGGAACGGGGGGAGCATTGCGATCTGGGCGGGGAGCGTCACGTCCGCCTCTGTCTCCGCCGGGATGGCCACCACCGCCGCCACCACCAGGAGGTCCACTGCGCATGCCGCTGTCGGCGATAATACGGTTGATCATGGCCTTGGCCTCTTCGCGTTGGGCACGGGGACCAGTAATTCTGCAAACACGATACGGCTCGGCCTCGTTGTCGGCGTTGATAAACTGGACGCGGCAACGGCTCTCGCTCTCGACACGGCGGAGGTTCTCGCCCTGGCGGCCAATGATAAGTCCCACCAGGTTCTTCTCGACCTGCATCGTTTCGACGTTGTCTCCGTTGCCTCTCAGGGGAGACCGATCTCTATCACGGCCGCCGCCTGCACCACCATGGTGACCGCGGGGAGAAAAGCCCTGGCGACGAGGGGAAAAAGAACGGTCGCGGCCATAGTCGCGGGTCGGGGCACCATAGTCCCGGCGCTCGTCTCGGTAGGGGTTACTTTCGCGGTAACCTTCACGGCCACGGGGACTTCTCGATCTTGATCTCTGTTGCTGGTAGCCGCGGGGGTCAGAGCCTCGGTCACCGGCATATCCAGCACTCTGTCGGTCATAGGGGGTAAAGCCAGCCTGGGTAGCGGAGGCTCTAGCTCTCTCGATCGCTTCCTGGATAGAGAGAGCACCGGTAGAGTCGGGTCTGATTGAGCTCAGGTCGATATTACCACTGGATGTTGGCTGAGGGTACGAGTACGCAGCAGGAGGTGGGGGCTGATAGGCCTGGGGAGCGACTTGAGGGGGGTATGGGTTATGGGCAGGAGGAGCACCATAGGGCGCCTGGGGCAAAGAGGGGGGAGGACCAGGATGACCAGGCTGAGCAACAGGAGGAGTCGTGTTGGCAGGTCGCTGGGAATCTGCGAGGGCATTGGCATTAGAGTTCCACTGTCACAACCATGGTTAAAGCGCGCGCTCGGCAGAAGATCTTACCCTGGAGCAGCTGCAGGATTGAGCTGAGGTCGGGGGTGGGATTAGCCATCTTTACGGATACTCGCGACGACTTTGAGTAGAGATGATTTGGCTATAGGCGCTTTGCGATGGCGATACTGAGAGATGAATTGATATCGATGCGGGCAAGGGCAACGCAAGATCGCAGGATCGGGGAAGCAAGTTTGGTCTAGTGTCGCAACCACGCAAGAGAGAGGGTGACAAGGACAGGAAAAGAGCAGCAGACGAGTCTACTCTCTCCAAGGGAAGCCGCTCGACGGGAAGATGCAGGCGACAACAAATCGAGGCTTGGTCGCGTGGGGTGCAAGGTCGAGATGCCGAAGATTGTGAGATGTTGGAAGCCACGGGAGAACAAAGAGCTGTCGTCACAATGATTGCGATAGGTTGGATTTGTGGCTGCAGGAAAGTCTCTGGCCAGCCGCCAAAGAGTTTTCAGTGCGCCACAAACCCATTCTGAGTGGACTTTTGTTTTGTGGGACTGGTGTGTGGCTCGTGCTTCACTTGCCGGAGTGTCCGTGCGTATAGTATCGGACCAACCGATAAGGTCAGGCCGATAAGGAGATATTTGACATCAAGTGAATTCCAACTTGGAATTTCCAGGTTGACCGTTGCCAGGTGCCTGGTTCAACGGTGGGAGTGTGGATGATGGTAGGGGCGGGGACAACGACACAAAAGAAGTAAGTAAAAGACTATGCCAAACTTCAAAGGTGGATTCTTCTGTCAGTCCCTGACACTCAGACACAGTCACCGACATGAACGACGGTAGGAAGAGTTAATTCAAAAGACAGTTGTGTCACAGAGCCGTTGCTATCCAACAGGAGATCTGGGTGAGGTGTACGGTCTTTGTGCCACAAAGGTAGAAACGGTGCACAGCTTACGATTTGAGCAACACAAACCACCTTGAAGCGTTCCTGACAACGGGACCTAGCGAGTTTTAGTGACACTAAACTGAAATCCAGTGCTTCACTGCTTGGTCACGACCTCTCTATCGCTCTCCGGGAATTTGAGATGAAATTCAGAGGATTTCTATTCCATTCCCGTCTGCGTTTGGGACCTGTCACAAGCCCGAGCTCTCTTGATTGTGCTAGTTACCAAGTATCTTATTCTATCGAAATTTCATTGACCGTCCCTGCCTTCGAAAGGGCAGCCGAGAAACGATGCAACGTTTCAAGATCGCCCTCTTGCCGTTCCTTCCCGTAGGTCGTTTCTGCCGTTCCTGCTCTTCGCCTGGACTTTCAACTCCGTATGTTCCATTTGGTGTCACCTGATCCCATGTCGACTCCAAGTCCCGAATTCCCGCCTCTCCAGTCCACCTTGTACAGCCCCCCGGGCCTTGCTTCTGGAAGACAAACCGGGTCCGGTATCTTGCCTTCGCCATCAGGAGTACAAGACAATTTCCGCTGGGGACACAGCACAAGAGGGTAGCCTGTTCTCCTACTTCTTTCCGACGTTCCCTCAATCTTTTGATTTCTTTCTCCTATTCATTCTTTTCAGCAAAAGCCCGTCTTTCATTACCTTAGGTCGGTCCCTGTAGCCACAGTCACAACATCATCATGGTCTCTGCTTTGTGGTGGGCTCTTGCCTGCTACATCTCGGCCGTGGAGAGCCGGGTAACCAGTCATCTTCACAGGCAGCTCAACAGCAATGCTCCCCCGGGCGTCACGTACACCTTTCCGAAAGGCTCCAATGCCCTGATGTCTGTCAAAAGCACCACCTCCTCATCAACGCCATACATCCAGAATCTCCAGCCCATCCACAGCACTTCTCTGACCAACAAGCGGTCTGTGGCAGCCATCTTGGGCACCCATCAGCGCAGTGTCGGCGGCGTGGGCTACACCAACGTTTCCACTACCAATGCCTATGGAACCCAGTACGCCACCGAGTCGTTTTGGGACGGTACCAAGGTCAAGCTCCTCCTCGACACTGGCAGCTCCGACACATGGGCTGTGGCCAAGAGCTTTCAGTGCATTGACTACGCCGGCGGCTATATTCCCCAGGACGCCTGCAGCTTCGGGCCTTCTTTTGTCGAAAAGTTTCAGTATGGCCAAACCGAGCCTGTCTCTCACATGTATATCCAATACGGTGACGGCGAGATCGTGTCAGGTCCTATGGGATTTTCGGATATCAGCGTCGGCAACCTCACCGTCAACAAGCAGCAGGTTTGTTTGGCCAACAGCACATATTGGCTCGGGAACAATGTTACCAGTGGGCTGCTGGGCATGGCGTTTCCTTCCCTGACCAATGCTTACCTGGGCGATGGCGCCGATCACGAGATGGGAAGCTCCATTCAATACTCCCCGTTTTTTACCTCGTTGGTAGAACAGGGCAAGATCGACCCCATATTCAGTCTTACCATCGACCGCAACTCTTCCACCGGAATTCTGGCTCTGGGAGGGATTGTGCCTGCCACTGGCCTGGATTACACCAGGGAGGTCTCTATGGACATGATCATTGTAAGTTGTCGTCTTTGGCATGCAATAGGCAAGCTCTAACTGCTGGCTTTGTGAAAAAGACAAACCTCATCGGCGTTCCGGCAGCATCCTACTCGTACTCGTTCTACACGGTCATTCCCGACGGCTGGTACTACGACCATACCACCAGCACCAAGAAGATCCCGTACATTGTTGATAGTGGGACCACACTGTGCTACCTCCCTCCCAGTAAGCCTTGTTCAGCCAACATCGCGGTTGCCACCCGTATCTAACGTGCTACTTAGACCTTGCCGAGGCCATCAATGCCGCTTACTCCCCTCCGGCCGTCTACATGTGGATGTACGGTGCTTACTTTACCGACTGTAACGCAGTATCGCCCCTGGTTGCCGTCATTCTTAACGGCGTCAAGTACTGGATCAGTCCCCAAGATATGATTTACCGGAACATGGTAGACCCCCTATCTGGCCTGTGCATGACTGGAATTGCCAGTGGTGGTGCCGGGCCGTACATCCTGGGTGATGTGTTCATGCAGAACGCCCTCTCCATATTTGATATCGGACAGGCCAAGATGAGGTTCATTCCAAGGGATAAGTACTGATGTGTTGAGATATGTGCTATGTGTTGCAGTATCAAGGTGAATCAGATTTGGGCCTGGGTCATGGGCAGATGTACAATATCTCGCTGTGGATTGGGGACTGGCATGTCAAACGTCATGAATTTCTAACTTTGGGTTGCTCTGTCGTATGCCGTTCTTAATCTTGCTTTGCGGTACGAATGTTTTGTTATCAAGATCAGGACATTTTTGCCCAAGCAACTCTATTTGATTCCCAGACAGTGTTTCTATGGCGGTTGTTTACATTTGCAACCATCCTCGACAGTCTCATGACCTCTCAGGCTCTCAGCAGTCGGGAGTCTCTACATGCACAAGCTGACCCACTCGCCTCCAAGTGTATACATAGGCAAGTAGGTCCCTGGCTGACAGTTTGTCTCGACCGCTTTGTTTACTTCTTTCTTCTCTTCCAAGCAAACAACAAACACTTGATCTGCAGATAACCTCTGAATTAAGGAGGCATCGACAATGTCAACTTCACCGCCCGTTCCCACGCCCCCCACAGTTCCCGTCTTCCGCAGCCGAGGCTTCAAGCTCTTTTACGGCGTGCCTCTCACCATAACCTGGCACTGGAATACACTCGAATTTTGCCCCGACGTGGGCCCGGACCCCTACAAGTACTGGCAGCGCTTCCCAGATTACGAGCTCCTGATCCGCTACGAACGCGCCAACCCCATCCTCGGGGACGAGGACTTCCTCATCGCCCAGCTGCGGTGGAACGCCATCCCTTACGACAACGAAGGGGGGCGGCCACCTCTCCCGACCGGGAGGATGCAGAGGGAGGTAGGGATGAGGAAGATATTTTAGGTAGTGCGGTTTTGGATCGCCAGGTTTGTCGACTTCCCTTCCCTTGCATTTTCACCTACTTACAACTTGAACCACTTCCCCCTTCCCCCCCCCCCCCCACAACCTAATCCTGATTTTTTTTTTTTACAACTGTGTGTGTTGATGTGTATCTCCAAGTTTATCTAACTAATAACCACGATCCCCCCTAACCAGATCCCCCCCAAAAAATCTCCATCCGTCTGTCGAGGACATTAGGCAGCGACAACGCCGAGGGGCTTGAGATCTAGAGGAAGGAATACACCGCGTGGGAAACAAAACGTTTCTTGCCTGGCAGGAGGAAACCGGGGGGAAGCTGGCGTTTTCTTTAGGCAGGTAGGTAGGTAGGTGAGAAACCTACGGCTAATCATGTCGGAGGAGGTCGAAAAACCTCGGGAGAAAAACACACTTTTGACTAACGGTCAGGTATGGGAAGATGAAATGATCAAGTTTCTTGGGAAGGGAGGGTGAACATCCCTGCTAACACTATCTATCGTACCTAGGTAGGTAGGTAGATCCTCCCAAATTTTTGATTTTTGAAGACGCTGAATTCGTCAAGTACACCGGGGGCTTTGCAGCGTCACGAGAATAAAAAAAATCAAAGAAAATCACGTACAACCCTCCAACCTTTACCAACCTATCGTTCAAGATCATGTCCTCCAAATTCCGAAACATCTAATAATACAAGCCTATATCTGTAATCTGACGGGCAACACGACAAACAAGAGAAGCACATACTGAATATCAGTCGCTGTTAGAAATGTGCTTCATTTACACCTTTGCCCCCCCTTTCCAGCCCCAGGTCATCAACCACCCAACCAACCAACCAAACCAGTCAGCCCCCCTTTTGCCCCTCTATAGTGAGTGAGAATGAAACCGCCTCCCCGACCTCTCTGCGTAAAATACTCGCTATGTGTGTAAACAAAAAAAAACGACAATTGCGCATGCGTGTGTATTGTCCTCTGACAATTTCCCATGTCATAATTTTTTATCTTTCCGACCCTAGGGGAATCCTGCCCAAAAAGAAGCTTGATGATACCGTTGTTGACCACCGCTAATAAACACAAAAAAAGAAAAAAAAGAAAAAGAATTATGTAGCCAAGAAGAATTTCGTCACCAAAACAAGACTCATACGCCTCCCTCTGGCGTGGGATCCTCGTGCTTAGCGGTACTGCCCTTGCCGCGCCACGTGCTGACGGCCTTGACCTCGGCCTTGTAGATTTGCACCTCGGTGCCGTAGGCCCGCGGCGTCAGCTTCATGAGCGTGTGAAGTGGTACTGGTACCCAGGGGCTTTCCTCCTGTGTCTTTTGCATAAAGTAGGCGTAGATGCAGCGGATGACGGCCTGGTGGGAAATGATGAGAATGTCCTCGCTGCGCTCCAGTTCCATTATGATGGGCTCCAGGCGGATCACCACATCTCGGTAGCTTTCACCGCCGCGGTAGCGGTAGTTGTACTTGTCTTCGTCGCGAGCCTGGAAGTCTTCGGGGTACATGTCGGCGATCTCCTGGTACGTCATGCCATCGCAAACACCAGCGTCGAGCTCGTCAAGGGCCTTCCATTGTAGTTGGTTGTAGTGTTTTGGCAAGTGACGGGCCGTCGCAATGGTGCGTTTCAGGGTCGATGTCCAGACCGTCAATGGCCGGTCGCTCTGTATGTGCGTGTTAGTTGAGTCATGTCACATCTTTGAGGAACGGCACATAAAACTGCGTCGCTGCGGCGGGAGACAGGCGCGATTCCCGCCTTGGCGCACGCGATTTCGGGTCCGACTTACACCTACAGATTCGAGAACCAGCTCGGGGAGCTTGAGCGCATATTCTTCGCCGCGGTGGGACAAATCGGCATCACCACCGATGCGGCCTTCCAAGTTGAGCATGGACTCGCCGTGCTATCAAAATGTCAGTTTTCTCTCTCGTGGCTGTAGCTGTCCTGAAAAAAAAAACTTACCCGAGAGAGCCAGACGGATCTGGGGCGGATGTGGAGGTTCATGAGATAATACACAATACGACTTTGCAGATAGTCCTGGATGCGGTTGATAATGACCTGTCTTCCCACGTTCATAATCTTGAGGTAGGTCAGATGGTCCTCGTCTCCGTCGGCGTTGATGGTCTTGTACACCTTTTCGTAGTTGCGGATGCGGTTGCGGAAGTCGAGCGCGGCTTGCTCTGGGTCCTGGCCTTGGTAGTCTGGACTAGTAGTCTTGACATCCCGAATGTTGGCCATGATGAGCTCTTCTTCGTCACACTTGGACTCGACAAAGATGACGTCGACACCCTCCTGGTTGATTCGGTCGAGCACCCATTTCCGGCGCTCCTTGGTGCTGTTTGTCGCATCCAGAATACCAACTACACCGCCGCTCTTGAACCACTTCATCATGTCTGCTACGGCAGCCTCGGCCGCAGCCCGCCGCTTGCGCTCACCCTCGGCATTGTTGGTATCGAAGAAGTCGGCTGAGGGATGGGGGGCGTTGTTACGCCGGTAGTTGCCCACATTGAATGTCGCCGCGGGAATCGAGAGCCACTTAAGGTATCGCTGAGCTGCGAGGCTGTCAGTTCCTGATATTCGAGCAAAGATGCAAAAAGAAAACAACGCACCCTTTTGGGCAATATAACTTTTCCCGCGAGCTGGAAGCCCAACCATCACCACGCAGATGCGGGTTTCCTCGGGCCGGATCCCGACGCCGTTAGTCCTTGGAGCCATGTTTGGTGCTGCTGGTGCAGTGTGTGTGTGTTGAGACGGAAAATGGCACCGGTAATCGCGGAGACATGTATCGGCCTAATTGAAGTGTCCCGGCTGCGTTCTTATAGAAGTAGGTGGGTGGTCGCGTGAGGCTCGTCGGGCGTCTTGGCTAAAAGCACGGAAGACTGGATGGATATCGAGTGCCGTCTACCGTCTGCCGTAAAAAAAAGTAGGTACCTGGCTGAGCTGATTGTGACTCTTCCGTGCGTGTGTGTGTGGCAGATAGGAGGAAGCCGAGGGCTCTCCGATCTCGACGTCACCCTGGGCCGATAAAGAATGCGACGGGGCGGGTTGTGCTCAACGGCTACCGTGAGCAGATAGGAGGTGACTGGGAACCCGGAAGTATTGGCGGTAGAGGTGTGTTCGAGCGGATGGACAAAAGACCCAAGAGACTGACAGACGAGAGAAAGAGAGCTCAGCAGAGGGGAGCACGATTCAATTTGTTGCAGAATTGGCCAAAGAAAAGGATGCTGTCACATCGGAATTCCCAGGGCACAAGGCTTGGGCTTTGGGGAAGCGCAGGGGGGCGTGGACAGGCTCGACAGGGGGCGTGGGCAGGGGGGGACGTGCTTCCGGCCAACAGTTCCAGGCCTTTTAGGGAGGGAAGGGCCAAGCACGGGACCCCGCCGGATGGGCCCGACCTGGCAGATGGATGCCGGTCCACAGCGACTACAGCAGGTGCCCAGGCACTCACGGTGGGCTGAGGATGTTTCGTTTTTACAATTACATACAGTCGACAGACCGCTCTAAGAAGGTACCAGGTATGGCTGGGTGGAAGAAGGGACGAGAATCTTGGACCCTAAGGTGAGGTGGCCAGTGGCCATTCAGTGACGTGATAATAGATACACTATACGGAGTAGGGCTTGGCCTTTGCTGAGTGTAGCTATCCGTAGACCTGAGATTCTCTATTCTTCTCTCTCTCCAATATAGGTATGGCCTTCCATGTTCCTGATCATCACCTGTCTGCCGTGTTTCCCATCCATCTGCTGTGCACCCTTGTGGCCCGTTTCCACCGGCTGAAGTCGGAATGGCTCCAGGGATGCCGCCGAGGATCCGCTCGCAGTTACCGTTGTCTCCGCCGCGTTTCCGGGACTCCAGGGCATTTGAAGATGTCTAAAGTTTCACCCCGCCAAATGCCAAGCTGCGCCAAAACGCCGCCAGCTGACCGGCCAGTAGCATGCATCCCCCTTCCGTAACAACGTGGACAGAAGAATGCTTTTCTCAGTTTCCCCAGCCCGGAGCAAGTCTCGTGATGGGTTCGCTGTGAATAATGGCGTGGACACGGTGGTGAGGTGGTGGGGCAGCCCTCTGGGAAGGCCAACTCGGGAAAGCCGGTTATTATGTCAGCCCAATTCAGAAATAAGGTGAAAACTTCTCCTCCTCTCCATGTTGCTCGGCTGAAGAGAAAAAAAACAGACCCTCGTCTCGTGACCATGGACATTTGGAAATGGAGAAAAAAAAATAGCTGATCATCAGGCTCGGCACCGCACCCCTCATACACCGCCGTGTTGCCGTGGTGTGGGGGTTGACTAAACCTCAGCTGTGGGGTTGCTCCCCCAGTAAAAAAGAAGAGGATGAAAGCACTGGTTTGGTTGCGTTGCGTTGGCAGTTGATGCCATCACGAGCCCGACAGGTCATCTGACTGTTTCCCCTGAATTGACTGGAGACAGAGTAGCAGTTTTGTTGTCCCTTGCAGGTGGAATGGTAATTAAGAGATGGTAAATACCATCTGATACTGACATGGCATAGTATATTCGAGATCTCCAGATAAGATAATAAGGTGTAACTGAGATAAGCTATCGATAACACCTCCCACTGCCCCTCCATCAAGGTAACAGAACTATCAACGAGACGCATGACGCATCCTCACAACCACGGGCTTCCTCTCCACCAACATGAAAGTCTTTAGGCTCTCCCACTCGAGTCTTTTTCCTTCGACCGCTTCAAAGTCAAACGCCCTCAGCAGCTTGCCCGTGATCAACCGCATTTCCGCCCAAGCCAGGTGTATCCCAAGACAGACCCTCGGTCCCACGCTGAACGGCTGGAATGCCTCTTTGTTGTCCGTGTAGAATTCCGACTCTGGCTTATTGGCATCCGGTAACCATCTCTCGGGCAAGAACTCCTCGGCCCGGTGCCAGTGATTAGAATCCCGTTGCATAGTATACGCTTGGATCGACACCAACGTCTGCCCCGCCAGTGTCACTCCCGCAACCACCCCACCCGATTCTGGCACCCGTCTCGGCAAGATCCAAGGTATAGGCGTACACAATCTCAGCGCCTCGGTCAGCACCGCATTCAGCCACTTCAGCTCCCTTAGCGAATCAAGGGTGATCTGCTGCTCATCCTGGCCCAGCCCTCTGACTTCGTCCGTCACTTGCTTCAGATACTGCGGGTTCTGGATCAGATAATTCATCATGCCCGTCAAAGCCGTCGCAGTGGTCTCGCTTCCAGCAATCACGAGCGCCATAAACGACCCATTGATATCATCCACCGACATCTGATTCTTGGTGTTTTCTCGCAGAATGGGGCTCATGATATCCTCCCTTTCCACCTCATAATTCATCCTCCTCTCCACCCTTTCCACCACTTGGCCCCAGTGATCCCGCTGCATCTTCCTCAACGACCGGGGTATGA
This sequence comes from Cercophora samala, assembly GCA_030512305.1. Taxonomy (NCBI): domain Eukaryota; kingdom Fungi; phylum Ascomycota; class Sordariomycetes; order Sordariales; family Lasiosphaeriaceae; genus Cercophora; species Cercophora samala. The sequence continues at coordinate 76,556 of JAULSY010000068.1, read as the reverse complement.
GTTTGAACAGAACAGACTCCAGCCAGGGGTAGAATCTAGCCGCAGCTACCTTGGTTGCCATTGCGGGCGTGTGGAAGAGTATTGCTACCCAGGGGTGGTAGTTGCTGTTCTCCAGGCAGTGGAAGCTCTCGCCAAAAGAGAGGTCACCAAAGATATCAAACGTCACAAAGTTAAACCAGGGACTTATATCTACTTCCGCCGCAGCCACGCCCCCGGTGTCTTTCTCGGCCGGGGACGAGGAGTCGACCATGTTGGAAAGACGCTCAACAAGCAGGTTGACGTAGCGCTGAATCACCGGTTCCTGAGACCGCAAAGCGCGGGTGGTGAAGCCCGGCGTCAAGGCCTTTCTCATGCGGGCATGTCTTTCGGGGTCGATAGCTGTGAGCAAACCCTCGGTGTGGATGCGCTGTGTAGTCCACCAAGTCGGATCTTTGAGAAACGCCGGCTTGCCGGGATAGGATTGCAAGATGTCGTTCCAGGCAGAGGGCTCGGCAAAGGCCACCTCGTCGGGTGCGATTCTCAAGACTGGGCCGTACCTGCGGTGGAGCTTCTGAATGTCGTGGACGAAGCTTCCCCGAAGGAGGGCCCAAATATAGGGGAGACGAGTGGCAGACCATGTCTTGGGACCAGGGATACCTTTAAGGGGGTGGAAGTAAATGTTGTAGAGGGCGCGAAGAAGGAAGTAAGTGACCAGAGAAAAGAGGACAGCGCCGGCCATAGTTGGCCAGGTAAAGGTGAGCCATGTAGCTTCCATTGTGAGGTTGGGTTTGGTCAATGGGGAAGAGGTGGGAACCTTTGCTAATCTACCTATGAGGGGGGATATCAAGGCATAAATACTACCACCGGCCAACCTACTTCGAGGGATCTAGTTTAGACATTTCTGGACACCAGCTCGTGCTTCGCCCATCTACCCATATTCAGAGTATTGCATATGCGCTTTTTGATACGATACAAAATCAAGAATGCTTCATCTACCGGCCGGCTAGAGAAGCCACATATTGGGCCATCTGTCCTATCAAATCTCGTGGCACTCACACATGAGAGGCGGGGATGTTCAATATCAACGCATCTAGGCAAGCCACAATGGAGGGTCAAATCCCCTCATTCCGTCGATCAGGGTAACACAAGACCTCGGGGGTGGCCTCCTTGATAAACGACATCACGGTTGAAATTACCTGACTTTCTGAATGCTGATCTAGCACCAAGAGATAGGCAGTCCACGAGAATATCCTTTGAACAGGCGGCAAGATTCCGTGAATACGAAGCGTTGTGTCATTCTGCGGAACTACCGACAACATGAAACTACCTGTAGGCAAGGTACCTACCTAATTCCTTGACGCACCTATGTAGGTCTGAACGTTTCCCTGGTTATTGATTAGAGAGAGTGATTGATTATTGACAACTGCGCGTAATCCTCGACCTGGACTCCCAACCACTGTTTCTTTCACGTTCACGATCTGTCTCTGGCGAGCTTGTTTCTCAGCCCACTGCCTTCTTGCGGTAGGTAAGGTATCCTGCTCTGGGGTGTAACAGATATATCTTCTCCGCTTTACATAAATCATGTCGTGGACTAGATTTGGTGTCATGTCGTGCTCAATTTCCACAGTGCAAGCAGTCTTTGGAGACGTGAGACATGGATATGTTACTTTATCATTCGTTCCAGGCAACATTGTTGGCAGTCAGGCTGGCTGATTGGCGGTTAGTATCAAGTAGGCGCCTAACTTAGTAACTTACACGCTTGTTCTTCCATCAACTGCACTACACGTGGGGGCCTACAGTCAGCTGAATAGATCCTTGCATCAAGCTGAACAGCACCTGTTCTCTCAGCGGTTACACACGCAGGGGTATATATATCTTTTTTCCGAGGACTCTTCAAAGTCCGAACGTTGTTTAAATGTAAAAACTTGGCTCTAGTTAACCTTGCGTCTTCAACTCTGACGAAAAACAGCTTCTACTTACCTTATCAAAGCTTTCCCCCTTAGGCGCCCAGAGGTACCAACATAAACAACTTGCACATGTCCAAGAGTCCCACGACATGATACGAGGAGTCGTGATCACCTTGCTCCCACTCGGTCTCGCAGTTTACTTTCTTGTGATATGGCGGCTTTACCTCGTCCCAGATAGCGACAACGCCAATGGTCTCGTTTTTGGTCGCGCAGGCGCCAACGCGATATACTACTCGTGGTTCGTGCTGGCATCCGTCGGGCTGACTATCTTCGTCTACGGACGCGAGGGTGTCGAGGAGGGTATGCTGAATCGGCCCAAGTGGTCGGCACTCAACCCGCAGCACCTGCGCGATCACGTCCGGGTTGACGGATGGCTCCGGGCTTTGATGACATGGATCCTCCTTCGCGGTCCATCCAACACTCGGGGGCCAACTTCGTTTACTTGGATGCTGTTGGGCCTCGTCACATTGTTGGGCTTCATTGGGCTCCCTTTGTCCGGTTTGACGATGGAGTTTGAGACTGGATATCAGCCTCTTTCAGGGACGACGGCTAGCTCTGCGGATTCACATCCTACAGTGCTGGGCTATAACAAAGACAACTGGAATGCGCGCTTTGGTTTCGACACTACGAAGCGGGCTTTCTCGAGGTGGAAAGAGTCGTCAAGAATGCTACCACCTCCAGGGGACGGGGTCATATACACCCCCCCTGAGGTCGATAGATCCAGTCTTGCGGGCAGCGGCGAGTTTACGAAGCTTCCAAACGTCCTCCCAAGAGACGCAGGTGTCTCCAATCTCTTTCTTGCTCCGCAATCCGACACCGGTGCCCCTATCGATGGCAGATCATGGGGTCTCGTCTTCAGCTACGAATGCTCCATTGTCACCAGGCTCTCCGACTTCACCATCCTCTCTCACCGAAAGAAGGACGCAGAGCTCGGCTCCACAGACGCATGGGGATACGACGTCCTCGGACCCAACGCCACCATCGAGATCTACAACCAGACCTACAGCGCCGCCACAGGCTCCTTTGCCAACAACCTCCAAGCCGTCGCCGAGGTGGGCTACCACTGGCCGCTCCGCCAAAAGAGAATGTCCAGCAACACCCCAGCGTCAACCCAATGCTACAACCCCATCGGCATCCCCGGCCCCGGAGGCAAAACCATGCCCTACCCCGGCATGAACGACGACCCCCAAATCCTCGAGATTATCCTCTGGCAGAACCTCAGCTCCAAAAACACCAACCCCGACCAGGTCGACAGCCCCCCCACACTCGACTTCGCCCTCCCGGACACAATCCCCGAGCTCCTCGGCGCCTACAACACCCACGAGGAGCGAAACACCACCCCCCCAACCCCCATGGCAGCCATCGGCGTGAAATGCACCTCCACCTCAGCCGTCGGCACCGCCAACCTCGACGGCCGCCGCGCCATTTTCACCGATTTCACCAGGTCAGACGACACCCCCGTGGGCTTCCGCTCCTCGATCCAGTGCGCCGAGCGGCTGTCCATCGGCGTCCCGCACACGATCTTCTCCCCCGCGGCCGGCAACCGGGACACGGCCGAGTGGCTGTCGGGCTTTTATGCGTCCGTCGGGAAAGTCGCCCAGGGGTACTCCCAGCTGGGGCACAATTTCATCGGGGGCCAGGTCCCGCTTCAGTCGTCGTACCTGCGGGCGGGGGAGCTGAGGCGGTCGCTGACGAGGGCGTACGGGCTGTACGCGCTGCAGCTGGTGTATAACGACGGGGTTGGGTATGTGGATCGGGAGGGGGGGTATCATGAGGCGAGCGAGTTTGTGAATGGGGAGGCGGTGGCGTACCGGAGGGACACGGTGCTCGTGCCGGGGATTGTGCCGCCGGCGGTGGCGTTTGTTTTCTTGGGGCTGTGGGCGGTGGGTTCGGCTTGTTTTGGGGTTGTTTATGGGTTTAGGAGGTAGGGTTGTTTGTATAGGAGAGGTGTGATCATTTGGATTGGTCGTAATTTGAAAGTTAGATAAAGAGCTGCATAGTGTTGGAGACACAGAGCATGATACAACAACCACTTCAGCCTAAATGTTCAACAAAACATAGATTTCCTTCCTATTGTCTAAGTACCACCTACAGCACCTCACATCCCGGAAATGACTGACTTGACACCAGCACATAGATCTAAATAACACAAAAACTCGGATCATCAAGATTCAAAACGTCCCACCCGAAGGCAGCACAAGATCCGTCTCGATGCTCCCAAAATGACAATCTTACACAATGAATCCCCGAGCAACACCCGAGTCAGCTAGGTAGGTAGCTCAGCAAACATCATAAAAGGGCAACCCAGCCCCAGCATAAGTAAACCCGGCATCCCACTGCGGGCTATCCTCTCCCACAATCGACCCCGTCTGCCCCCCCTCGACGCACAGCGCATCAACAATATCAAGCTGGTCGGCGATAAAGTTGGTGTCTGTCGTCAAGGTGGTGCACAGGCTACAGAAGAAGGCCTGGCAGGTGCCAAAGGAAAAGACAAGACACGAGCTGGCCGAGACGATGAGCAGGTCGTTGGAGCTGGCGACTTGGTCGACGATTACGTCGCAGTCTTGGGGGCGGGGGGCGGGGTTCTTTTGGGTGGTTAGTATATAGGTATACAAAGGGGGATAAAAGGGGGATAAAAGAGGGACATACGGCATTGTAGCATTCAAAAAAGTCACTGGCAGAGACTTGACGGCTCTCTACCTGGTCCTCCCTGCGGCGGAGGGTGGCAGGAGTGAGGGAGTCTGTTGACAGCTTGACGTTGGCTGTGGCTACGCTGGTCTTGTAGCCGGCGGGGGCGCCGGAGGGGACTTTGGCAGCACGAGGAGGGGGGGCGGCGCCCTTGAATTGGCGAAGCGTACCGGCACGTGCCCGTCTTTCGAGAACAGGAGTCTCGAGAGCGAGGGCGACGCCGAGGAAGAGAGTGGTGAGAATAGAGACCTTCATGTTGTATGAGATGAGGTGACACAGGAAAAGATAGCTAATGTGATACTGAAATCAAAGAAGGGGTTGGAGGATGCTTTGATTGAAAGTTTGGATCTGAGAGAGCCGCTGTCGATCAAGTCCCAGAGAAACGGAGAAGTTGGGACTCTTTATAGTTACCAGTTTCCAGACTTGAAGCCAACTTCCAAGGTCTACGCCTTCCCTTCTCGGCCCATCACCCAACAGATTGGGCAGACTACGACGTCGATATTGCCATCGACCACCTTTCTGCAGAACATAATGACGCCGATATTGCCCCCTGATAAGTCGAGGAAGGTAGGAACCCTGGGATATGAATTGGTATCCAGAAACAGGCCATGCTCACCTCCTGCGCATCCTTTCCCCACAAAGACCATGACATGCAGCTACTTGCCGCGCTGCCAACCATCTCCCAAAAGTGTCACTCGTGACGCCGACGATGCTACATGGCTCGGGTTGGGCCGTGTCTGTCTGACTGTCTGAGCCCCCCGTACGACTGTACAACGCCGCTCAGACGCACGAATGAGGGACAGGTTCTCCATTCTGCCTGCCAGAACTTTTGTTTTGGACGCCCCAGAGGCTCCCCCAGGTCGAAGTGATCGTATTCCCACCTACCTCTTCGGTCAGCAAGCTAGTCTGTAAAGGATGGCCGAGAAGGGGGGTTGAGGGGGTTGAGGGGGTTGAGTGGGTTGGCAAGCAGGAATTTTCAGCTTGCAGAGCCATCAGTCATCAGCCCCTGACAGCCACGGCAGCCGGTGACGTCTGCCCCCCCCCCGTGTTTCTTGCGGCTTCTCCGGTAGCTAGCTCCGTCTGTGGCGTCTGGTTGGGTTGAATTTTGACGTTTTTCCTTGCCGTCGTTCCATGATCCCAAACCCAGAGTTGGCCGATTTTCGCCCGCATTTGACGCGGACGGGTAGGTATAGGTTGGGGGAGCTAAAGTTGGTATGCATGTATGTAGGTAGGTAGCATAGTAGAGACCCAGTGTTCCAGTCAGACCATACCGGCCAGACTACTGGCAATGTGTATGTAACCCCAAGATATCTGCTGTTTATTTTTAACAGTGGATAAATTGAAAATGAGACGCAAAGAGCGAGCAAGTTCTAAAAAACGAAGCAGAGGTTGTGAACCCCAGACGGCAGAGTATGGATCCGAAGAGGTCAACCCGGAACGAGGGTCAGAGACAAGACGACACATAAGATACAAAGACCGATAGTCCCCGAGGCAAATGCTGCCCTGCGTTGACGAGGTGAGTTAGGCTGGCGACTTGGCGAGGTAAGAAAGACGGCAGGAAATTGACTGGCACTCGAAGACGAGAGCGTGGATCTGGATCCCAGCACCCCAAGGACCCCTCAGGACACCAGTGCCTCTCCGTGCCTCGCTGGGTAATATAAGAAAAGCAACCTCGCGCTGCAGGAGAAGAGGTTCGGGAAGCTGGTAACGAGACAATCATTACTTGATCTGAGAGACATCGGTAGTAGCCTGGACAAGCGACGCAAGCGATATTGGGGGAGTTCCCCCGTTCCCGGTCGGCGGGCGTCCCCAAGTTTCTGTCTCTGCTGCTCCCGCTTCTGCTTCTTTTCTTGACTCTCCCTCAACAGAACGAGTTGACGTTGTGTTCGGGCATTTTTCGTAGCCGAAGAGGGCGATCATTTGCCGGATCGAAGCCATTGGAAGACCAAACCCCACACACGGCACCCAGATTAAGGTTACAGTGACGTGCTGACATAAGGCACCCAGGGTACCAGGAAAGCCTTAGCGCACGGGCCAGCACCTCAGCCCTCGACCCCGCCGCCGGTGACCGGCAAAATGATTGACCGAACCATCTCATGTCGACGAGACCTGGAGTTGCGGGGCCCAAGTGGTGGCACGTGCACCAACCAGTCCAGGCCCATGCAGGGATTGGGCCTGGGCGGTCCCGCTATCAGTTGACGCGATAAGCTCCATGGCAGAAAAAAAATCCGCCAGCAACAATTGAACGGGACTCTGTGAGCGACCAGCTGCCTGTTGATTTTGCGAGTACCTGCATCACCAATCGCCATCCCGCAACACCGCAACCATGGCCTCCGATCCCACCAGCAAGAAGCGCAAGCTCAAGTCCGAGAAGACCTCGGTCACCAAGAAGGTCAAGAAGGCCAAGAGAGACCCAACCCCCGAGGAAAGCGACGTTGAGATCGAGGATGCCCCCGTTGCGCCCGAGCCTGTGGCCGACGAGGAAGTCGAGGCTGCTTCCAACAAGGACGACTCCGAGGACGAGGACGATGACCAGAATGGCAGCACCGATCTTGCTGCCCCCAAGGGCGATGCGCCTCTGATTGCCCCCGGGCTCGACACCAATGCGACCGACTTCGCCCAGCTCAACCTCTCCGACAGGACGATGAAGGCGATCGGGGAAATGGGTTTCACAAAGATGACCGAGATTCAGAGACGGGGCATCCCACCACTTCTCGCCGGCAAGGATGTTTTGGGAGCCGCCAAGACAGGTTCCGGAAAGACTCTTGCTTTCCTCATTCCCGCCATTGAGATGCTGCACTCGCTGCGCTTCAAGCCAAGAAACGGAACTGGTGTCATTGTCGTCACCCCCACTCGCGAGCTCGCCCTGCAGATCTTTGGTGTCGCGCGCGAGTTGATGAAGAACCACTCTCAGACCTGTATGTGCGCTGATAAAGACAGTGATCTTGTTGAACTGGGCTAACAAAGCTTTCAGATGGTGTATGCATTGGTGGCGCAAACCGCAGGGCCGAGGCCGACAAGCTTGGAAAGGGCGTCAACCTCCTTATTGCTACCCCTGGTAGACTGCTCGATCATCTCCAGAACACTCCCTTCGTCTTCAAGAACCTCAAGTCCCTGATTATCGACGAGGCCGACCGTATTCTCGAGATTGGTTTCGAGGACGAAATGCGCCAGATCGTCAAGATCCTCCCCAAGGACGAGCGCCAGACTATGCTCTTCTCCGCCACACAAACGACCAAGGTCGAGGATCTCGCCAGAATATCCCTCCGGCCAGGGCCCCTCTATATCAACGTTGACGAGGAGAAGCAGTACAGCACAGTGGAGGGTGTCGACCAGGGCTACGTTATTGTGGATGCCGACAAGCGTTTCCTTCTCTTGTTCTCTTTCCTCAAGAAGATGTCCAAGAAGAAGGTTATCGTCTTCTTCTCGTCTTGCAACTCGGTCAAGTACTACAGCGAACTTTTGCAGTACATTGACCTGCCGGTCCTCGATCTCCACGGCAAGCAGAAGCAGCAGAAGCGCACCAACACCTTCTTCGAATTCTGCAACGCCACGCAGGGTACCCTGATTTGCACGGACGTCGCTGCTCGTGGTCTCGATATCCCCGCCGTTGACTGGATCGTTCAGTTCGACCCTCCTGATGATCCCCGCGACTACATTCACCGTGTCGGCCGTACAGCCCGTGGCAACAACACCAAGGGTCGGTCACTCCTCTTCCTGCAGCCTTGCGAGCTTGGTTTCTTGGCCCATCTCAAGGCTGCCAAGGTTCCCGTCGTGGAGTACGACTTCCCCAAGAATAAGATTCTCAATGTGCAGTCTCAGCTGGAGAAGCTCATTGGCAGCAACTACTACCTCAACCAGAGCGCCAAGGACGGTTACCGGTCGTATCTCCACGCTTATGCTTCGCACAGTCTGCGCAGCGTGTTTGACATTCATAAGTTGGATCTCGTCAAGGTGGCCAAGGTAAGCACTTTTTGACATTTTCGCGCCCCTTTTCTTCTGAGCTTTAGCTGACACATGTTTAACAGAGCTTCGGGTTTGCCACACCACCAAGAGTTGACATCACTCTGTCAGCCAGCATGAGCAGGGATAAGAAGCCACAAGGGAGAAGGGCGTACGGCAGCCAGCCTAAGCAGGAGCGGAGGTAATGGGAGTGGAAAGGGAGGATTTGTGTTGTTGCATCATCTCGTGTCTTGTCTATGGCGTTGGGTGTCAAAAGAAGGGTCTACCACATACCAATTGAGCACATTTTTATTTATTTACACCACAGAGTCTTATTCTTTTTGGTGTTGACTGTTGCCAAGACAACACCGGTCAAGGTTGAACAGATTGTGGGTCAAGATAAGGACATCTCGGTGACGTCTCGGTATCTGCGAGGCTCTAGCGAATTGCGTGATCTTTGGTCACCGCCGCGCGAGTTTTGCCGGGGAGGAGGGTGTTGCAATTAGAATACCGTACACGGCAAGAGAATGGAAGGTTGCGCATGAGCGGGAGAAGGCAAAAAGGGGGTTTGGGGGGATCCAATTCCAGAGTGTTGGGGTAAAAGGGGTAGAAGATAAGCAGACCAGGCACGCACGGGAGGCAACACAACATCAAGCTGTGCATAAGGGGGGGATAAAGGAGGTTGCGTGTGTTGCGCGCCCCTGCCGGATAATTCGGTCCTGATGGTATGTTCGGTGTTTCGGTAGTTGAACAATGACCGTCTGTTTCATGTTGGGAGGATATATATAACGGCTCTTGTCCGTTGTTTGGAGTTCAGGATATCATCCATCTCACTGCACCACACCTGCTTACCGTGATAGATTCCCAAGCATCAACATCATTACGACACAATCACAATGGTCTCCCTCCACCCCCTCCTCGACAACGGCATCACCCCGGGCTCTGACTCCTTCTCGGGGGGAACCCTCAAGTGCCTCTGCCCCTCCTCCCCCGTCGAGATCACCCTCACCTCCAACGTCGTCCACAACCACGCCTGCGGCTGCTCCAAATGCTGGAAGCCCGCCGGCGCCCTCTTCTCCATCGTCGGCGTCGTGCCCCGGGACAACCTCTCCGTCACGGCCAACGGGGACAAGCTCGCCATCGTGGACGAATCCGCCGTCATCCAGCGGTATGCCTGCAAGGAATGCGGTACTCACTTGTACGGGAGGATCGAGAAGGAGCACCCGTTTTACGGGCTGGATTTTGTGCACGCGGAGCTGAGCGAGGATAAGGGGTGGCAGGAGCCGCAGTTTGCGGCTTTTGTGAGCAGCGTTATCGAGCAGGGGTTTGATCCGGCCAAGATTGGGGAGGTTAGGGGGAGGTTCAAGGAGTTGGGGTTGGAGACGTATGATGCGTTGAGTCCGCCGTTGATGGATGCGATTGCTGCTTGGACGGGGAGGAAGAATGGCAAGTTGCCGGCTGCTTGAGTTGGGAGGGAGGGAAGGGGAAGGGGGTGGAGATTATGAATGGGGGATGTTGTAGAGCCAAAGATATTGTTGTTGAGCCTCAGCCCATGGTCTTGCAAGAAAAGTAAAGTACCGTATGATTAACGCCTATAAAACCTTGTTGATCTATCACTCGTGTACTGGTACTAAAAGCAGAAAGGGGGATGGGTCCAGAGCGTAGAAGCGGTCAACGAAATCAAAGACGCCTGCCGGTGTGCGAGGTCATCTCCCAAAAGTCCTTGTTCAGGAACCTGGCAGTAGCCTTGGCAAGAGCCCGAGGCTCGAGAACCACATTCCCGTTCTTATCCTTCTCCATGTTGTTTTCCACGTCATCCGTCAATGTATCCTTCTGTTGGTTGATCTGCCGCTCCCAGTCCCACTCATTCTGTCCGTCGACCCCCCGCCCTGTGGGGGGGATAATAGGGTAGATGAAAGCAAACTTGTTGTTACCATTGGTGACGTTGATGTGAGCCTTTTTGTTGTTGTCGTAGTCCACACGAATTTCACCCTTTCCAATCTTTCTTCCGCGCTGGTCAACTATTATATACCTATCGAGCTTGCCCATCCAGTACCTCTAGATTTCTCGCTTCTCTTCAAACCTGCCCACGGCGGCGGCGAAGACTTCTCTCGCGGCCAGCCATGTAACGATCGCCTCTCAAATTACGTTCTCAGCTTTGCCCTGGTTAGTATGAGGCGTGTTATGGCTAGCCATTTAAGAGCGTTTCCCGTTTTCGGTTAGAGTTCATACTCAAAAGTTTCCATCTGCGGCGTAGCAGCCACTGGAAGTCGACTACGCCTTGCGTGGGATCACCATGTATATCAGACCTTTTACCGCGGTTGCAGGCAAGTGAGTACAAATAGCACAGCTTCAGTGTTGTTTCGTCTATTTCAGTGTAAAACATTAGCCGGCCGAATGGACACCTTGAAGATGAGCGTTACCTTCTTTTGTAGCCTGCGCCTTTCACTGCAAGGGGTTCTTGTCCACAAAGTACTTACCTAGGTATCCTGTTCACGACATCAGATCTCCCATTTATGATCCACTTCGAAAGGTCTGAAGTCTCCGACTGCCTGCTGCATCCTAACGATTCTCACATTCTCCTTCCCGAGCCACCACCCTCTCAGATCAGCCAGTCCTTCCTCAACCTCTGTGTATGTCATGGGCGACGTCCCTGCTGTGAAGATGACTCGCCCATTCCACTTCGCGTCCTCCTTCTTTGTAGGAGACAGGTCAGAGCCCTTTTCCTTCCCATATACTTCCACCTTTCTTTTTTGTGTCGCAGTGGCCGAAAACACCAGTGCAAGAGCAATCTCGTCCGCAGTTTTGACGGGCAGCTTATCCAGTTGAATACCCGGTGTCAAAGGTGGCAACGGGGTCAAAGGCGGCATTGCAGTTGAAGTAGACGGAAATGTAGGGCCAACAGCAACCCCATTAAAGGCGACCCCATCCTGGATAGCGATCGTCCTCAGCGAGCGGATCATTCCTAGAATCTGTATTTCCTTTGTTAGCGTTTGCTAATCTTTCTTACCTAGAGAAGATAGGTAGACTCACCGCAGCACCCGCACACCCATCCATCACCCCCTCACCCGGCATCCCCACAGGAGGCAGCACATGACAAGCCATATAACCCCCAGAACCCCCAGGCACGCAAATGACAATACTCCCTCCTTTTCCGCTGTCATCCCCATGTCTTCCACCACCCGACCGTGCCATAACCCTCCAGCAAACCCTCACAAAATTCCCCACCGTCCTCACCTCCCTCGCCCAGTCCATCCCAACCCCATCTTCGCCCTCTTGATCGTCCCCTTCACCCCCTACCTCGAATAGGATCCTCTCTGGCCCCGGCACATAAAAGGCGTAGTCTATATCCCCGATCTCCTCAACTGCGGGTTTCAATTCTTTCCAATTCCTCACATCGACCTTCAGAAAGGTCATGCAAGAGGGTATCCCTGGATCGGGAGTTGGCTTTGGCGTCAGTAAAGCGTCGTTGTGCTCCGGGTCGAGAATCACGACCTTGGAGCAGCCCTTCTCGGCGAGTAAGAGGGCGGTGGAGAGGGTTATCTCGGAGGAGCCGCCTGTCAAGAGGGCGGTTTTGCCGGCGAGGGAGGGGATGCAGGTGGGGGTTATGGGGAGGGTGGTCATGATTATTTTGGAGAGAGATGAGTACGTAGGTATGGCTGTGAAAAACATGGCAAATTGAAAAAGGAAATGGATGAGGTTATGTATTCTGGTTGTGATGCTGGGCCGTCGGAGTCGGAGGTTGGTGGTTGGAGTGGAAGAGACCTTCCGATGTGTGAAGCAATTGGGTCTATGGTTCCGAATCATCTTGGACATGCCACCTAGCGAAAGAACTACGGGTTGAAGTGCAGAATTCAGCTACGGAAATTTCTGCCAATGCTAAGGTAAAAAGAAGCTGACTTCTCTTGCATTTCATTGCGAAGGTACGGGGGACAGAAACTCAGGGGTTGACAAGGGGTTAGCAGTGGGTGGTAGTGTGCTTCATAATGCCTACTATGGACCCAACAGTCATCATCCAATCGGAACCATCCTCATCGGGTATGGTGTAGCGGTAACATCGTTGACTCTCACTTCTCAGAAGTGTCTGTTCTCTCAACAGCCCCGGGTTCGACTCCCGGTATCCGAGTCCCAACATTCTTTTTTCCCACTTTCAACTAGGCATTGGCGGACTTCTTGAGCCCAATCCTGACGCCGTGCAAATATCCCAAGGTTGTGTAGTGTAGTGGTTATCACTCTGGATTTTGACTTGAGCTTTCAGTCACTGCCTTCCAGTAACCCCGGTTCGAACCCGGGCACGACCTCATTTCTTTGCATGAGCATCTATTCTGATGGCGCCCATAGCTTTTTGATAGAATGAGGGCTTTTCTTTTGTCCATTTGCCCCTTTCTGCCTCGTTCTTCTTGTTAAATTCAACTGACAAACATGAGAGGTCAATTTGAATCCGAGAACACCAGTGGAGACATCCAACTCGCTGATTCCTGAAGCGGGGCAGTCAGGCACCAACTCCCCTGTCAGCTGAAGCCAGGAACGAGATGGACTCGCTCGTGGAAGAGATAGGCAAGCCGCCTTATTGGATCACCGCCTTGACCGGTGTTCACCAACATGGCCTTGATCTGCTTCAAGAGATTCAATCCGGTGCCGCAGTCGACTTGCCCAAGACTACTCAGACAATCGACAAACTCGAGGCATTGGCGTCGATCTGTTTTCATGCTTACGACAATGAACTCATCATGCATGGAACAGGCTCGGATGCCAGTCTAGCCAGTCTCACGACTACCATTTGGGAGCTGAAGCGAGCGGTGTTTTCCCAGCAGATGAGACCAGTGTCAGAAGCCTCCAATGTGTGTCTGTTTTGCGGTTGGGCTTTGGAGCGGATTGGGAATGAGATTACTGGTGTGTTATTTCCCTCGGCGTTCAAGCTGGCTTGATCTAATGAGCTCGCAGGAAAATATTCTTGGAGTTCGTGGCAGGCACCGCAGTGGATGGCCAACTGTTATCTCTGTGCCATCGACAGCTGGCCTGATTTTCCTGGTCTTGAAGCATCGGCTCAGGATGGGTGTGACCTGTGCCGCTTTCTCAAGGACTTGATAGAGAAAAAGGGGGTGCAGTTGAGTCCGTCTCGTCCAGGGTCTGATTTCTCTCAGGTTGGAGTGTGGATTGATTTCCGTTATGTCCCTCGAAAGGCAGGTGGAGATGTTGTTCGACCCGAGCTGATGAACGCTCTTGAATATGGGTCGGTGTTTCTGTCAACTACGTCCCCGTGGTATTCGACGCCTGTATCACAGTTCATGGTTGAATCTCGCGATGGTAAGTCTCCGACACATCAACCAGTTTATACCTTCCCATCTAACTGTAACTTTGATTCAAGAGCAAGTCGCAGCTGAGTTACAAGTCCGTTCACCACCACACAAAGAGCCCTGGTCCTCCTCCAACATCGACTTCACCCGATCCATCCTTAACGCAACACCAGCCAAAACCACAGCATTCACACCCACCCGCCTCCTCTTCCTAGACCTCTCCCCCAACTCCCCCGTCAAACTCATCACCACGCCATCCTCCGGTGTCAACTACGCCTCCCTAAGCTACTGCTGGGGCCCACCCTCAGATGCAGCCAAACAAACAACCCTCACAACCTCCAACCTCGCCTCCCGCTCTGCCGGTATTCCCCTTTCTGAGCTCTCCCCGGTGATGCGAGACACAGTCACAGTCTGCCGCTCCCTCGGCATCTCCTACCTCTGGATTGACGCTCTGTGCATCATCCAAGACAGCAAGACAGACTGGGAGTTGGAATCCCAGCAGATGGCCAGAATTTACGAGAATGCCCACTTGACAGTTTGCGCTGTTGGTTCGTCGTCTTGTTTGGAGGGGTTTTTGGGCAGGCGGGATGTCTATCCGGAATATCTGTACACCTCCCCAGCGAACAGTTTGGTTAAGGGTGGGTTTACCTTCAGGCCGGTACCCAGCGACAGAGGCGTTACTGCAACAGCACTATCCCCTCCGCTGGAGCAGGACCTGACCGTGGCGAGCTGGAACGAAAGGGGGTGGGTGTTCCAAGAGAAGGCCATGTCCACCAACAAACTATTCTTTGGCAAAACAATGGTCCACGTCCAAACCAACAGTATCATCTACTCCGAGAATGGCCACCACCAACACATCAAAGTCAACACCTACGACGACCGCAACACATCACCCAACACCCTCCCCCTCGCCCTCCTTCTCCAAACCAAAAGCCACAACCCCCACGACCTCTGGCTCTCAACCATCACAAAGTTCGCCGGGCTAAAATGGACAGTAGAAGAAGACCTCTTCCCAGGCTTATCCGGCCCCGCCTCTCGATTTCACGACATCCTCCCAAACGACAACTCCTACCTCGCCGGACACTGGCAGTCCGACCTCCCCGCCAGCCTACCATGGGCCACCGGACGACGGGACCTCCTCCCCCGCCCTTCCAAAACCCTATCCTCCCTCCTCCAAACCCTGCGGAAAGGCAACACCCTCCACGCGCCCACCTGGAGCTGGGCCGGCAGAAAAGCGGTCGACTTCTTCCGCTTCGTGCACAGCACCCCCGACCTGAGGAAATGTCGCGTCAGGTCACACCTGCGCCCCGAATTCACCTTGGTGAGGTCAAACGTGAGGGTGGAAGGTGCAAACCCCTTCGGCAGGCTGACCCCCACCACCCCCACCCCCAACTCCCTAACCCTCTCCGGCAGGGCCATCCCCCTGTCATCCATCCTTCCCCCCGAGAACCCCAGCTGGAAATTCTATACAGAGGGCGCAGACTGGGAGTGCGCAAACCCCCTAAAGGGGTACCTCCTCCTCGTCTCGCACGACTGGGACGCCGGGCCGGGAAGAAACCACAACCTCAACGACGAGGGCGCCCCCCCAGCGGGTTCAACAGAGGACCAGCTGTCCAAGCTCAAGCTGTTACTGGTCTCAAGCTGCTGCTCGGAGTACTCATCTGACTTACCCCCCGGGAGCGTGAAACCAAGAACTGAAATGACGACAAAAATTCTTTTTCCAGCTGAATACAACAAGACCTTTCTCACCGACCCGGATTTTCAGCCGGGAGATGGGTCCTGCCCATTTTGTCAGGACCGGAAACGCAAGAGAGATGTCTGGGGTCTGTTGCTCTATCCAGCTGATGATGCGCCAGGGAAGAGGTACTACAGGGTGGGCCTCTTTTACTCTCGCGCTCAGCATGGTGGTTCGGAACTGTTTGACGAGGCAAAAGTGTGCGAGGTGGAACTCGTGTAGACGTAAGAGCCATATGAGTGAGGACAAGGATTAAGCACAACAAAGAGACAACACACATGCAGCGCAAGGCAAAAATAACGGGCAAAATGTCAATGTATTCATCCACGACCCACACACGTGCTGGCCTGGTACACCCAACATTCGAGATCAACTCCTTTCTATCTATATCGACAAGCTACAGATATGGCCCTCTCATTGACAATATTTCAAACCAAATCCAAAACTACAGTCACCCCCACGAAGTGAAGAAGCTAGCAAAAAAAGCAAGCTTAGAAGCGCAAGTCCCAGCCGATGACAGGTCCAATCTTGGGCAGCTCATCAGCAACGCTCTGCACGTCCTTGTCACCACGACCGCTCAGGCAAATGACAACGTCCTCGCCCTTCTTCATGGTCTTGGCGAGCTCAATGGCGCCCCAGATACCGTGGGACGACTCGAGAGCGGGAATGATACCCTCCAGCTGACTCATCAGACGGAAACCAATAAAGGCCTGGGCATCAGTGCAGGCAATGAACTTGGCACGCTCGGTGTCCTTCCAGTTGGACAACTCAGGGCCGACGCCGGGGTAATCGAGACCTGCAGAGACGGAGTGGGTCTCGTCGATCTGGCCGTGCTCGTTCTGGAGGATATAGGTCCGGACACCGTGAAGAACGCCCTTGGAGCCAGCAGTGAGAGTAGCACTGTGGCGAAGAGTATCAACACCGTCACCACCAGCCTCGACACCCAACATCTTGACGCTCTTGTCCTCGGCAAAGGGGTAGAACATGCCGACGGCGTTGGAACCGCCACCGACGCAGGCAACGACGGCATCGGGGAGCTTGCCACGCTTCTCCTGCATCTGGGCCTTGGTTTCCCTGCCAATGACGGACTGGAAGGTGCGGACAATGGTGGGGAAGGGGTGGGGGCCGATGGCAGATCCAATGATGTAATGGGTATCCTCGAGGTTGACGACCCAAGAGCGGAGAGCCTCGTTGACAGCGTCACGAAGGGTGCGGCTGCCAGCCTCGACAGCAACGACCTTGGCACCCAAGAGCTTCATGCGGAACACGTTAAGAGCCTGGCGACGGACATCCTCGGCGCCCATGAAAACGGTGCACTCCATGCCGAACTTGGCGCAGACGGTAGCGGTGGCCACACCGTGCTGACCGGCACCAGTCTCGGCAATGATCTTGGTCTTGCCCAATCTCCTGGCGAGGAGAAGCTGACCGAGGGCGTTGTTGATCTTGTGGGAACCAGTGTGGTTGAGATCCTCTCTCTTAAGCCAGATGTTCGCACCACCAGCGTGTTCCGTCAGGCGCTCGGCCAAGTGGAGGTGGCCGGGGCGGCCCATCCAGGGGTAGTAAGAGCGGTACTCCTCCCAGAAAGCCGGGTCATCCTTGATCTTGTTGAAGCCATCCTCGAGTTCGGAAAGGCAGTCCATCAGCGACTCGGGAACGTACTGGCCGCCAAACTCGCCGAAACGCTTGGGGAGATCAGAGTTGATCATGTCGAGCTGAGCGACAAGGTCATCCGTCTCCTTGATGACGGCATCCACAGACACGTCTCCCGTCTCCTGAGCACCGTTGATGGCCTCGAGAATGCCAACCTCGCGGGTGGCCTCCTCCTCGGGGGTGGTGGTGCGACCGCACAGGTAAGAGCAGTACTCCTGAACAGACTTGTTGACCTCGTTCTCGGCGGCGTTCATAATGGTAGTAACAATCTGACTGCCGACGACAACACCGTCTGCAAGCTGAGACACGGATTGGAAGTGGTCGCGGGTGCTGACACCGAAACCAACGGCGGCGGGCTTGTCACCGCTGTACTTCTTCACGCGAGCGAGGAGCTCCGGCAGATGAGCGTTCAGGGTGCCACTAGCACCTGTGACGCCTTGGCGAGAGACGACGTAGATGAAGGAGTCGGCGAGCTGGCAGAGGATGCGCATGCGGGCGTCCGAGGTGGCGGGAGCAATGAGGGGCACGTAGGAGAGACCGCCGCGGGTGCAGAGTCTGCGGAAAGAGACGGCCTCCTCGGGAGGCAAGTCGACAATGATGAAGCCATTGACGCCGGACGCCTTGCAATCGTTGAGCAGACGCTCCTCGCCGTAGCTGAGGAGGGGGTTGTAGTAGCCCATGAGGAGAATGGGGGCCTTGAGACCACGCTGGCGGGCCTCGCGGACCATGCCGAGGACGGACTTGGTGGTCACACCATGCTGGAGAGCGATCTGTATATTTTCTCGTCAGTGCATGTTTCGCGGCTTGTCGAGACAGGTATGCGCCAGGGTGCTTGAGCTTACGGTGTTGGCAGTCTGAATGGTCGGGCCATCGGCAATCGGGTCAGAGAAGGGGACGCCGAGCTCAATAACATCTGTTTGAGAAGAGTCAGCGATCTTGTTTCTTGCAATGGGAGGTTATTGCATACCGGCGCCGCCCTTTTCCATCGCGAGGAGGACATCGGGAGTAGCAGCGGGGTTGGGGAAACCGGCCGTGACATAGGTGACAAGGGCAGACTGTAGTTTGCGAATAGAACAGGTCAGCAATTGCTATTTGACGCGGTGCAGGTGGTTGAACAGCCTTCCCCGGATTTCGGAACTCAGGCCGTTGGGATGGATATCAAAAAAAAATGGCGGGGTTGAGTGGGAGAGTTACTACTGACCCTGTTCTGCGCCTTGCAGCGAGCAAACGTCTGCTTGAGACCTTCCATGGTGAGTGATACCAGATACCAATTGGTGCGAAGGGGAGAGAGAGGGGGGATGGTCGGGAATCAGCAGAAATCTGTCAACAAATTTCTCCCGGGTCTGGCTCTGTCTTTGTTTGTTGGAGTAGGTGTTGAACTGAAAGGGGCGAGTCATACCTGATATCAGCAGCACCCTCCCCCCCCTGTAGGTGAGTGGGTGAGTGGGTGAGTGGCAGAAAATTAGCGGAGCCTTCTGGCCCCAGGGTTGAGTCACCGCCCCTCCCTCAACCCGCAGTGCCACGGTACCGCATTCTCGCCCCGCGCCGAAGGTGTAATTTTTCTTCCGACTCGCCACGACCTGGGCCAGTCCCGATTGCGGAGGCCATGTCCCGCGATGCCTGAAAAAGGACACGGCGCCGGTCATCACGACCCGAGGTGCCGGAGATGGTGGCTACTGCGGACAACCCCGTCTGCTAATTACAGACAAAACAATGGGTTTATTCAAGTCCACTTTGGGATCTCACAAAGAAACAGCATTCCGATGGATGCACAGATCCAACTCAACCTGGGCTTCATTTTCTATTTGAAACCAAACCATTGAAAGTCACAGCAATCAGAGGATCTCACATATATTCCAATAACTAAAGATGCATGCCGGATGTCTTTTTTGATGACCTGGTCTGTCTACCTGTCTACCAAGGTATATATTGGAACGCCTCGCTATCCAAACGCCTTAATACCACCCAACCAATCCACCCTCCATGCAAATAACAAAAGAAACGATGAGCGAAACGAAAAGAAGAAAAAGTATTAAATAACCGAGTACATCGGCGGTGGTTGGCCCAGCCCAGCTCCAGAGGAGGAACCCTCCCCCTTCTTCCCCCCATTGATATCCTTCTTCTCCCGCCGTCCCTATCGGCCAGAGTACCCGGAGTCCTCAACGGTAGGGTAGCTGCTCTTTCTCGCATGCGTATTCCACTTCTCTGGCTCGACCTGCCCCCTCTTGACACTCCCGGCATAGACCACCTCTTGCTTGTAGTCATAGTACCCGTTTGGCCCTTCTTGTTCGTCTGCCTGGACATCTCGTTGGTGTCGTCTGTTGGCCGTGGTGTCGCCAGGAGTAAAGCTGTTAGGTCTGCTCCCAGGCTTCACGCCCCATCTGTCACCGCCCAAACCACGCGTCTTGTCGTTTTGCATCATCCTCACCATTGCGTAAACCACACCTCCCAGAACAACAATGACATAGACCAAGAGTAGGGCCAGCGAGATGAGCGCCTCCTGAATGATGCCGCTCTGCAGCTTGCTCACAACCTTATTCACCGCGTCTGTAATCTCATCCGTAGTGACACTAGCAGGCGTAGCCAAGAAGCTGGTCAGCTCACCGTCGCCATTGACGCTGTCGTTGGCTCCGGCACTGAACATGTCGTTGCGGAAAACTGGTAGCGTCACCTTGGCGTGGTCATGTACCCATGTCAAGCCCTTCTCGATTGTGTCAATCTTTCGCAAGATGACGCACCCGACAATGTCCTTGGCCACGTTGAACAGAACGGTATCCTTGAAAACAGCCTCGACCGCTTTGCTGATCTCGTCGTCAAAAGTGTTGAGAGTGTTGTTGATGGCCTTGGTGGCGTTGGTGACATAACCTAGGACGTCGTTATTGATGTCGTCCTGCAGGCCCAGGATGACGCCGTTCGCACCATCCGACCAGTCCGTCGAGACAGCCTGCAACGTGCCAACAACATCTTCGGCAAAGTTGCCGACCTGAGTAGCGAGCTCCGGAGCCTTATTCTGGATGGCCCTCAGCATCAAGTACTGGCAAAAGCAGCTAAAGAATCCAGCCATGGCCAAAGCAAGAACAAACAGCGCCGGCAGCGACGTAGCATAGGCCACCGTCCACCGAGCCAGAATGTTCTTCCTGCCCGTCATCCCGAACCGGCTCCCGAACCAAATTCCAGCACCAGCAGTCATTGGTCGGCCAGCAATGTAGACAACATCCATCGGGTCGAAGCCGTGCTCGGTAAACACTCTAGCCCTCTCCTTCTCCTTTCTCCACCGGCGAATCTCAATCCAGCCCATGATGACGATGGCCAGAATAGCCAAAATAGGGATAGCAACCAAGAAGGCAATCTTGGCTTTGGCGATGATTTCGAAGAGCGACTCAAAGAAATCATTGAGAAAAGAGTTGGACGAGCAAAAGGAAAGAGCCTGCTTCTGCGCAACGGGAAAGACGGTCTTGTCGAACTGGTAGTTGCCAAAGCTGGAGTTGAGCTGCTCCCTGACCAACTGGAAGGGGATACCAATAGCGTTCTTGGTGAAGTTTTCAACTTGATCAAAGGTAGGCACCTTTTTATCCAGCTTGACGATACCATCGATCATGTCTGTCGAGTTGACTTTGATGTTCTTGAGGTCGCCAAGAGAACGAGTGATGTCGATTTTGGGAAGCGAAGCTACACTCCCTCCGAAAGGAAGAGCGCCAAGGCCCCCCCCTATGGTGTCGGAAACCCTGTCGATAGCCCGCTGGACGTCTTGGACGCTCTCGGAGATCTGACCGGTGATGGTCCCAATGGCTTCGTTCATGAACTTTGTTGCGGCCTCGATACCCTTGGCGCCCACCTCGAGAGCGCCGTGGATGAGAGCTGCAATGAGACAGGCCCATGTGCCAACGTACATGTTGATGACAAAGTAGACCAAATTCTCCACCCCGGTGAGGATCAACATCAGGATTTGAACCATGGCAGAAACAGCCTTCTCAATACCTTCGGCCGCCATCGAGTTGACACCCACCGACAGATAATGAGGCATGGAGGCCATAGCGCTGCCAACGTCTTCGACCTTGGTGCATGCGGAGAGGGCCTTGACTTTGGCATCACCAATGTTGTCGTTGAGGCTGCCGGTTAAGAGGAGGACGCGGACGAGGACGAGGATGAGGAGAACAGTCCAGCGGTTGAACCAGAGCTGCGAGAGCCTTGCGCGGAGGCCGAGATAAGGAGTGACGGTTGGGTCGGTGTGGGCGTGTGGTTGGAGCTTGGGGGCGTCCTTGTTTTGCTGTTCTCTATCGAGGTCGATCAGCTCGAAGGTGTTGGCGTTGAGGCTGGCGGGCACAGGAGGCACCGGGGGCGGCCCTCCTGCCCTGCCCTTCTCGTCGTAGGTCATTCTGTTATAAAGTAACTAGTGAAGCTATCTTGATCCAGCCAAGAATGATGGGGTTTTGTGTATATCGTGTATCTCGTTGCCGTATGTATCTCGAAGATGTCGTGATGAGTGTGGAAACCGAAATAGGAAACTGATGAGGAAATAAGAAGTCAAGGAAATGGAAAAGAAAATGACACAAGAAAATGACAGGCTCAAGCAAGCCAGCTGGGCATGGTGAGGGTGACTGACTGCCACGCGAAACAATAGTGGCGATGAACAATAGAGGAAAAGAGACAATGGGACTGTGGTGCGAAACAATGGGGAGGGGCAGGTGTTGACAATAAGAGAAAGCAGATGGTGAATGCATGGCTCGCACATGACCCCGGGCGCCAGACAATACAGAGACAGGGCTGCTCTTTGTCGGTGTCGACAAAGCCATACAAAGTGAATTGCAAGGCCATCTTGAAGCGCTCGACTTAAGCGCCGGGGACATGTGAGCCAGTCGTTTCTCCGTCCGGGGTCCTCCGGGGCGGCTGCCGAAACCACGTCGTCAGCTCGCGAGGCGACCTCGCATGACTGTCATTCTCCGTCGTCGACTGAAAAGGATAAAAGTGGCTGAACCCGATCTTGCATTCAACGGTCTTGTTGCATCGTGGGAGAAACTCTGCGCGATCTGGCATCGGCTGTCACCAGGGCACTACCCGTCACGGGGGAGGGTTTCGAGGGCTGTGTGTCCGCATGGTTGACTGCTGGTGTTGTGCATATTCACCCGAGTCTGCTCTGCGTACCAGCCCAGTCGATGTTCTTGTCCAAGATGGTGATGGATCCTGAAGATGACGATGTGAAGCTGGAGGTGAATTGTTGGTGTTGTCAATCGTGGTTCAACCCCACCCCACATCAAATGCCAAGCCACATACCCGCCTCACTTGCTCTCTTCTTGAAGACATTGAATGCCGATATTCTGATGCTCTCACGTCCTCCGATTAAAATCAAGATTCAGATGACTCAACTCAACTTGACCTGCAAAAGCTCCCTCATGAGCTGTCACTCTTGGAGTTGTTCCAAGACCAGATGGGCTTGCCAATTGATTGGCTGACGTTGTTCAGGAACGGCGGCTACCAGCGATCCACTTTGCCGGGACGACAGCTACCAGCCAATCAACTGCCCAAGATCCCGAGTTTAATCCTCAAAATAGCTTCTCGCTGTCTCTTTGTTCAGTGAGACCCCGGGACATTGACAACAACGGCTGGGAATTCCATCCCGTCGATGATGGTGTATCTCCGGGACTATTCTTTATCCTTGCCGAAGCTAATATAAATAGAATGTCAGTCATGGTGGAGAGAGTCGACATAGAAGGATAGATCGGTAGGAGAGTGATTTACTCGCCGATGATCGTGGAGTGTGCGGTATTTGCCAGATATGCTCTCTTGCTTGCCAACGAGCATTATTCATGTCCATAGTCGTAGGAGCAAAGCTGGAGGAAGCTGAAGCAATGGCAAAAAAAGACTTCGGCCGAGACAAAAGAAACCCGGGCTGGACTTGTTCAAAAATACACGTAGGAGGTATACACATAATTTACATTGCTTCCCATCTGCTCCTCTTCTACACCTTCTTGGTGGCCTTCTTGGGGGCCTTTTTAGGAGCCTTCTTCGGCGCGGGCTTCTCCTTCATGAAGCCCTCATCCTTGGCCACCTCCACCTCACCCAGGTCGAGAATATGCTCGTTGGCCTCATCCGCCAACATGGCATCCGTCTCCTTGATATACGCCTCCTTGCCGGCCTCATCCACGATCCTCCCATCTGGAAGCACATGCTGCTCTCCCCCTGTTGACTTTTGTGACCCCGACACACCCAGCTTTTTCTTGGTATAAAACTGAATCTGCTTCTGCTCCATCTTGTACTTCTTGTTCTCCTCCCTCACCTCCTTCTCCAGCCGGCCGTCGGCCAACCCCAGCTCTCTCCTCTGCTTGGCGAACCTCCTCTTGACATCCCTCGACTGCATCAGTCTCCAGCGTAATCTCCAGCCCCACGGTCCCAGCTCCTTGATTCGGTTGGCCTTGATGCCCAAAAGGTACTCATCCAGCCCGCCGACCTTGTCGATGGTCCGGAGAACGCGGGTCGTCAGCCTCGTCTGGACCCAGCTGCGGAGAGCCATGGAAAAGAGGCGCTTCCGGTGGACATTGGGGCGCCATGTTCGGCGGGTCTTGATCTCGTTCCTCTCGGAGACGTTGTTGCCGTAGCGGATGGTGGCGTGACCGTAAAGGCCGGTGTTGGACTGCTTGTAGAAGAGGCGGGGTCCATGAGGGTAAGGCGGGATATGGGGGGCTTGGCCGGTGGGCGAGGGGATGGGGCCGCCGACGGGCCTGTTCTGGTTGTAGAGTTGGGAGGAAGTGGCGGAGAAGGAACGGATGGGGAGGGTGAATGTGTTGGTGGTGGTCGCTGCGCGGAGGCAGGTTCTCGCTGGGAGGAGGGCTGACATTGTGATGGTTTGTGCTGCCCACGGGGGGCAATTTGGTGGTGTGAAAAGGGGAGATTATCGCGGTGGCATTGGCTGGGGTCGGGTCGGTGCACAAGGCGCAATTGATGGAGTGGGCGCCCGACTCACAGGCGACTGACGATAGCAGCGACGACGGCGGCGACGACGAGGTTGAGCTCCAAAAATTCGAGGAGCCGAAGTGGTGCATGGGTCGTGGCAGCTGGTGCCGGCCGGTCGACTGTTTGATTGGGAGCTTGGGCCACCCAAGGTACTCACTCACCTCTCACTCTCAGGGACCCTTGTCTCTCTCATCGACTTGGACCTCTCTCATCTCATAGTTCTCAAAATACAGCCAAAATGATACCCCCTATTGATGATCTTGTCTTACAGCAAAATCCAGAATTTGCAGCCCTTTACACAACCCTCACAACCGTCATCCTCAACCCCGATGCCTCGACACGAAAAGACCCCAACGCCAAAAAGCGTGCTGCGGTGAGAAAGGTAATTACCACTTACACCTTTCGCTCACTCCAACATTGTTTACATACTAACCCCCAAACCAGGAACTCGACACCCACCGCCTCAAAACAGCCAAACACCACCTCCTCATAAACGCCATCTCCACCGCCCACCCAACAACCGAACAACCACCCCCTCCAACAACAGAGAAACCCTCCCTCCTCCGCCATCGACCAACCCGCTCCCGGTCCGAATCCCAACCTCAACCACAACCACCATCCGGCCCCCTCCCCCCACCACTCCCCCTAGCCCAACCAAAACCCCCTCCCCTCCCCCAATCCCTCCTCGACCTCCTCCTCCTCCTCCCCCCTCTCCTATCCCCCAACCCCCCCATCCCTCTATCCTCCCTCCCCCTCTTACTATCCTCCCCCCCCTTCTCCCACCTCCCCTCCCACCTCCCCCTCCTCTCCTCCTTCCTCTCCCAATCCCTCCACACCACCGCCCTGACCCTGACCCGCCTCGCCCAACCAAACACCAACCCCTCCTTCCTCCACCGCTCCATCCCCTCCCTCCCAGCCTTCACCCTCACCCAGCTCGAGACCCTCCACCACAAGAAATACTCCCTCCTCCGCTCCCGCCTCTCCCTCGCCGCCTCCGTCAGCAACCTCCTCGACCGGCAAATCTACATTCTCAGCAAATTAATAAAATCACTCGAGGCGAAACACGGCCCCGTCTCCCGGTCGCTCGAGTACTCCGCCGCCGAAACCGCCCTCGTAGCGCAAAAGCAGGAGCTGGAAGTCAAGAGTGCGGGCAGGGCGGTCAAAAGGGAGGTGTACCCCCCCGAAGCGGCGACAGCGCTGGGGAATTACAGCCGGCATCTGAGGGACGCGAGGTCACGGCTGGGGGAGCGGATAAAAGGGTTGGAGGGGGAGCTGGGGGAGTATCACCAGCAAAACGGGGAGAGGGACAAGAGCAAAAAGATGAAGGAGATGGCGAGGGTGTATGTGGACATGGGGAGACAGCTGGAAGAAGTCAGGCAAGACTTGGAGAGGTTGGATACGGCTTGAGACAGACGGACAGACCGGACAGACAAAGAGAGTGGCCAGGAGAAGAGACATGCTTCATTTGTACACACACACACACACACAAATCCCATCCGCGTCTATAGATACGAAATCTTATCTATACGACAAATATCTTTTTTCCCCTTTCCTCTCGCACCACAACAACCAAAAGCAAACAAACCAGACCCAACCACCCAATGTACTCCGAGATTTTTCACATTTTACTTCATTAGATTATCTTTTTTTCTTTTTTTACAGGTGCTTAACCGGTAACCTTGAAGATGGCCTCGGCCAATCTCCCAACGTTGCCAGTGGTGATACCAGCGACAGAGATTCTGCCGTCACGGGTGGCATACACGCTGTGCTCCTTGGCCAGCGCATCCATCTGCTCGGGGGACAAGCCGGTGTAGGCAAACATGCCGATCTGGCTGGTGATGTGGCTCCAGTCGTGCTTGCTGCCAAGCTTCTCGAGGTTCTCCTTGAGGAGGGCGCGCATGGTGATGATGCGGTCGGCCATCTCCTTGACCTCGACGAGCCACTGGTCGTAGAGGGCGGGGGTGTTGAGGATCTCGGCGGCGATGCGGGCACCGTGGATGGGGGGGTTGGAGTACATGGGGCGGACGAGGATCTTGATCTGGGAGTCGACACGCTTCTTCTCCTCGGCGTTCTCGCACACGATGGAGAAGGCACCGATGCGCTCACCGTAGAGACCCATGTTCTTGGCGAAAGACTGGGACAGGGCAATGTTGTGGCCCTGGGCGACAAAGTGACGGACGGCAAAGGCATCCTTGTGAATGTCACCGGAAGCAAAACCCTGGTAGGCCATGTCGAAGAAGGAGTAGTGGCCCTTGGCCTTGACGGCAGCCTCGATCTCCTTCCACTGCTCGGGGGTAGGGTCGACACCGGTGGGGTTGTGGGCGCAGGCGTGGAAGAGGAAGATGGAGCCGTTGGGGGCCTTGTTGATGTCGGCGATCAGGCCCTCAAAGTCGAGGCCGATGGTCTCCTTGTTGTAGTAGGCATACTTCTCGACGGCGAGGCCGGAGTCCTTGAAGACGGCGGCGTGGTTGGCCCACGATGGCTGGGGAATGTAGATGGTCTTCGCGCCGGGGAAGAATCTGGCGAGGAAGGCACCGCCAATGCGGAGAGCACCAGTGCCGGAGATGGACTGGGTGATGGCAACACGGTCAAGGGCCGAGGAGTCCTTGCCATAGGCGAGAACGGCGGCAGCCTTGGTGAACTCGGGGACACCGGTGATGCCAGCGTACTCCTTGTTGAGGCGCGAGGCAATCACCTTCTCCTCAGCCTGACGGACAGAGGGCAGGACATAGGGCTTTCCAGAGTTGTCGCGGTAGGCGCCGACACCTTGGAGGGGGTGTTAGTTCGCGCGCCAGATATTCGTTTGGGGAACGGGACGAACCGAGGTTGATCTTCTTGTCGAAAGAGTCGGCCTTGAAAGCTTCGGTGATACCTACAGACAGCAACCAGAGTTAGTGTTCGGTCCCTGGGTTTGTGAAGCCTTGCGCAAAGAAGGGGAGGAACAAACATACCAAGAATGGCCTGTTTACCGTCATCAACGGGGCGCCGGTTAGCTAAACGTCATACACTGCGTACACACACTACCTCATGCGCGCGAGGAGCAGCCGTCGGGAAGCTAGTGGTAGGGTGACAGGAAAACATACATCCTGTTGCAGGAAAACGTTAGCTACGACAGTTGCGCAAAGTAGTAGGTAGCCACCACCGTTGGACAGATCAACATACTGGGGGACCTTGAGGGACATTGGCCCACGTCGAAGCAGCGCGGAGGGTGAAGTTGGCGCGGCCAAGGGCGGCCCTGCGCGAAACCACTCTGAGGGAGGAAAGCATCTTGCTGTCTGTGTCTTGCTCTGTCTCTCTGAGGTGTCAGGTCGGTCAGTGTCGAGGTGAAGGGAAAGAGACGGGAGACTGGAAAATGACGGCGGGGGACGGGAGTGTGGATTTTACCTCTTCGGCCTCTTCTGGAGCTACCGAGCTGTGGTTCGATGCGCCTTCTCCTTCGAAAATGGGGGGTCAGTTTGGGCTTGTGGGTGGCTTGTGGGCGGGTGGTCCCCGTCACATCACCTGTTGGACGTGGGGCAGCAAAGTTTTTGGCCAATTAGACGTCTGCAATCCCGAGTGCATCCCACGAACGGTGCCGCCACGGAGCTGGATTCCGTCCACCACCGACCTCGGCCGAGCTACCCCGGCCTCAATGTGACTCTTTCTGGCGGCTGAATGCAATCCAGCTGTCATCTTTTTTGCTCTTTTTTCTGATCGAGATGCTTTTCTTTTGCCAGAGTCGCATCAATCAGCAAGGCTGCAGCTGAGACTGCACTTGGCCCGGCGTTTAGGGCTCACACACAAAACAGCACTCAAGTTACTGAGAACCAGTAATCATGGCTCAAATGGAGGGGAATGAATACCTAGGTGAGGGGTAATTAAACACCGAGCTGTTGATGTTGCTGGGCCAACCACTCTATCGCCGATTGATTTGGGAACTGACATGTGAATATCTCCAAAAGATGAAGACTTCAGGTATCAAAACCATAGGGGGATCCAAGAGATGGGATCAAACTGCCTGCCACTGTCAATCTTGTGTAATCGCTGATCCGATCGTGGTCAACGTTTGCCTTTGGTCTCACCTTTGACGGCAACCACATCACAATGCAACGTTGGCGTGTGCGAGCCGGAATAGGGGCTCAGGGGTAAGGGGAGAACACCTCAGCTCAGCACAGCTCAGCACACACAATCCCTTCGCCGGGTTCGATGCGTCTCCGGGTGCAACCAGCATGGCAATCATAGCAACTCTTGACGACAGCTGGTAGCAAACACGGGTGTCGCAGTATCACCGTCATCCCATCCACGTATCTGGTTGAACATCACCACCGGTATAAGTTGACCCCTGGGCACGCCATCAACATGATTTTTGATCCTCCATCACACATCACCAAGGCCGGTACCTAGCCACCCTGAGATTCAAAGACAAACCACCAACCATGCATCTCCACACGACCATCCCGCTTGTCGTCTTCCTGGCTCGGGCCTCGGCCCAGCTTCACAGGATGGAGTTCTCCCACTCCATGCCCGCCCTCGCTGCTGCCGACTGCCCTGCCACGGCTGACATGCCCAAGTGCGCTGTATGCCCCCCTCCCTTATTTCCTTGGTACCCCAACGGCAGCTAACAAGCTAAACCAGATCTCCTGCATCGACACCGCCACCACCCAAAACGGCTGCGCGTCCGCCTCGGACCTCGTCTGCCAGTGCAAAAACTACGACGCCATCCAAAAGGCCGCCGCCCCTTGCGTCATCGCCGCCTGCGCGGCCAAAGCCCCTGATGTCATCTCGGTCGCGAGCGAGATCTGCTCCCAGTGCGCCGGCGTCCCGGTCGCCGCCGTGATGCGCGAGACTATGGCCATGGAAGATGCTGCCGCTCACACCGGCAAGGGTGAGAATACCCTCCAGCGGGCTGCTCAGCCGACCGGTCCGATGCCTTTTCATCGCGGCAGCGTAGAGAATCAGCAGGCTGGGAGAGATCTCTGGGTGGATGCGGAGCGCAAGGAGTGGGTTACCATGCCCCGGGTGGCTGCTGGTGCTCTGGCCAGGGAGACGGGACGCCCGATGCCTCCTCGTGGGGTTGTGAATGAGGATGGGGACAGGAAGAAGGGGGATAAGAAGATGCCGCGGGATGTGATGCTCAATGACATGACACAAGCCGAGCGCAAGCCGCTGGAGCCCATCGTTATCAACTCCGAGTCGCCTGAGGAGCTTCCTGATTTTGGGTCTGACAAGTCCGAGGGTCCTGAGCTTCCCGACTTTGGGTCTGACAAGTCCACGTCCCCCGAGCTCCCCGACTTTGGCGGCGAGCCGACAGAGCTTCGCCCTTGCTGGCAAGGAGACTCCCAGGGCTCTGGAAGCATGCGGTCTTGTGACGGCTCGGCCGATCGCGAAGGCGACAGCCTTGAGGGTGATGAAGGAACTTTCGCACGGACGAGATCCAACACGTGGAAGAGAAAGATTGATCTTGTTTACGAGAAGGAGCAGGAGAGGATGAGACAGATGGATCAAATGAAGAAGGAGAAGCAAGACAGCCAGGTGATGATGGAGAAGGAGGAGGGGGAGATGAACAAGCAGGGTGAGCAGATGAAGTGGACGTGGTAGAGGCAGGGTATCAAGGTTGCCTTTACTAAGAGGAGTAGTTGTGGAGTGCTTTGGAGAATAAGGTAATGAGGATTATGGTATCATTAAATTCAATGCTGATCGCTCTATCTTGTACCCCCCGTCTATGTCTATCTCTATGTCTATGCGGGTATCTACTGCTCAAAGGGAAGCCTTGGTCTCGGGCTCGTTCTCCAAGACGAATCTGTATCTTGGCGCTCCCTTCTCAAAGTCGATGATAGCCTGGTTGGCGTTCTTCATGGGGATGGTCGAGATCCATGGCTTGACGCCCTTGGCGAGCGCCAAATCAAACATCTCCCTGATATCATCCGGGCTGCCGATCAAACTGCCGGTAACCTTGATGCGCTTGAAGATCAAGGGCTTCTGCTGGAAGGTCGGGAAGCCGTCGTCGGGCAGGCCAACCTGGACAAAGACACCGTCAAACTTGAGCAGGTTGAAGTAGTCTTGTACGGGCATGTCGGTCTGGCTGACGGTGCAGACGATCAAGTCGATGGTGTTGGCGTGGGTCTTGCCCCATTTGGGGTCCTCAGCGGTGGCGATGAACTCGTCCGCACCCATCTTGAGGGCGTCCTCCTTCTTGGCGTTTGTTCTCGAGATGACGACGACCTTGTCCGCACCGAGGGCCTTGGCCCACATGACGCCAAAGTGACCGAGACCACCGAGACCGACGATGCCGACCGTCTTGCCGGGACCGGCGCCATGGTGCTTGAGGGGGGCATAGGTGGTCACACCGCCGCACAGCATGGGAGCGGCCTCGGCGCTGGAGACTCCATCGGGGATCTTGACAGCGAAGCGGGCGGGGACACGGTTGTAGGTAGCGTAACCACCGTAGGACTTGCCGCCGTTGAGGTAGACGCCGTTGTAGGTACCGACGTGCTTGTTGGGGCAGTAGTTCTCCTGGCCGGCATCGCAGGCCTCGCAAGGCTTGCCCATGCGGCCGCAGCAAGAGTCAGACTGGGCACCGACACCTACGCGGTCGCCGAGAGCGAGGTGCTTGACTTCAGAACCGATTCTGACGACCTTGCCGACAATCTCGTGTCCAACACAGCATGGGTAAAGAGTTGGGCCCTGGTGTTTAATATTTGTTAGCAGCTAGCTCGGCAGGCAGTCTCGGAAGATTCAAGTCGGGAAAACATACCCATCCGGAGCGGAGAGTGTGAAGGTCGCTACCGCAGATACCGCAGTGAGAGATCTTGATATCGATATCGGTCTCCTCCCAAGGCTTGGGCTCAAACTCGCCCCATTGCATCTTGCCCTCGGCCGAGCTGGCATCGAGGCCAAGCCATCCTTCGAACTTGTAGTCGGTCATTTTGATTAGGTATAGAGGGGGCGGCTGAGTTCAAGTCTGGGATAGAGACTAGAGGGGTATCAAAGATGGAGTAGATTGAATGACGAGAGAACAGACAGGACCAGTTAAAAAAGTGAGGAACGACTAGAGATATATACCACTTCCGCCGCGGACATCCATTACCAATGCCCAGCGCCATGCCCGACTCCATAGATTGCGCTCGAATCCATTTCTTGTTTCGAAAACTCCACCTTGCGGCGTATCAAAATTAGTAATGCAGGTTGTTGTACTGGGTTGACATGGACTGAATAGCTTCACGATAAGTTGTTCCGGCACCGGGGCTTCCCTGTTGCTAATCTTTTTTTTTTGTCGGTAGTTCTTTTCGCCCAAGCGCGTCTTTCTTTGCAAAAAACCGTCTTACCAATCGTGGCAAAATAGTAATAAGCTGACGCCAAACAGAAGGGAAAAAATCTCACGCTGTTAGCAGCCAAGACCACGTCTTGTTTCTAAATTCCGAAAATTCCGATAAGGCGGAATGACGAAATCGTCGATAAGGCCAGAACATGGTGGAGTTAAGATAAAGTCGGCGGATAGCGCTGTGGATAACGATCCGCCTTGAGTATCCAGTGATAGGTGAATCGTGTTGTCCCCATGTGCCCCAGCACCATCGATCGAGTCAAGGATCCGCCTCCGAGTCTCGGGAAGTGGGGCTCAACTCAACATCACTGTTTCAACGTGACTGGACTTTTGATAGTATTTTATGGCGAATCTTGGATTGTTAATGCTTTGCCTAGGTACCTAGATTTAGTTCAAGCGTCCGTACCTATAGTAAGCTGTCTTCAATGGCTCAAGGTTTGTAGACTAGACCCAAGCTTTATCCAGACTCAACCCAAGCATTTTTTACCTATCGAATCATCGTAGTCCAATATATTTTATTGTACTCGGGTCTAGTAGACTTAGGATTGAATTTCAGTTTGGTACCTACTGAACGGAAGGAGTGGCAGATAAATGAGAGTCAGCATTGTATCCAGGACCCCAAGGCCTTCGAAAAACGATAGAACAACAACAGGCTTCACAGGAGGCAAGATCACTGATCTAAGTGGGAAATACGGAGCTGTTTGGGTTAGCAGTCTGGTTGCTAGCAACCTGGAAGACTCTTTTGAAAACCAAGCGACAGCAAACGAGCTGTTTGAATCTCTGTGACTGCCTCTATAAATGAAAGCTGGGTACTGCTCCTCAACAACCGGCTCGATAGTCTAATGGTATGACGCTCTGGTCCGTATCTCGCACGGGGTCGCTCTGACCTGTTCCAGTTGTCGATCGCAGAGCTGTGGGTTCAAATCCCGCCCGAGCCTCCCTAGCTAGGACATTTTTTTTTCCGCCTGGATTGAGCAGTTGCTCTCTGATGGCACTCTCCCCTCTTGAGTAACTCGGGAGGACGGTTGGGTCTATTTATTTCCCCCTCTCACTTTACCTCCCAAAGACATGCGATCACTTTGTTTGCAAGATTCTCTTTGTCACAACAAGGTTCTCAATTACCTTGGTTCCCCGCTGAAACAACAGGAGAGCTTACATCCATCTCGCCACAAAAGCTCACAATAACCACCACCTACCTAGATCAACTTTCCCTCCATCCTCTCCAAACTCAAAATGGAGCTGATGGACAAAACCGAGTTCCCCTTCTTCAACCTCCTCACCACAACCCTCTCCTGATGTAGTGGCTGGCCTTTTTGGCTGATGGGAGTTGTGCTCGAGGGGAGGCCAGTGTATGTAGACCGAAAAAGGATGAAAACAAGGATTGAGATTGCGGTGAGCTGGTTGCCCAAAGAAGTGATGGTATCGACCTGGCGTTGGATGTTATTCAGACATGGGTGAGAGATAGTGTAGTATAGGCGTGTGTGCAAGTCATTAGCAGCGTGGCAGCGCGTGTTGGGTCAGGGGTGTTTTAATTAATCCCAGAGCCCAGACCAGCTAGACGGTGGTGGACTGGACCCTTTTCCCCACAGGCCCACGCCCCCCTGAATTGGCCAATCAGAACCCCACCTACCGAATACAACAGCGACAGCTGGTCCGAGTCCAACCTGCGACTTTTCCTTGAGCGTGGCACAGGAATATAGGCCTACCCATGTGCAACTGGTATTGGAAGAAAGCCCTGGAAAAGATGGTCTTTTTGACACCGGGTGCACTTAAATTGAACCACTGGATCATGTGGTATATGTGTGGGAAGGCTGGTGTATATAGGTACATTTTCTACTTGATACTCGGCTTCCTACACATATACCACACCACCCAGATGTCACACCAGGGTGCAACCGGTGTCAAAAAGACCGTCTTTTCCAGGGCTTTCTTCCAACACCAATTACACCCGGGTAGACCCAGTGATGGTGGAAGAGGGGAGTGGTAAGTGTGGGTGATAAGTGTGGGTGATAAGTGTGGGTGATACGTGTGGGTGGTGAGGAAGGCTTGCACTTACTACCACTAAGACAATGCTTAGCATGTGTCTATTGTTGAAATGGGCTTAGACTTGGGAAAGTTGGTATGGGTGATCCTTATTTTATATACTTGTTTCCAAAGTGTCTGCCATGTAACATCGTCTTGCGTTACTTCATTTGAAAATAAACCACCAATCGCACCAATAAAATGGAAAGAACCTTTCAAAAGCCCTCTTTTATACTAGTAATATTCAATTGATTTATCATGTATTTTTCAAACATCCTCATGGTGAAATATTTCTGCCATGCTCGGCCAAAAAAGCGCAGGACGCAGGACGCCGGACGGTCCCGGCTCTCAGACCTCTTTCCACGTGCAGGAAAGGCCCACAAATACGGATACCGGGAAGTTGTCAGTGCGGGCTGTGGGGCCGTGTGGGGTCACACATGGCTCTGGGGGTTGTGAGGGTGAAGTGAAAGGAGGTCTGAGCCACCGAGACTAGTGGTGCCTTGAAGCCAATAGCGTGTGGTTGGCAAAGAAAGCGCACGTATCAGAGATGGTGCCGTGAAATCAGTGCTTATGCTCGCTTCGGCACCTTCCAGAGCCTCTCTCTCTTCGTCTATCAAAAGTTTATATAAACCGACACAATGTCTTTCCCAGGTACTGTACCTTTTACTTCACCAGGACATCTGCACCCACAACTCTCAACACCATGCAATTCCGCCATCTCACCCTCCTTGGGGCCCTCCCCCTAACCCTCGCCCACGGGCCACCATCCCCTTCAACACCACAAATCACCCAGCTCTTCGCCTACCCCCCGACCAACCCCATCTTCCTCGAAAACCTCCTCACCCTCCCCGACTCCCGCCTCCTCCTCTCCTCCTTCTCCCCCTCCCTCCTGGTCTACTCCCCCGGCTCCTCCACCGCCCCGGCCCCCATCTTCACCTTCCCCAACTCGACCGCCTACACCGGCATCACCTCCCTCTCGCCCACCACCTTCGCCATCACGGGCGGCATCCAGGTCGGCCTCGGCTTCGACCCCTCCACCATCGCGGTCCACCTCTTCTCCCTCCCCAACGGATCCTCCAACCCGACCCTGATCAAGTCCATCCCCGTCCCCTTCCCCCTCCCCAACGGGCTGCTGGCCCTCCCCTGCAACAAGACCGTCCTCCTCGCCGCCGAGTCCCTCACCGGCTCCCTCCTCCGCATCGACACGGCCACCAACACCGTCACCACCATCCTCCAGTCCGCCCTCATCGCCCCCAACCAAAACTTCTTCCTCGGCATCAACGGCCTCGCCGTCCGCCCCGGCCGGCACTTTGACGGCTACCTCTACTTCACCGTCTCCTCCCAGGGCTACTTTGGCCGCATCAGGATCTCCAGCCAGGGGTACATCCCCGCCGGCAGCGAGATCGAAGTCCTCGCTCAGATCCAGGGCCAGGTGAGCGGCGGCAACGCGTTTGACGACTTGGACTTTGACCACACCGGCCGCAGCGTGTACGTTGCCTGGCAGGGCAGGCGGGTGGTCAAGCTGACCGAGCCCAAGACGGCGGGGCAGCCGTGGAGCCAGCAGGTCATTGTCGACGGGACCGAGGCGGTGGGGCTGAAGGGCGTGACGGCTGTCAAGCTGGGCAAGGGCCGCGGGGGGAACAGGGTGCTGTTTGCCACCACGGGCGGGTTGGATGAGACGAACACCCAGGTGGGAGGGCAGCTGGTGAGGATCGACCTCTAAATAAAGCTGCTCTTCTCTGCTCTGCTCTGCTCTGTCTTGGGAAATGTGGGAAACGACAAGTAAACTAGTTACCTATTGAACGACAAGAGGCACACAAAATAAGCCGATGCCATTGTCATGTAGCCTCTATCAAATGACCATAATATATAATATGCCTCTCCCCATCGATCCTTCTAATGCCAGCATTAACAAGTATGCATGCGCCCCCCCACCCTTCCAAAACAGTGAAATGATACAAACGGCCAACTCCCCAGACCTACCTTACCCAACCAACCAACCATACATACATACAAAAACATACAATATACCATTACCCACCTATATCCTACCCCCGTCCAACACCTCCCTCCCCAAAATCTCAACCTCTCCCGTGTCCCCGGTCCTCCTCCTTTCCACCACCCATCGTTTCCCATCATCCCCATCGGCCATCGTATACGATATGCTGTCCGCCGACCCCTTGTGTCGGTGCCCCATAACCGGCCGTGTCTTGTCCCCTTCACCAGCCACAAACCCCTTTGTCTCCGATGCTTCCTTCTCTTCCGTGACAACATGTGTATTAATTCCCTCAACAACCGGCAGCGCCGGCGCCAGCCCCTTGACCGTGACCGTCTTCTCCTCCTGACCCCACTTCCCCTCCTCGTCCTCCTCCCCATCCTCCAACACGGGCGAGCAAGCAAACGCGCTGCCGCTCCCAGCAGGGATAGCCGGACTGGGCACCAGCACAGGCAGCTGCACCCCCGGCGGAGGCGCAAACATCCCCATCCCCATACTCATGCCCATGCCCATCATGCCCATCTGGTTCATATCCATCCCCCCAATCCCCGCCGGCCGCTGCGGCAAAGGCGAGACAACAACCCCATTCACCCCGTTGGCTCCCTGACTGCCCGCAAACGCACCCGCGGGGAAAGCAGCCATCTGCGGCACCGGACTCGCCGTCCTCGACCCCTCCCCTCCCACCCCAGCGTCCGAATTGCTCCACAGCGAAAAGGCACTTCCCTTCCTAACGTGGCCGCCTATCGCCCCCGCGTGCAAGTGCCCGCCAAAAGGCGACTCCGACGGCCCCCTCTCCGACTTGGGACTCCCCTCTCGCGAGCTGACTTGCGAACCCCCGGCACCAAACGCCCGGTTCCTCGCCTTCATGTAAGCAGCCACACTGAGGCTGTTCTCGTCATCTCCCAGCAAGGCCAGCTGCGCCAACCCAGGACTGTTGATCGCGAGCGAGTTTCTTCCCGTGTCGCTCCCTATCGCCGGCGGCAGAGCCAGAGACATGATCGAGTTACGATTCGAGTACTCTGACCGCTCCGTGATGGGCGTCAGATTGGGCTCTCGGCAGACGATGCGACCGCTCTTGCTCCGACCCAACCCTCCCGCCGGACCAAAATACCCGCCGTTGGCATACGAAAACAAATTCTCGGCGTTGAGGTCGGCCTGCTGGCCGTTGGAGCCGCCGCCGTTGCTGCCGTTGCTGTGATGCCCGTAGCCACCACCTTGTGGGATGGGGGCCGAGTAGAACCCAAACTCTTGGCCATACCACCCGTCCGAGTCGTTGGCAAGCGCCTCGGCGTTGGCTTCGGCAATGATGGCATCGTCGTCAAAGTCGTAGTCGTCTTGGTAGCCGCCTCCATACTCGTCGTAGTCCTTCTCGTAGTCGTCAAAGTTGACTTGCTTTTCGTACTCGTCAAAGTCGACCTCCTTTTCGTAGTCATCGAAGCTGACTTGCTTGTCGTGGTCGTCCAAGCTGACTTCTTTCTCGTAGTCGTCCAGGGCTGCGTCAATGTTGTTGGCCGACTTGGCCGAGTCGGTTGGGGAGGTGACGGTCAGTTCAGCTGGGGGAATTGGTGACGAATTTCGACGGAATTTGCCCGACGCCGCAGCCTTTTGGGCGGCTGCGGCGAGGGCAGCCTGGTATGCCAGGTCTTGTCCGGGGAAAGGCAGCATCTCTGGGGGCTGAGGACCTAGTTGAAAGGCAGGCAACGAATCTGCGGGTGCTTTCTGTTCCGGCTCTACAACTTGCTGCTGAGCCGCGGCGCTGATAGATGTGTGGCTAGTGGATGTCACGGCCCCTGAAACCCCTGAAAGATCCGATGTCATGTCAGAGGTGCGGTTGGAAGCCTGAAGCTGTGCAGCACGCATGGCTTCCTGGGCTTGCGCAAAGGCTCCGGGGATTGGACGCCCGTATTTGTCTGTGTCATTATTGTCAAAGATGGACTCATCAATGACAAATCCGTCGCCGGTAAAGTCCAGCTCATCAGCCAGCCCATCGTCAAAGTAAATGTCATCGTCGAGCCTCCTTCGCTGTGGTGCTTGGTTCGGGACTGCTTGTGGTTCAGGAATAGGTTCAGGCTGAGGCTCCGGGGCAGGTTCGAACGCAGGTTCTGGAGCAGGTTCTGGTAGCATAGTGGAAGCCGACTCAACAACAGATAGGCTCGTGGGCCTATACCCAGATTGTTCAATCGCTACGCCTCCAGCTTCATCCCCTGAATGAATGCTCAACCCGTCCATGGCCTCCTCCAACTTTGGCAAGGTCGAAGGGTCCGGGAAAGCGGGCGTCAGCAGGCCGGGAGTCGTGTCCTTGGTCATGGCATAACCGATAACCGTCCCATTGGCATCTCGTGGAGTCGGGAGCAGCATCCCCCCAGGGCTATGCGGGCTGGCCACTGCCGAGGCCGGGTTTGAACGTTGAAAGACGAATCCGGCAAAGTTCTCCTGATCATTGTCCGGATCGACATCGGCTTCAGGGTCCTCTTCCTCGATATCGTAGTCCATACTCACACAGGGTATATCCTCCTCGAACCCATCGTCGTCCATCATGGCGTCATAGTCAAAGTCCTCATCAAAGTCATCGAAGCGCGAGTCTCGCTGGCCCAGTCCTGTGTCATCGACAGGCTTCTTCTCTTGTTCTCGTAGACGATGGCGTTCTTCCAAAAGCTTCTCCTGCTTGGCAGCTCCAATCATGTCAAAACTAAACCTCGACGAGGTGCTCTTCATGTGTTTTGGAATGGCAGATCGCACCGAGCTCTTCATGGACAACTTGGAGATGGAAAACGAACGAGAAGCGGTGGTCCTGACCGACGCCTTGGAATCCAATGGAGCCCCAGCACCAATTGTGGTGGCCGCCGAGGTGGCGGACGACGCGGTCCGAACAGACACGGCAGGGTCATCTTTGGGAGGTACTGGTGGCACTGCCTCTTCAGAAGCCGGTTTGAGAGTCCAGTCCCCATCGGCACTGCGTGTGGCTTCAGAAATGACTTTGTCTTGAAGCCGGCGACCGACATCACCGGGATCTGTCCGCGCACCTGGCGTGTCCACAATCCCGGGCGTTTCTACCTGTGAAGCTGTGGTGGAAGGTCCCTCAGTGTTGGGCGTAACTCTTTTTGGCCGTGGAGCGCTAAAGTCGTGTATTCTGGTGCCCCTGATGCTCACGTCCGGTGTTGGTGTTTTTACCACCAGCTGCGGTTCTGGTGGCTGGTTGCTTGTTTTTCTCCTCAGCAATAATGATGACATGGAATTCCGTAAGAACGGCAGACTCTTCCTCCCCTTGGGAGCTGGTTCCGGAGGCGCTCCCGGCGGCTGTGTAAGAGCGGCGTCACTAGACCCGCGGGCTCCAGACGGCCGAGCAGATGATCCTCCTGATGGAAGATCAGTCGGCGCAATGAAGGATGACGACTTGGAGGATTTGGACGGCTTGACGGCTGTCAGGGCTGGTCGAGCAGCAAGACCGGTGTTGATGGGAGGCGGCGGGGCCTTTGTTCTCGAGAATCGTTTTTCTGGGAGAGACGTAGCCAAGGATGACTGGGAATCGGCTCCTGACGGCTCCTGCATGGTCCTCCTAAACTGGTGCAGGGCTACTCCGCCCATGAAGCTGGTGCTGTTGCCATCGAAGGCTGAGCGAGCGGGAGGCGACTGGGAGTTGTCGACAGGTGTGCGACCGAGGTCGGGGTCGGCGGAGGACACTCGCGCGAGCGGCTGGAGGGTGTTGGGGGATCGTGGGCGTGTGTCAGCAGCATCATGGTGGGCAGAGGCTTCCCATGTCGCAATCTGGTCGGGGGTGGGCGAGGAGGGGTTGGACGGGGCTCGTCGATGGAATCGTAGGTGTGACAACATTTTCTATTTCTCCAAGACACAATATGGACCTGGCAGAGCAGGCGGGGTCTAAAACATTGAATCGCGACAGCGTAACGCGATCCCAGCTCGGGTCGCGGGTGGTGTGTGGCGCACTGATTAGGGGTGTTGGACGTCGTGTTTGACGTTGGAACTTGTATATAATTCAACAGATTGAGAGTAAAAGAAGCGAGCGACAGGCGAATGGAAGAGCAAGACAGGGGAAGCTGAAGAAGGGCGATCGGTTTGGTGAAGATGGGTTGATGCGACAGAACAAATTCATGGAATCCTTGGCGGCCCACCCTCTCTGTCAACGGCGTCAGCGGTCAGTGCGTTGCAGTGGGTTGGTGGGGGGACTCAATGATTATCAACACCATCTTGTTCCGTTATGATGCCGACAGTATCAGAAATATAAGTTCATTATCTGATGGTCATTAAATCTTGGTACATATAATAGGTATAAAACAACTCAGCCCATCTCACGGCTACTTTCAGGTACCCAATGCCATAGCTCCTCACCAGCCAAGCTCTATCAAACGCCTGGCCAAAACAGCAGTTCATCCCAGGTCAAGTCCCAGACCCTGTTTCGACAAACACAGCTTCTTGTTTGCCATTTCTTGTGTATGTAAATTGAATTGAACAATTTAAACTGTTTTCAGCAGTATTATCAGCTTTTCCATCCAACACATCATCTTCCAGTCTTTATCCAGTAGTACTCCAAACCCTAACCCTCTCCCGCCTGTCTCACCCCCCCTTCATCCCCCGCATCTCATCTTTAATCCCATATCCATCCCATCCTTTGATCCCCACCCCCAGTCTCGTCTCATCTTCATCC
Organism: Cercophora samala; assembly: GCA_030512305.1. Lineage (NCBI taxonomy): Eukaryota > Fungi > Ascomycota > Sordariomycetes > Sordariales > Lasiosphaeriaceae > Cercophora > Cercophora samala. Next base: position 36,369 of record JAULSY010000068.1, on the reverse strand, counting down.
CCCATTCCAACCTTCCAAAAATGGCCCCCCTCCTCCCCCTCACCACCTCGGCCCTCTCCACCGGCTTCCTCCTCTTCGGCTACGACCAAGGCATCATGTCCGGCATCCTCCTCTCCCCGTCCTTCCTCGCCACCATGTCCCACCCGTCCCCCCTCATCCTCGGCACCCTCACCGCCCTCTACGACCTCGGCGCCGTCCCCGGTGCCCTCCTCGCAGCAGTCTACTCCGACCACCTCGGCCGGAAAAAGACCCTCCTGTACGGCGCTGCCTTGGTAGGCCTCGCGGGCATAGGCATGGCGCTCTCACAGGACAGGATCCAGTTTGGGATCGGGCGGGTGCTGGTCGGGATAGGGATAGGGCTGGTGTGTAGTGTTTGCCCTGTGTACCAGGCCGAGATATCCAGGGGGGAGCAGAGGGGGTGGATGGTCTGCTGTCAGCTGACTACCATGCTGGTTGGGTTGGCGGGGGCGTATTGGGTGAATTATGGGTTTTATTTCGTCGAGGGACAAGTACAGTGGAGGGTGCCGTTGGGGTTGCAGGTGGTGTTTGCGGGGTATATCCTTTTGGTGGGAAAGTGGTTGGAAGACACGCCGCGGTGGTTGTTGAGGCGGTATCCTGATCGTCCCGAGAGGGCAAAAGGGGTGCTGCAGAGACTACGTGGGGAGGGGGTGGAGGTAGAGGAGGAACTGGAGGGGATCACAGAGGCTATCGAGCGGGAGGCAAAGGCCGAGGGGACATGGCGGGATTTGTGTAGGAGTGATGACCTAAAAACAAACAAGAGGTTCTATCTGGCGGTGGGGATACAGTTTATGCAGCAGATGACGGGGATCAATATCGTCACTTATTATGCACCGACGCTCTACAAGACGGGGCTGGGAATGAACGAAGAAAAAGCGTTGCTGCTGGGGGGGTTTACGCAGGTGTGGTATGTGTTGGCTTCGTTTGTGACTTGGTACACGATTGATAGAGTGGGCAGACGAAAGCTGTTGATAAGCATGGCATTTGGGATGGGGGTGGTGTTGATAGGAGAGGCACTGGCAACGGCAGCGAATTCACATCTTGGAGCAATCACTGCGGTGGTTTGTCTGTTTCTATTTGAAGGGTGCTTTACATGGGGGTGAATGGCGTGCGTGTGGATTTACCCTCCTGAAATCTTACCGTTGAGCATCAGAGCCAAAGGGTCGGCGTTGGCGGCGGCGGCCGACTTTATCGGGAATTGGATGGTGGTGGAGGTGACACCGGTTGGGATCGCGACAATGGGATGGGCGTTTTATCTGGTGTGGGCCGGGTTCAACGTGGTCAATGGCATTGTTGTCTGGCTGTTTTACCCCGAGACGGGAGGACTGCCGCTCGAGGCGGTTAATCTTGTTTTTACTGGCCCGACTCAGGGTGTCACGAGCGAGGACAGCGATGCGTGGTTCGGCAGGCTGCAGTGGGACAGGGTGAGGGTAGCTGATGAAGCTGTCGGGGCTTTGAGGGTGAGGGCGAGCGACGAAGAGAGACAGCCTCTTCTGTCCTCTTGAAAGTGTGAGTGTGTATCTCATGAGACGATGAATGAGCTGTCACTCCAAAAACACCAGACGAACTTGCTCGCCCTTTGAAACATGAAACACCCCAAAGCGGGATAGCGGCGACCTTGTTTCTTGGCATATCGCACCCCACGAAGCTTGGCACAGGCTAAAGCCAACGTCACAGGCCAGTCCCGGTCCCGTCGTGTAAGTGGCCGTTCCTTGAAAAAGGTCCCCTTCAAGACCACAGGTTGTTTGGTTGCCCGTCGTCATATTTTTGCCTCTTTCTCTCTGGCTTGTCGAGTTACTCCAATGTCATTGTGTCCTCGTCGCACCCGACTTGTGCACAACCGCTCCTGCAACTAAACCACAATGCCCCACCTCGCTGCCTCTGTGCATTCCCATTCTCGTATTGCTCCGTCAGGTTGACCGGGACATCTTCTTCTCTCTTACAATTCCATTCGTCGTCGTCTATTCCATTCTAATCAACCGTTTAATCTTTTTCTTTTTTTTTTTCGTTTCCCGTCAGGCACACCAAAAAAAGATGACCAACCAACCAATCCCCCCCGCTCGAGCCAGCACCCTCGAGATGGAACGAATCCGCTACGATCCCGAATGGGAGATCCCCACCAACTACCCCCCTCGCAAGCCAGACAACCCCCTCCTCGCAAAGATCAAGTCTTTTGTCCCCCGCAAGCCACTCCCTGCTTCTTCGACCTCCACCCTCCCCACCCATCACGGCGTCAATAACAACAACATCGACTCCAAAGAAACCTCCCTCCCCCCCTCCACCAGCCACTCCGCCAACGCTACCACCCAACCCCCCACCACCCCCCCCAAACAATCCCTCCTCGACCGCTACCTCCCCCCAGAAAAGCGCTACCTCGGCCGCCTCACCCGCCGCGCCTTCCTCCTCCTCCTCCTCGCCATCCTCTTCGTCGTCATCCTCGCCCTCGGTCTCGGCCTTGGTTTAGGACTGAAAGCCCGCAAGAACAACTCGGTCCCCCTCCCCTGGTCCGATGCCGGAAAGGGCGTCCAGAAAGGGGAACTGACCTACTACAACCCCTCTGCTGGTGCCGGAGCCTGCGGTAGGCAATACACCGACAATGACTCCGTCGTTGCGGTCTCTCACGCGCTGTTTGATGCCGGCTTGGACGCTTCGGGGGGGACCAAGAACTCGAATGAGAATGTGCTTTGCGGACGAAAGATACGGGTGTGGGAGGAGGGGGGAAAGGGCAAGGTGGAGGTGACGGTTGTGGATCGGTGCACTGGGTGTGGGGTGAGGGATTTGGACTTGTCGGATGGCGTTTTTGGGAGGGTTACGGGGCAGGGGCAGGGTAGGGGGAGAGTGGAGGGGCGGTGGGAGTGGGTGTAGGGTGGTTGGTTTTGTTGTTACAAGTATTGGGATATGGATAGGGCGTTTTGGAGGGGAGGGGGTAATGGATGGGTGGGTTGGGTTTGGAACAGCGCTTTTGTTTTTTTCTCTTTTTGTTTGCTTTTACTTTGATTGTAACAATGACAGGACCACAGAGCCGGTAACTGGGTGGGCAAGGGCGCTTGGGAACTGGAAACCGGGCGGACAGAAACAGGGAATACAGGACTTGAAAGGAAAGGTGGAATTGAAATTGCATACCACGGTTATGGAGGAGGCAAGCTTCCGATAGTCGTCTACAGGAGACCGTTCAAACAACAGTTCTAGCGGTTGGTGAATAAATCACACATGCTCTGGCAGCAATCTGTAACAGAGAGTCAAGGAGTAAGGAACGTAGTGCGGTGATATGGCGATGGTGATGCTCAACTAAGTTTTGGGCCGATGAACGGCAGTCTTACTTAATTGTGATAATAACATGTGCTTTCCCATTCCACGAAGCAGTCACCAAACATCGCAAGATCACATTGCACTGGTACTTGTTTTGCATCCACAATTTCCATTTCCACCCCCCCCTCATCCAACACCCAGATATATACATTATATCCATCTCTTTCCTTTCCTCCTCTCTCCAACACAACCATTAAAATACATTACATATACTCGTCTCTTTGTACTAACTCTAGACACACACCAACCCTGTCTGTCGTTATTCGAATCGGTCCAGCCCATCCTTTTTGTCTTTTTTGTCCCCTTCCTACCTATGTCCCCAATGTCCCCCCCCCTTCTGTGTCTTGCCTGTGTCTTGCCTGTGTCTGTGTCTGTGTCACCCCAACCCCCCCCCCCCCCCTCCCCCCCGCCAAATGTCCTCGGCAAAACGCCATTTACCCCAATTCCTTTGAAGCCAGAAACAGAAAAAAGAAAAAAGAACAAAACAATTTCCAATCTGATAGGTTTGACAAAAAACTTTGTAAAAGCGTCATTTGATTCCACATGTTGGCCTTGAACGGTGATAAAGAAAAATAAAAATAAAAAAAAGGCCTGACTGGTCCAGGCCTCGTGTGCCCCGAATATATTTCCCCCTGTGGAAATGCTCAATGCGCCTTGATAGTGGTTGCCGAGAGAAGAGGTAAAAAGAATAAAAGGAAAACAGAAAAATATGTGTAAACATGTACAATCGAAGCGAAAAGAAAAAACCAAAGAAATGTTGAACAATCTGGATGGTTGTGACCTTTTCGGCCGTCAAAGGAGGTTGGTTGTAAGCGGTATTTTCTTCCCTCTTCTTCCGTACCACAACAACAACAAAAATAAAAATAAAATAAAAAAAACCGCGAGGTTGAGACAAAGGTGTAGTAAACGTTGTAGTGGTGCATGCAGGTTTCATCTCGGGGGGGTCTTCTTCACCTCAGGGGGGATCCTCCTGTCTGCTTCTGTTTGCCAATGGGTATCTTCCACCCCATTGTTTGCAAAAAAAGAAGGGTCATCGAGAGGATTCCACAAGGTTTACTCCGACCAAGAGAACGTATCCCCATCATTGAAATCAAATTTTGACTTGATTAGAAATGAGTGAACCCATATCGGGTGGGGGGTTGGGAGCGGAACAAGCCCGGAGGGGGCCTGGCTGTCCGGTCATGAAAGTGATGGGAAAAACAAAAACGAAAACGCCGAGCAGGGACTGAAGAATGAGGAGTACACCGCCGGCTGGGGGAAAAAAAGGGATGACCCGCTCTTCCGTGAGGAAAATGATTTTTTTTTTGTGTAGGTATGGTGTCCTTTTTTTTTTTTTGGTTGTTGTGTTATTGTGTTGATGTGTGTGGTAGGTAGGTGATGAGAGAAATGAGATTGCAAAACCCATCTATCGCGGTACGGTAGGTACCTAGTCGAAGAAAACAACGCAAAAAAAAAAGAACAGAAAAAGCAATGACCAACACTGAATCAGTCAGTGGCCTCCAACGGGAAAGGCAAGGTCAAATGGCATGTCGTGCAGGTCATCACGAGTGTGCATCATCGCGGGTGGGAGCATGTCGTTGACAAACATGCCGGCCTGGGTGAGGGTGGCGGTTGACGAAACCGGCGAGGTGTAGCTCGAAGTGTCGATGCTCATCATGGAAGAGGGCGGGATGCCTTGCGGGAGCTGGTGTCCCTGAGACGAGCCATAATCCCCAAACCCGGCCGAAGAGATGGGCAGGCCGTGGAAAGAGGCGGGAAAGACGGCGGTGTCGAGCGGATACAGATCGGAAAGCTGCGATCCAAGCTCCCCTTGGAGACCCTGTGACGAAAAGTCCTGACCGAAGCCCCCACCTAGACCGGCGTAGAGGTTGCTGTAGGCGTCCATGCCGAGGAGGTTGGGTGTCACACCGTACGCCTGCGCGCCCAGTTCATTGTCCATGTCCTCTTGCTCGACCTGGCCGACCGAGTCGCTCCCATCAGGACCGAGGGCGCCCTCCTGGTCCATCGGCACCGTCACCTCCACCATCCACTGCTTGAGCTCCGACATGGGGGGCCAGTCGCCGCCGCCCTTGCCGCCGCGCTTCTCCTCCTCGACCTTGGTGGCCGAGCTGGCGCCCTTGGCACCATTCTTGGAGCCGGCACCCTTGCGCGCCTTGACCTTGAAGTGAGTGCGTCTCAAGTGAGCAGCGGCATTGTAATAAGCGCCGTACTGCTTAAAGGCCGAGCATTGCTTGCAGTCGGAAAGAGGTTTGGCGGCCGTCTCCGAGTGCGGGATGCCGAGCAGACCGGGGTCCTGGCAAATCCACTTCTTGACCATGCTCTTGTGTTTGGCTTCGGTGTGGCGGCGCAACTCGTGCTCGCCTCGGAACCCTTCGGGGTTCTCGTTGCACTGGTGGCAGCGGACCTTGGGGTGCTTGGGCCGCTCATACTTGGTCTTGGTGATGACTGCCTTGGGGTCCTTCTTGTTGCCAGCCGATGCCGTCTGTTCCTTCTTGACCGCATCTGGCTTTGGCTGAAGCTGACGAGACTTGGCGTTGACATTCTGGCGGGCGAGTGATTCTTTGGCGCGGACCTTGAGGGAAGGATTTGACTTGGTGCTGTCTCTAGAGACCGAACGCTCCATGCTGAGGTCATCGTTCATGTAGCCTGCGTTGAGTTCTTGGATAGCTGCCGACGAAATGGAGTGAGAGCTCGACTGGGAGGGCGACTTCTTCATCTGATGTTGGTGAAGCATCGAGTTGGTGGGGGCAGAAGAAGGATAGGCACCAACAAAGTGGGTGCTGGGACCAGTTCCCATGTGAAGATCTGTAGCCGACCTCTTTCCAAGCAATGAAGGCTGATGATAGGGCGGATGACTTGGACCAAAGTTGTCTTGCCGACCTTGTCCATTGGTTGAGTGCTGGGACTGAATGCGAACCATCTCAAGCTGGGACAGGATCGCCGCGTTGTTGTCGTTGAAGTTGCTGTTGCATCTTGACATTGGCGTGGTCCCGACGGACGGGCCCGAGGTCAGAGACCCACAAGCAGATGGGATGCCTGAGTCGGGATAATGTGATGCATCTTGGGGTGACAGCATTCTGGAGGACGGGATGGCGATGGGCGAGACACTGGAAAGGTCTCCGGTGTCCCGCATGGAAAGAAAGTCGGCAACATCCATCTCTCTGCCGGTTGGTATTGGTGGAAGCTGGGAATGTGACTGGAAGAAGGCGTTGACGGGCTGCTGGTGCTGCTGGTGCTGCTGCTGCATCTGACCATGACCAAGATACTGCTCAAGCATGGCTGAGCCGGGACCCGATAGACTGCTGCTGCGGGCACCTGGTTGCATGCACATGTTTGAGCTGGACCTCGCCATGCCTGTGGCAGGGGATGGACCGGCATTGTGTGTGGTCTTGGAACGCTTCATGGGACGGCTCTGGTCCTGCACATTGGTGAGCGTGAGCAAAGAGTGGGGTGGGGGTTGGGTCTCGGAGTTTCGTTGGCTTGAGGGGGGGGGCCTTACCTGTGACTGGATGTGATCGAACTGAAGGGCAACACTGTCAGCAGCAGCAGCAGTAGCAGGGCCGGTGGCTGCCGTGACACTGCGGGGTATTGTGTTGCTTCTTGATCGTCCATTGTCGGCGAGAACTGGACGTGATGGGGCGATCTGGTAGTTGCCAGAGGCAGACTCAAAGTCGAGAGCGGCGGCTGTGGCCGAGGACCGGGATGTCCGGGCTCTGTTGAGTTGGCTCATGATCTCCTGTGTCTCGTGCTCTTTCTGTCGAAGCAATGCTTCTAACCTTTGGACCTGGCTCATTCTGGTTGCCTTTCAGCGTGTGAGGACGAGGCGAAGGTAGGGCGGACCGAGTATGAAGAGAAAAAGGTCGGCCGGCGACAAGAGGATATGTAGACAAGGTAGGTATGTATGGTTGGATGTGTTTGGAAGTGAAGACTCGGGATGAGTCAAAGGAATGGGAGGTTGCAGATGCAAATGTAAGTTGTTGTTGTTGATGTTGTTGTAAGTCAATGTAATAATGATTGCAGAAGGAAAAAGATTGGCGCAACGAGGAGAGAGCAAATGATATTTATCCAGCAGATGCTCACGAGGCTTCGTTGGATATGCCATGCAACGACGAGGTGCCGAGGGGGGGGGGGGGGGGGGGGGGGGAAGTCTGGGGTCAGCTAGTGTCGATTTCGAAACGGAGTTGTTTTCTTGGAGGGAGAGAGAGAGGATTATGATCAGGTAGACATGGACATGCAGACCCGATTCGAAGTGGGTGCTGGAGGATGGTGGGAATGGGAGGTGAGTGGTGGGATACCACGATACTTGATACCAGGTACCTCGAGCCAGTACCAAGACAGCGTGGGTGTCACCCGTGTCACCCACACCGATGGGCACAGAGACAGAGAGAGAGAGAGAGAGAGAGAGAGCCTGGTGAGTGGGTGTGAGTGGTGACGACTTGGACCAAGGATCAACGGTGTAGTCTACATGACAGGGGGACAGAATGGGACAGATACTTGGTGACGAATCTGACGACCCTGCTGTGCACCCTCTGGGATGCACACTAGACGTGTGCTGGAAAGGGAGATCTTCTCCCCGATTAGCGGGCTGGTCGTTCTGTTTCTGGGCATTGTCACCCCAAGATAAACGGCCCAGGATGTGACGGGGATCTGCCACGACAACTCCTGGAATTGCAAGACACCATCGTGACTTTTTTTGGCCGTCGATGCTTATTCATGGTAATTCCAACTCATCTCTGCAGGTGAGATGGAGGGAGGGATGGAGGGACGGAGGGATGGATGGGCAGCAAAGGCCCATACGAAGTGCCAGGTAGGTGTTGGCATTTGTCCCTGGATGACACTTACACTTTGGAAAACTCTTGGAAGACTGATGAAAGAAGACTGGAAGAAGACTGGAGGAAGGGGCTGCTTCGCCGGCAACTTCCACGACAGGTTCTCTGTGTCAACCACCTTGGGAGTGGAGGTGTGTGTGTGCGCCCGGCTGTAGAGAAAACTCCCAATCGCTATCAAAGTCTCTCTTGCTGTGCCCTGCTGGTGCATTCTGGGCTGGTCCCGCGGGTGCATCCATCGTTTTCGCGGGGGCGGCTCAGCATCCAGTCAGGTAGCAGGAGGGTAGGTGGGCGAACAATAATCCCTCGGCACAAGATGGAACTGGAAAGGAGGGGTATTGCCAGTGATTGCGAGAGGAAGGCTCTCATGAGAAAAAGAGAAAAGATGAATCATCAAGGAGGGTTGTTACCTTAGCGGTCGTGTGCTGGCTAGCGCGCCAGGGAGCCACTGAAGCACCGAGTGCCCGCCCGTGAGTCGAGTCATGGCTCGTGCTGCACAGAAGCAAACAGCCGCGATTGACTCTTCCCCCCACCTCACCTCACTGCTTCGACGTTGAAATATTCTCCGTCTACCTACATACATACACTACCTTACAGCTAGCTGCATGTCCCCAAATTGCAGATGCCGTCGTGGGTCCACACGAGACCCATGAGTCGATCCTTGGGCACCGTTGCAATACCAATTACATACGGATACATCCTCGACATCATCATCATATCAGATTCATATTCAAATTCTCTCATCGGTTTTCTCTGAGAGCAGCATCTCGCAAACTACCTATCTAGGACAGAATCGGCTCGGTCGACCTGTGGCACGCCCTGCTGTCAGCGAATCCCGCCCATCCCTCGCTGCTGCACCCAGCATCCAGTGGCATCACGGCCGTCTTGATTGGCCCAAAAAAGTGAGGCAAGCACTGCTGGGATGTCTCTACTGGATGAAAACGTCCGGCCCAGGCGGGCCTTTTCGGGCACTGGCTTGTCACTCACCTTACTGCGTACGGATACTGCACATGTTAGATATTCACGTAACCCAAGCCACAGATGTGGCTGCCCCAACAAGGACCCCCTCGGGTCAATTGGTGTGGTGGTGTTGGGCTCCAATGAGTGGCCCCCCTCTCCCCCCTGTGGCTCGTGGGTGGATGAGCTGGCATCGTCGACATTGGATTCCAATGCCTGAGCGATTGACACGTTTCTAGCTTGGAGATAGCCGAGCCTCACCGTGGCGGCGAAGCACCTCTTCACCGAAGCCCCTACACTACACTACACTACACTACACTACACACCATGTATGTATGTACCTGCAGAACCCCGTCAACCCCTCCGGAATCAGGGACTCGCAATACGAGATGCCACGAAGCTCCCCCGGCTTTGCTTCTCTACTTGCTTGCTTGCTTCCTGCGAGTCATCGTCGATACTTTTACATACTCGGCCAGAAATCTGCAAGGAAGCCCAAAGACCTCGATGGGCTGGTTTGGTACCTGTTCTAGATGAATGCTGCTTGCTTGTTTCCCCTCCGAAGCGCGGGGCAACAAACCTAGAGATGCCGGTCGCCGCATTCCGGACTCCGCCCCGCAAGGCTCTATAAGACAGACACGCCCGGGTCCCTGCTGGTGCTGGGGACTGTCAGATGACTCAACCACGCTCCCAGATAACCTGGGGAAGCACCGAGAAAAAAAGAGGCTCTGTCGTGGAGAGCCCACTATTGCCGGCAGGTGAAACAGCGTCGTGCTATGGCGGGACAACTTTGAATGACATGACAGCCCGGGAGAAGTCCACGGCTAGCGGCATAATACCTTGCTGACCGCTGTATCATCTGTGATATGTCTTGCCGCGGCAATCAAGCAAGCCACCTGGCGCTTGCTGGCATATCGTCCCCCTCACCGGTCACGGATGCTCTCGGCGCGCGATATGGAGGACTTCAAGATACGACGGAATGACCCACCCACGGCCGAACGGCGCCGGCCCTCAAGTCCGAAACTGGGACCCATAAGCCCCGTCTTGGCGGGTCCGGCTCAGCTTCCCACCGTGATAAACGGGGGCCCAATCATGTCGTGCCACTTCACGATCCAGACTGCGATGGTCGCCTGCCATTTCCGACCCTCCCTCAGCGCGTATAGACAGAGCAATCCCGACCAGATGAGGGGAGGAGTGGTTCTCGAATGGTGTCGACTGCCGAGATTGCTGCCGACGAAAGTACTGCAGAAAGGTACCGGTCCGCTCAGAGACTTTATCAATTCGGCTGCACTGTCACCTGGACAGCATGAACTAGTTGTCAAAATAACATTGACTCATGATTGAGGCACCGGGAACCGCGCTTGATGTCAAAATCCGCTTTGGGGTTGGAATGGGATGTTGTTGTTGGCAAAAGTTGGCATTTCGATGCTGACATGGTGGATGACAGACTTTGCCAATTCCACGACAACAGCTCGTTCTTTGGCAGTAACAATTCCCTCCCTCTGAAAAAGACAGCATGGCACAAGTTACAAGGCATAAGGAGACAGAATATGTCATCAAAATTGTAGAATTCAAGATGGGATGAACTTGGATGGCAGTCAGTTCAAAAGATGGTGGGGGCATCCCGCCGATGACATAATCTTGGCACCCCTGGTTCACCGTTCCATGCTCCATGCTCCGATAAGGCTCCTTATCGGGCGCAACAGTGCTGTGGCGGCGCGATCCAACAGCTGTCATCAACGGGTGCAAGTGGCATCCACGAGGCCCTTCAGCGACAAAAGATAGCATCAACAAAAAGACATTCTCTTCTGCATGTGAGCCCAAGGCTGGGCTGTCACTGTCCTTGCGACAACATCACACACAATGCGCCGACTCAATCTCGTTCTCCTGGCTTCGCTGCAGCTCTGCAGAGCCCGCCAGCCCAGCTTTAGCATTCACGAGGACCTGCTGGCCCATCCACAGGTAATTATGTCGTTTGCAGTGTTCTAGCAACAACCTGGACCGCCAGCTAACACCTTGACTCTTTTCAGTTCGAGATTGTCTTTTCCGACCAATTCATATCCGAAGCCGACGCCCTCGCTCTCCTCGACACACAATCACAATCATCGTCCTTCCCAGCTGCTGCTCCAACTCCATCGTCCCAGACCGAGCTCGCCAGCCCGTCCACCGAGACAAATGCCGACAATGGCCAGCCAAACCCCGAAGACACCGACGATGACTCCAACCCCGTCTCGGAGACGTACGAGCTGGTCAACTCGGCCCCGTGGAAATATCTCTGCACCGTGCCCGTCCTCGCTCCTCCACCGACGCTCAACCAAACCGCCACCGAGCTCGCCAAGGCCGAAGAAGCTCGGGAGATGTCCCGTGCCTCGGCCAAGGGCTGGGAGCTCATGAGTGGTCTCGAAGGCCATTGTCTCTACTTTATGAGCGGTTGGTGGAGCTATTCTTTCTGCTACGGCAAAGACGTTGTTCAGTTTCATGCTCTGCCCCGAGGCACCGAGGGAGGCCCGCCTGTCCGAGACGAGAGCAGCCAGGAGTATGTGCTGGGGAGAGCACTGCCTGCTTCTGAGCAAAAACAACAACAACAACAACAACAACAACAACAACCAAAGGAAGGACAGGAAAAGAGCCTGGCCCCTCCCAACTCGGAGCTGCAGGTCAAGGGTGACCAGCGGTACCTGGTGCAGAAATTCGAGGGTGGTACCATCTGCGATCTTACCAACAAGCCACGCACCATCGAAGTGCAATATCACTGCCATCCCGGCGTTGCAGGGGACAGAATTAGCTGGATCAAAGAGGTTACGATTTGCACCTACCTCATGGTGGTTCAGACTCCACGACTCTGCGATGATGTGGCTTTCCTCCCACCCAAGGTCACCAGAAGACATCCGGTTACCTGCAAGCAGATCGTCAGCAGCGAAGAGGAGGAATCCGCCTGGAGATACCAGAAGCAGGTCGAGGCCGGCGGTGTGCTCGAGGGCACCGGCGAAAGAGCCAAGGTCAAGGTTGGCCGCCCTAACGGTGGGGCCGAGAATAACCCCTTTTCGGGCATGACCATTGGGGGTGTGGTGGTGGGCGGACAAAAGATCCTGGGTGGGAAAGTGAATGCCGATGGAACACCGGCGTTTAAGCTCATGCCTCCCCGACACATATCCGCCCTCGCTACGCCCAAGACTGCGACCGTGACCCACGTGTTGCTCGCCAAGGAGAAAGAGGGCGCTCCTATTGAAAGACTGAGCCCTGAAAAGCTAGAGGAGCTGGGCATCAAAGATTCCTTCTTGGACGAGATGGAGGACCAACTGGAGGCCGTCTCCGGCGGTGAAGGGTGGAGAGTAGAGGTGGTGGACGCGCCTGGCCAGGAGCGGCAGTACGTTGTCTATCAGATGCTCGACAACGGCGCCGACGCCATCGACCTGGAGAAGAAGCACACGTTGCCTCCTGGTGGTGCCCAAGACAAGACAAAGGGCGAGAAGCAAAAGACGGCGACCAAGAAACAAAAGCCAAAGGCCAAGAAACCCGCCGGGCAGCAGGAAAAGACAGAAGGCAAAAAACCGCGTCTCGATGACGAGGACGAAGGGTCCCGAGAGGAGTTCAAGGATGAGCTGTAAGGTACCCGTATGTATGTATATTGGCATAGTTGCATATTGACAATTGTTTTTGCTGGTTTTTTCTTTCTTTCTGAAAATAGCTACGGCCGGGGAGCCCGCATTACGGGGTTGCCTCGGTCTCTCTCCTCCTTCAAGTGTCCCGGAATGTGCTCCGGCGCCCCCAACAGCCACAACCGCTCTGCCTGCCCATTCACCCATCGAGATGGCTGCCGGGAGAAACAAGTGTTTTATGGGGCATTCGCCACTGGCCAGGGGTAATATGTAGCCATGTCCCCACCTTTGCAGGAATATTCTTGCTCCTTGCAGGTGGCGATTTGAAGTCTTTTTTTCCTCAGCGCTGGACGCATCTATAATGACGACCAGCTTTTTCACAATCACCTTGTCCTTTTTGCTCTCTTGTCTCTTCTCTTTTTTGCTGACATGACCATCACCCACACGGCAATTCTGCGCGACTGAGTTGTCAGACTCGGGACTGGGACAAGCATCCGTTGGGTTTGCGGTGATCATCGCCGTTGGGTTGGAAGCGAGCGTAAAGGGGTGTCTTGGCATCCGTCATACCCTCCCTTCTCGTCCACGCTCCCTCCCGCGCTCCCGCCTATCTCTCCAGCAAGGGGTCTCTTCCAAGCACACGGACCCTTCTTTAATTGTTCTCGAGAATCCGACTCCCGAGACATCGTGACGACAAGCAAGGTTATTGTCAAGGTGGAAGCCATCCGGTTGGCTCACTGTTCTCTCAGTGGAAAGAAAAGAAAGTTGGGATGAACGGATAGACGCTGGCATATTACGCGATATTACATCAGACGAACCCTTATATCGAGCCCTGGCCCTGGCCAACGAAAGAAAACGGCAGTTGAAACGGAATCACAGGGGGGGTCGATAAGGTGGGAAGAATGGACACACATATGGATCATATCAAAACGGAGGAGGAAGAGAACCAGGGGCACGGGTTACCGCACCCGACTCCATCATCATCACAGGCACGACAGTCCACGGCACCGCCAAAACGACAGCCCAGCTTGACGGAATCCAGTCGTGGGGGCAGGAGGTCAGCAGCGAGCCTGACGGCGAACAGAAAGGTGTGCGACCACTGCCGGACGAGACGGATAAAGTGCGATTACCAATTCCCATGCCAACAGTGCCTCAATGCCGCGTTGGTGTGCAAACGAGACCAAGTCCCACGGAAAAGGGGTCCCAAGCCAGGTCATGGACGAGTGCTTGACAGGATACGGTCAAAGGACGAGGACGTGTTGGGGATAGTGTCGAGGGAGAGCAGCGCCGAGTATGTCTTGTTCAGAATCACGGCATTCGTACACTAACACCGAGTGAGAAACAGCTTTGAAACCACGCCGGCAAGCAGCCTCACCACCCCTCAGTCCACGCCTCCCGATACTCCTTTTCCGACTGTGCCTTACGACACCCAGCATGGCCGTTCTGGCCGGCAGAGATACCACCATCTCATTCCGCTGTGCGTGGAGGTTTATACGGCCCATCTGTACCCTCTCCTCCCCATAGTCCATCTGCCTACCCTGCAGAGCTATTGCTGTCAACCTTCGGTTCCGCCATCACAGAGGACGTTGTTGCTGGCTTTATCAGCGCTCACGTCGCTTCATATTGCGTCTCTGCCACCACCCTCCCGACCACCGTCAGGAAGCAGTACCGACTGGATCAGCGCGGCAAAGTCGTTTCTGGAAGAATGTTTGGCCACGCGTCATGCATACGACTATGTCGCTCATCTCCAGCTAAACGACATTTTAACGTCGTTTCTACTGTCAAGACTCTACATCGAAATGGGGAATAGCCGAAAGGCCTGGGTATTTCTGCGAGAAACAGGAACGCTGGCGGTCGAGTTTGGCCTGGATCGGGAAGATGGCTACGCAGGGTCGGAAGGCGAAGACGACCTGGCGAGGAGGAGGCTGTTCTGGGCGGTGTTGATTTCCGAGAGGTGAGTTTTGTAGTCACTGGACAAGAATGACATACCCTAACAAAAAACCAGGGAATTCGCCATCTTAAGAAACAAGCCCATCACCAGCTTCAAACGGAAACCCGAGCTACCAACGTTTGGATACCGGTACGAAGACCCAGGGGTTCATGCTGGGCTGTTGCAGCTGGCAGAGGTGTACAAGCCGGTCAATGAGGATTTTGTGGCTGCGTGGAACGACACCTCCCCTCAAAACGAAGATGCGCCTGCCGTCAACAGCATGAAGGCCGCAAAACTGCTGGAGCTTCAGCGCTGTTTGTCTCGGGTGACAGAGCCGGGAGATGAGGCTACCGAACTGCAAAGGGTGCACCTGACGATTACCCGCCAATGGCTCAAGCTGGTGACCTGGCAGCTGTCGTTTCGAGCCCATTTGTTGTCGTTCGGTAACGTCCATGAGAGCATGCGGTTTACCTACCCGCTCATCATCGCCCATGAGACGTTGTCTTTTCTCAACTCGTTACCGCCAGGCCGCTACTATGGCAGGATCTCCACCATGGAGAAGATTTACGAAATTGGCATCTGGTGGCTCAACGTTGTTGGGGCTGTCGACAACCTCGAGCTTGGCCGGCATGGTGTCAAAACGGATGACAACCTGCTGGACGCCTTTGTCAGGGTTCTCAGTGTGAGCGAGCAGAGCAGGGTTTTGTTCGCAGAACGGCTCAAGATGTTCGCCGCCGCTGGGGACAAGTCTGACCTGAGCTGTATGGTAGGCAGAAAGTTCTCCCAAGAAGTAAGAGAACAAGGGCACAAGGAGATCAAGTTGGAGGAGCCAGAGCTACGATCTGCCCCACGGACAGCGCATCACAGCAGATACCATCACGGCGGACCGTCACTGGCGGTGGACACACCTTCACCGGCCCCCAACGGGCCTCCAACAGCACCCCACGCCAACGAGACACCGCCGCCACCGTGGTTTCAAGGGTACAGCAACAATAACAACAGCGCCATCACCACGCCTACCAGCTCTGGGTGGGCCTCGGCGACGTCAGAGGTGAATAGCCCGGAAATTCTGTTCAGTCCAGACATTGTCAGTCCGGGACCGGGAGCGACGACTTTTGGCTACTTTCGCTTCCCTGGACGGAAACCGGGGGAGGGTGCTTGATGTCAGAACCATCTTTTTGACCGTGTAATACTTGTATATAAATCGCCAAAAAAAAAATAGAGGAGCGCAATTTTTTAATCATGAACAATTTGAACCCTTTTTTCGAGATGTTAACAGCGAGTGACAAAAAACATGGCGCAAAAAACAAGACGTGACGAATAAAAGTATATATAATATTAAAATGACCATAAACCAAATGCTACTCTATCCAAACAAGGACTTCTTTTCTTCCAACCACTTTTCTCACACCTCCCTCTTTTTTCCTTTCTGGGTATCTACCTACGCCACACCTTTTTTTTCGTCAGAGTAAGAAAACTACTGCAGCATCTGCTGCATAGCATTAACCCTGTACCCCTCCCTCCTCGCCATCAGCTCCTCGTGCGTCCCCTTGTCGACCACCTCGCCGCCCTCGACCACAAAGATGACATCCGCCTTCTTGACCGTGTGCAGCCTGTGCGTGATGGCCAGCACGGTCGTCCCCCGCGCCACCTTGTCCAGCCCCTCCTGCAGCGCCGCCTCGGACGCGGCGTCAAGCGCCGAAGTGCTCTCATCCAGCAGCAGCAATCTCGGCTTGCGCACCAGCGCTCTCGCAATCGCCAGCCGCTGCCTCTGCCCGCCGGAGAGGCGGCCAGCGGAGGCACCGCACTCGGTGTCGTACCCCTCCGGCATGGCCATGATCACGTCGTGGATGTTGGCCAGCTTGCACGCCTCCTCGATCTCTTCCTGGGTAGGGACGTGGTCGGGCTTGGAGCCGAGGGAGACGTTGAAGCGGACGGTGCCGTCGAAGAGGGCCGGATCCTGAGGCACAATGGCGATGCTGTCCTTGATCGAGGCCACAGAGGAGGTAATGTCGACGTTGTCCAGCAGGATTGACCCCGACGATGGCGAGTAGAGGTGCTGAACGAGCGACATGATGGTTGACTTGCCTGCGCCCGAAGGGCCGACAAGACCGACAAACTGCCCGGGGGTGATGGTGAAGGAGACGTTCCGGAGGATCTGATGATCGGGTCGGGAAGGGTAAGAAAAGGAGACGTCGTTGAAAGTGATCCTCATCCCCGGCTCACCACCAGTAGCGGGTTTACCCACCGTGTCGACAGCCTCAGGATCGGCAGCCCCCGACTTCCCGTGAGGACCACGCTTCGAGTCAATCTCATTGTTTGTCCCCAACGCCAAAACGTTCATAATCCTCGAGAAAGCCGTTCTCGCGCGGGAGAACTCAGGGGCAAGGGTAAACATCTGCCCCCAAAGCTGGGCGCTGACGAGCATGGACACGACAATGATGAAGAACTGCGTCTGGTCGGCCTCGCCGGACATGATCTTTTGGGACCCCCACCAGTAGGCGAAGGCGTAGATGAGAAAAGACATGCTGTTGCTGATGGCGAGCCAGATGTTGGTGAAGGCCGCCGCGCGGACCATCTCGTCGCGCGTGCTTTTGAGCAGGCGGGCGTACGAGCCCATGACTTCCTTTTCGAGGGACAAGGCGGCGACCGTCTTGATGGACTGGACGGCCTCGACGGCCACGCCGGTTGCCCTGGCGTAGGACGCGGCGTGGCGCTCTTCGTAGCGGGCGAGCTGCCGGAGCTGCATGAAGCCTGCGCCCAAGAGGATGGGGACGACGGAGAGGCAGACGATGGCGATCTTCCATTGGATGATGTGCGACAAGATGATGGCGACGAAGAAGTTGACAATAATGGCAAAGACGGTGCCGATGGTGCTGCCGGAGAAGCCACCGATGGCGGCGCTGTCCTTGGTGATGATGTCGAGCAAGTTGGTGGGGTTGCGGCCACCGGACTGGTGCCATTCGACGCCCTGCTCCATCAGGCTTCTGAAGCTGAGCACGCGGATGGCATACAGCAGTCTCTCGGCAATGAGACCGAAGCACGACCACGCAAAGAAATTGGCCAGGAGCTCGATGCAAGCCAGCATGAAGAGCAAACCACCAAAGAACTTTCCGAGATCGAGGATGTCCTCCGGGGAATTCTCACACGGGTTGAGAGCACCAACAGTAAAACCAAAGATCAGACCCGAGCCAGAGAAAGTACCGCCGACAATAACAGCCGCAAAGACAGCCAGCAGAAGCCACGGGAAAGAAGGCTTGACAAGACGAGCAAGACCAGCAAACACCGATCCCCATCCCGCCTCCTTCTCGGCAGACTCCTTGTTCTTGGCCGCCTTTTCAGCATCAGACTCATCCTTGCTAGAAATAGAAGCAGCCAAAGCCTTGCTGTTGTCTTCCTCCTCCTCCTCCTCCTCCTCGTCAACAACAACCACATCCTTCTTCTCACCCATCTCGGCAACAGCAGAAGCAGCAGCCTCCTGGTTGCCCAAGCTCTGCAGCTTAGCCATGGCAAAGAACTTGCCGTCCTCCCTCGTCATCAACTCATCATACACACCCTCCTCGACAACCTCACCAGCCTCGAGCACGACAATCTTGTCCGCATTCCGAATGGTACTCAACCGATGGGCAATAGAAATAACAGTCCTCCCCTCGGCAGCCCGCTCAACAGCGCGCTGGATCTTCTTTTCAGAAGTAGAATCCAACGCGGCGGTGGCCTCATCCAGCAGCAAGATCCGGGGATCTCTGATCAGGGCACGAGCAAGCGCCACTCTTTGGCGCTGACCACCAGACACCAACGAACCCTTGGGGCCGGCAAAAGTACCGTATCCCTTCTCAAGATTGGAAATGAAGTTGTGAGCGTCAGCCTGGATGGCGGCTTCCTGGACAAGACGGATGACTTCCTTGACGGCAGGGTCGGCAATGTTACCGTCATCAATGGCGCCCTTGCCCTTCTTGGCCAGCTCGGCGAGCTCGCCACTCTCGACAACGGCCTTGAGGGCCTGGTGCTCCGGCTTGGGGGAGTTTACCAGACCCAGGGCGATATTCTCCAGAATGGAGCGGTCAAGGAGAGAGGGCTCCTGCTGAACGAGAGAGATGAAGCTGCGGAGGTGGGACACGTTGAGGGTCTTGATGTCTGTGCCGTCGAGCGTGATGATGCCAGAGTCGGGGTCTTGAAGGCGGGCGATGAGGGCGGCGATGGTGGATTTGCCGCTGCCGGAGAGGCCGACGAGGGCGGTGTGCTTGCCTGCGGGGAGGACCAGGTTGACGTTGCGGAGGACGGGCTGCTCGGCGCGGGAGGGGTAGGCGAAGGAGACGTTCTCGAGCTGGATGTGGCCGGTGGTGGTCTCGACTGGGAGGAAGGCGCCCTCTGGGGAGGTGCCGTCGATGGTGGAGGGGGCGTTGATGTCGGCCATGAGGCGGGAGAAGGCAGCGGAGGCGCTACCGAGGATGGGGAGGATGGGGGCGATGTTGCCGAGACACACGCATGCTGAAGAGTGTTAGAAACAGTCAGAAACATGATGGCGGGAAAGAAAAAGAGACATACCATCCACCAACAAGAACACCACAGTGTAGATCTGACCGACAGTCTCGGTTCCCTCACCCCTGATGGTCTCAACAACCATGCGACTACCCTGCCAGAAAGCCAAAGCATTGGCGCTGTACGCAATAAAGTACAGCATGCCAGCCTGCATGGCAGCAGCAATTCCCTTCTTGACACCGGCACCGCGAGCCATGGCAACATGCTCGGCAAACTTCTTTTCCAGCCTTCCAGCCATGCCAAACGACTGCACCACGCCGACATGCTGCAGCGCCTCACCGGCAATGTTGCTGGCGGCAGTCTGCGAGCCAGCACTGATCACCATGAACTTGGTCACAAAGAAGCCGCCGCCCATGGCCATGAGCAGGAAAGCCGGGATGAGCGAAACCAAGATACCAGCCAGCTTCGCCTGCTTGATGAAAGCAACAACGTAGCAAGCAAAGAAGAAACTGGTCGACGCGATCAGCACGCCCACCTTTTCCGAAGTACCAGCCTGGACAGCAGTCATGTCGCCCTGCAGCCTGGTCGAGACCTCACCGCTGGCCGCGGACCGCGCGTCAAAGAACCCGGGGGGCTGTCTCAGCAGGGCCTGGACATACTGCCCTCTCAATCTCTGGGCAAGACGCTGCGAGAAGAGAGACCAGGACAAGACATACACGTAGATGCAAACCATGGCGGCGATGGCGATGTACACCAGCTTGAGGACCTTGTCGTTGATGGAAGCCTCGTAGGCAAAAGGGTCGTTGACGCCGTTGATGGAGGTGGAAGCAGAGGTGAACTCGGAGTCGCCCGCCGCGCAGGTGGCGTCGTTCATGTTGTCGACGAGCTCACCAAAGATGATGCCCATCAGAGGGAAGGGAATACCGGCACCGGCGGCGGCGATGGTGCCAGTGATGAGAAGACAAATGTCGATCCATGTTGGTGAGGCAGAGGCGAAGATCTTGAGCCAGACGAGGAGACCACCTTGGGGCTGGGGGGTGGGGGGGCGATTGTTAGTGATTCAAGTCAAATGTAAACAATGGGGTGAAGCTATTCAGGGGCCGAAAGGGGGTGTGTTGTTGTTGTTGACTCAGGGGCGAGACAACAGAGAAAACTTACGGCTTGTTCGGCTGGTGCCGGGGCATCAGAAGTACTTCCAGTGGTGGTAGGGGCAAGCGCCTTCTCCTTATCAGCGGCCGCATCACTCGCTGCAGCGCTGTGCGTCCGCTTCTCTCCAGAAGCCTCGACCGCCATTGTGCCTGCTTTTTCCGTGTTGCTTTCACGGGGCAGGTTCTCTTGGCGACTGGACAAGAGAAGAAGATGGTAGGTGTGGAAGAAGAGACACACACGGGATCAATCTAGAAGGGACATGTGGAAGGAAAACACAGGCAAACGACGGGATGAATAACCCCGTCTCCCCGGGCGTTGATCTATTCTTTTGGTTACCTTTCTGGTGACCAATTCACTGTATTTCCCCCACCCACCCACCCCAGTCATTTCAGCGGCCGCGAAACAGTGAGGTGACCTTCCCCCAGCAAACTGGAAGACGAACAGTGCCCGTTCGACCCCGATCCCGGCCTTGGCGAGGGCGGATCTGATTAGGTGGGCGGCCGGATCTGATAAAAAATTTGATGCTCTGGGCGGCCCCACACTGGTCTCGTTCGATGTGACCCTCAATCAATCTCTGAGCTGCCAGCCCTCGGCACCCGTTGCGTTCTTTTCGCGAGATAATCTGCGGTCTCTCTGCATTGTTCCTGTTTTCTGTTCCTTGATCGGATGGAGTAGGTAGGCATGTCTGGTAGTATCTCACGAGAAGAATAACCGCGAGTTGGATGTTTGCGAATATGTACATTTCCCCCAGATCCCCCCAGTCGTCGAGGTCCTCATCCGACGTTTCCTGTGTGACTAGGGGCCAAGGAGAGCTGACCCAGTTTAAAGTTATCTGATCCGAAGAATCTCCACGGGTGGCTCCATCCAAACGAGCCATTTTAACGCACGCTATCCCAGCCACCAAACACCCCCTGTCAACATCTTTTGCTCCCGTCACCATCCGAACTGCTGCTTCCTTTCGCAACACTGGCCTGAAAGACACTTCGTGCGTTCTGTAGTTGCACAATGGCGTAACTCGTGCAATGACGTTCAACAATATCAAAATCTCCAGTCAAGTTTTTACCTCGGAGATATCACCGCTTTGGGATGCCGGTGGGGCATTACGTTATGGACATGGATGGATGAAGAGCAGCCCACCCTGCTAGTTTCCATCTGTGCATTATCACGATCATCTGATAAAAATTCTTCGTGGGCTCCATCACCCTTTCTCCACGGATCATCGACTCGGCCACACTGTCGTCATGTCCGAGCAAGGCCGTCGGACACGGTCACCGAGCGGGCTTCACGGGTGAAGGGGTCCTCTAGGCAGAGATGCTGCGGTTGTATGTACCTGACAGCCACACGGCACTGTCTCATCTGAACCTCGACTTCGGATCACGACACGGCATAGAGACACACAGTGGTGTCTGGTGTGCATGAAACGTTCCTCAGAGAGGGGGATGGCATGGGATGCTCTCTCCACATGCAACCACCCCACGAAACTCCGAGCCCTCACCACCAGTCTCGTACTCGTATGTGTCTCGGTGTTGGCGCTATCAGCTGTCAAACCTGTCAATTTTGGAGCCTTTGTCGGTCATCTACCGGTGACAAGCTTCTTCTAGCACAGATCTAGAGTCTACTATTACAGTCTAACCTCGACCTCTGGTTGTTGTTGTTGAGCCTGCTGCTGCTGCTGCTGCTGCTGCTGCTGCTGCTTCCTCTCCTCCTGCCACTCCGCCCACACCTCCCCAACCTTCTTGCCATCCACCTTGGCCCCGTACACCCCCTGAGGCAGCTTCACCATGAGCGGTACGCCGACATCTTCCTTTGTGCCCAACACGGACGCCTCGTGAACCACCTGCGCTATCTCCGTGGGGACTCTCCTGAAGCCCTTTCTGAAGTATACATTCTCCGAGGTGGGCGTCGCTTCGAGGTAGACGGGCAGTCCGATGGTGTTTCCAAGATCAACAATGGCCTGCACGAGGGCAGAACCAGCTCCCTTGCCTTGGTGCTTGGGGTCGACTGCAAAGGCGTGGATATCTATTGTTTCGATCGGTGTTAGTGAGATGCCAAACATGATGGGAACATCGTGAAATGAGTTCCCCGAAAGACCAGACCAGCCCAGACCCAAAAAAAAAAACCGCCACTTGGATGCGCTGCAACGCTCCTCCTCAACACCCAGCATGCTCATCCCACGAGACGGTAGAACATGTGGTTTGTGTTCCTTTCCCGACTGCAAGAAGCACAATAGCCTCGCAAGAAAAGCCCGGTAATGGAAATATCAAGCGAGCTGGTGTGTGTGTGTGTGTGTGTGTGTTTATTTGTTCACATGGCATTTTTGTCACGAAAGTACTCACAAACATACGGCCTCCCCCCCATGATCCTCTCCCTCGCACCCCAAAGCCCATCCAGCACCCTCTCCGCTCTCGTCCTCTGCTCCCCGTGGAGCCACCCAATCTCTGGCATCTTCCTCTCCTCTTCGGTGCGTGGCTTGACAAACACGTCGCAGAGGGCCATGCCGACGATCTCGCCGGTTTCCGAGTCGACGCACTTGTAGGTGTACTGCGTCTCGGAGGTGTGCCACCACTGGAGGGTGCCGTTGGTGTGCGCCCCGCGGAACTCCTCCGAGGTGACGCCCGAGGGGAAGAGGATGTTGAGCAGCAGGGAGCCGGAGGGGTCGGCGGTGAAGGCGGCAAAGTAGGCGTCGTAGCAGGGGCGGATGTCGGGGATGAGGGCGGGGAGGACGAGGTAAGGCATTTTGGCGGTTGTCACAGGAGTGAAGCTGTGATATGTAGCCCAGGCAAGGAAAAGACGTACAAGTCAGAGGCGGGATATAAAACTGACAAACCCCAAGACAAAACAACAACCCTCCAACGCCACGACAAAAGCTCAACAGCAGCAACAATCAGGTATATATCACTTTCCCTCCCCCCCTCCCCCCCCCATCCCCCAACCATCAAGGTCCTTCAACTTTGCCTGTCTCACCTTCTTTCCCCTTGCCCTGACCCCATTCCTCACCATGAAACACTGTGTGCACGTTACCTTACTGCAACCTCACCGAACCGCAGATCACTTTTTTTTTTTTTGCCCTCACAAAACGTAAGCGGCGTGCATACATCTAAAGACCGAGCAAACCTATAACCCCCCCCCCCCCGCCCACAAAACGGCATATTAAACCGCTCGAACAAGGGGAGAATTTACACTGCCGATCACTTTTACCTTTTCCCCCCTGGCGGTAGGTACATACTTTATGAACGGGCGGGTAATGCCGCATCTCAGGGGCGGGGGGGGGGGGGTCTGTACAATGAACCTAAACGCAGTTCCAAGAAAAGGGCCGCCGTGTCGACATTGGATGCCTTCCGAGCTTCCTCCGCGCGGGATGGAGGGGTGGGATGTCATCATCGCTAGGTACGCTACCGGTACTGATGGTAAGCTACCTAGGTTGCGAGGAAAGGAAGGAAGGACGAGCCCCCATAAGTCCCATAGGTGGAATCCCTTCCGGTTTGTTGAGAGCAGACAGACACAACAGTCACAGTGTTAAGGGACAGCGAGCGGGACTGGACTCGGGATCTTACACAACAGCAAACAACAACAAACAACACAGAAAAGCCAAGGGACAACCTGAAGGAAACAACCAGACTGCATGGGTAACGTAGCCGTGATTGCCGTGGGAGAAATCCCTCCTTCCTCCACCAGAGCGTCGAGCTCCCGAACCAAGCTGCACGCGTGATGATGATGATGATGATGATGATGATGATGATGATGATGATGATGACGATCACACAAGGAAAATGGGCAAATCACTCGGGCAGATCCCGATCAGAAACTGAGTGGCTTCAATTAACTCGTGACACCACACCGGGAGGAAAAGGGCGGCTTTGTCGGTGTAAGGTTGGACTTGTGAGATGCTTACATAGTGGCCAGATCTCTTGTTGCTATATCTTGACCGAGAGAGCAAGCCATCATGTCTGCTGTCGTCAGTGGCTACTGGCCGTCGTGACACATTACCAGACTCTGGCCATTGCTTCGGGAGGGCGCTCATCAGAGTTCCAAAATCTTGCCCGCTCTCATCACTTCAAGACATCGGGTTCATGACACTGGCTTGACGACTCGATATCGGGCTTGTTTCATTCTCGGTGTTAACGATCAATGCTGTGACAAACCCCGTGTCCTGCTGGCCCGAAGCCGAAGCCGGAGCAACCCCCAAGTTCCAAAGTGCGGCTCATACCTAGCGGGCGGCAATGAGGATGCCCTAGTTGGCTGAACACTCTGCGTTTTTACTTGCACAACCACGTCTTGTAGTTGCTCAGTTTTTTTTTTTTTTTGTTGCCCCATCAATGCTCACTGCATCTTGAACATTTTCCCAAGTTCATGAACCTGCAGACACCAAAGGTCACTCACTCATCAAACCAACCCCCATCCAAAATCTCGCTCAAAACTTCAACCCTCGGCATTGACGTGCCCTCGATGGAGCCACAACCCCACCCAATGACACGATGCCCAGTAAAGTTATCTGATCCGTCCCTCCCCCAGGGGTCCCCTGCCGAACCCACTCCGCACTTCTCCTGAACCCCTGTCAACAATTCCATTGGATCGGGGGGGGGGTTCAGCAACGGCTTTTTTTTTTCTTCTCTTCTGTGTGATGTTTTCCCCCCCCCCCTCACCCCACCTCTTTCACTTACTCCCACCACCCCTTCTTTTTGATCACCACTCCAACAAATGAGCAATAACAAGCCACACCTCACCTCCCACCCATTGACCAATGCATGCATCATCCCCTTCCATGCTTCGGCCCACATCCAAATGCGGGAATCCCTTCAGAGACGACACAAGAGGCCCTCGGCCGACTGTCTTCCGCAGCGTGACATCACGTACTACACACCATCCCCTTCGACCCCTTTTTGCCTGTTGTTGTCTGTTATAGAGGGTAATACCGTAAAACTCAAGGCAAGTACAGTACATACATACACACACTGTCTCTTTCTCGTACGGCATCATCTTCATCAATCACACAAAACCATGGGACGGGATATCCCCTCCTGCCACATGCCCGGCCACGCCATGTTCACACATCAGTACCCACTTGTTCGCAGAGAGACAGAGACACAAAAAAACCATGAACCTGGTCACACACATGGCCAAGTCTCGCTTGCGGAGACAAAAGGAAGCTAGAGGTCGGCGAGGAAGCCATCTCGGTGCATCGGTCGAGAAGATACCGCGTCCTCCCTCCCGTTCTTTGCAGCAGAAAACCGTTGCTACGGTGTAGTCCCGACCATCGGCGTGTGATGCTGGCAATCACAAGCCAAAAAGTCTTTGCTGTCAAAACAAACCTGAACCCAGCTCCAGACCCTTCAACAGCGGGGAGCGGGGTCTTGTTTCTTTTCGCAAGGTGTGGTGAAGACCCGGGAATGGGGTATCATTCCGGCTAGTATCCAGCACCCATACATATCCAAACATGGATGGGTTGGATTCGCTAGTCTAGCAGATGCGGGTTGATCAGAGTGAAAAGTTGCCCGACGTACCTGCTTTTTTCTCTCTCTCTCTCCTGCTTCTTTTCTCTTTCCTGTCCTCTGTTTCATCAAGAAATACTGTACTTCTCCAGGTCGTCAGTATTCCCCTCGAATAATAGCAGCACAAGGGAAATCCCGCTGCCCACCCCCCCCTTCCATGCGTTGATCCTGCCCTGCAACGTCACCACACGCTACCACGACACGGCAAAAAGACCCCTCGACACGAGATCGAAAGCCGGAATTAACCGACAGTCGTTTCCCTTTCCCGTAGCCAGCTCGGCAAACACATTCCAGACATCATGCATCTCGCCCAGCACGCACCCGGCATCCTGGGTGGCCTCCGCCGCGATGCCATGCAGCTCGACACTCAGACTACCCCCCTAGACTCTGTTACCAGAGCATTACCAGTACCCGAGTCGGAATCTGCCCTCGACGCCCTCCTCCTCGCCTGGGGTGCTCTCCTCCAAAGACAACGAGGTGACGACGACAGAGTAGAACAGTTTGCCTGGGGCCACAAGTCGCAAAGCTCACCAGCCGAGATATCCACCCGCTTCTCCCTCAAGGCCCTCGGTCTGGAATTGACCAGGTCACGATCAGAATCCGTATCGACATTTCTCCAGGCCGTCAAGACCTCGACCGAGAACATCGCCCGCCCAGGGCTCCTCTACCTCTTCTTCAATGATGAGAAAGAGACATCCTTTCCACAAAAAGAGACGGCTGGACCATCTGTATGCCCCCTCACATCTTGCGCCCGTGAAAACACCACTGACATCCCTCAGCAATATGACTTTCAGCTCCGCGTCTCCAAGCATGCTTCCACCCTCACCCTCGAGGGCGTGTACCCCACCACCGACAAACCCGACTCTCTCGACTCCCGGCAGGCCGGAGACAGACTCGACACCCTAATCCAGCTCGTTAATATCATCACCACCCAGCCCGAGGCCCCCATCTCAGCCCTCCTCGAGCCCCTCCCCCGTGACCTCGACCAAATATGGGCCTGGAACGCCGACATGCCGCCTCTGATCGACCGGACAATGCAGGACATCATCTCTGAGCAGGCCGCCGCTCGCCCAGACAAGGTTGCCCTCTCCTCGTGGGACGGCCAGTGGACCTATGCCGAGCTGGAGCTCATGTCCACCCGCCTGGCTCATCACCTCGTTTCTCAGGGCATCACTGTTGGCGTCAATGTACCACTCTGCTTCGAAAAGTGCAGGTGGACCATCGTCGCCTTGCTGGCCATCATGAAGGCTGGTGGCGCATTTGCCTTGACGGACCCAACATCTCAGCCAGAAGGTAGACTGCGGGCCATGGTGGAGCAGACCGGCGGCAAGCTGGTCGTGGCCTCTGTCACTCAGACTGAGCTGGCAAAGCGTCTTGTTCCTGACGATGGTGGCCAGGTAGTAACCGTCAGCGAAGAGCTGTTCCAGTCTTTCTCCGAGATCCAGGGCGAGCTCCCACCATTACCAACCATCCCAACTGTCACCTCTCCTCTCTACATCCAGTTCACCTCTGGCAGCACAGGCAAGCCCAAGGGTGTTGTTGTTTCTCACGCCAACTTCACCAGCGGCGCCATTCCCCGTGCCGAGGCTGTTGGGTACAACTCGTCCACCAAGTGCTTCGAGTTTGCCAGTTATGCCTTTGATGTCAGTATCGATTGCATGCTCTGCACGCTGTCCGTCGGTGGTACCATCTGCATTCCGTCTGATGCCGACCGCATGAACGATCTCGGCGGTGCTATCAGGGCGAGCGGTGCCAACATGGCGCACATGACGCCCAGTGTCGCGCGTGTGCTTGATCCTGCCGTGATTGCCGAGCTGGACGTCCTGGGTTTGGGTGGTGAGGCCATCTCGGCTTCGGATGCCGCTGCGTGGAGCAAGGGCAAGACCAGCGTCATCATTGCGTATGGCCCTTCGGAATGCACTGTCGGCTGCACCGTCAACAACACCTTTGCCAAGAACAAGGACGAGCGCAAGGTGTTTACGACCGGAAACATTGGCCGCGGTGTCGGCGGTGTAGGCTGGATTGTCGACCCCGAGGATCACGACCGTCTGGTTCCTGTCGGGTCCGTCGGTGAGTTGTTGGTAGAAGGCCCTGTCGTCGGTCTTGGTTACCTGGGCGAGGCTGAGAAGACGGCCGAGGTGTTCATTGAGGACCCCGCGTGGCTGGTTGCTGGACACAAGGACATCGCGGGGAGAACGGGTCGTCTGTACAAGACTGGCGATCTTGTTCGATACGATGCCGATGGATCTGGTGACTTTGTCTTTATCGGCCGCAAGGATGCTCAGGTCAAGCTCCGTGGCCAGCGTGTTGAGCTGGTTGAAATCGAGCACCATCTTCGGCACCACCTCCCAAGCGCTGTCAAGATCGCTGCCGAAGTTATCAAGCCCTCCGGCGCTGAGCCTACTTTGGTGGCCTTCTTGGCCGAGCCTCGCACCAAGAACGGCACTCAGGCATCCGAAGAATCCGATGATGCGGAGGTGACCTTCTCAGACGAACTGGCCAAGGCTCTGTCTGGTATTGAGGAGGCGCTCGGTGTCGACCTTCCCCGCTACATGGTCCCCGCGGCCTTCATCCCTCTTCGCGACATGCCGGTGCTGCCCTCTGCCAAGATCGACCGCAAGAAGCTCCGGGCCCTTGGTAGCGCCATGACGCGCGAGCAGATCACTGGTAGCGCGCGCAAGACCAAGAGCAGCGAAGGCGGTGCTCCCTCGACCGAGATGGAACAGATGCTGGCCGCTGTCTGGAAGTCGTTGCTCGGAGACCATACCGAGATCACTGTGGGCGACAGCTTCTTTGCTCTTGGCGGAGACTCTCTCAGGGCCATGAGGCTGGTCCCCGCTGCTCGCGCAGAGGGCATCGTGCTGTCTGTTGCCGATGTCTTCCGGTACCCTGTCCTCCGCGATATGGCCGTCGTTGCCAAGAAGGCCGAGGCTGGAAGTGGTGGTGCTGCCGCCGACATCCCACCCTTCTCCCTGATTG
The DNA here is from genome assembly GCA_030512305.1 of Cercophora samala. NCBI lineage: Eukaryota > Fungi > Ascomycota > Sordariomycetes > Sordariales > Lasiosphaeriaceae > Cercophora > Cercophora samala. Next base: position 7,640 of record JAULSY010000068.1, on the reverse strand, counting down.
ACAAGGCCTGGTCTGCCGAGGCGGCGAGAAGCGAGGCCAGCCAGCTCTGCGAGATTGACGAGGCCGATGTCGAGGATGTCTATCCTTGCACGCCGCTCCAAGAGGCCTTGATGGCGCTCTCTGCCAAGGTCAAGGAGGCCTATGTGGCCCAGCGTGTGCTCAAGATGAACAATGCCAAAGACGCCAAAAAGTTGCAGAATGCCTTTGAGGCCATCGCCGCCGACTCTGCCATTCTCCGCACTCGCATCGTCCAGGTATCCGACTACGGTCTCATGCAGGTCTTGATCAAGGAGCCCATCCAGTGGCGCACCGCGTCGTCGCTGGCCCAGTATCTCGAGGACGACCGTGACGAGGAGATGGGGCTCGGCAAGAAGCTTGTTCGCTACGGCATGATCCGGGAGGGTGACGTCTATCACTTTGTGCTGACCATGCACCACGCCCTGTACGACGGCTGGTCGATGCCCCTGGTGGTTGACCGTGTCAACCAGGCCTACCAGGGTGTTACTCCCAGAAAGCCAGCGGCCCAGTTCAAGCACTTTATCGACTACCTCAACAACAGACTCGATCGGGCGGGATGCGACACTTACTGGCGTGAGCAGCTCGACGGAGCGACAGGTGTCCAGTTCCCCCGCCTTCCGTTCGAGGGCTACCAGACCCAGGCCGACTCGCTCCTCGAGGTTGATATCAAGCTCGATGGCCGGAAGCTTCCATCCGTGCCCGGTGCCACCATCACGCTCGCCAGTGTGGTTCGAGCGGCGTGGGCGTTGGTGGCTTCGCAGTACTGCAGCGGCAACAATGACATTGTTTTTGGGGAGACACTGACTGGTCGCAATGCGCCCATCGTAGGCGTCGAAGAGATTGAGGGCCCCATGATCACCACTGTCCCCGTCCGCGTCACCATCAACCGCGAGTCCTCGGTCGAGCAGTACCTCCAGACCATTGCCGAGCAGATTGTCGGCCAGATCCCCTACGAGCATGCCGGTCTTCAGCACATCCGCAAGTTGAGCGACGACGCTCTCCAGGCCTGCGAGCTGCGTACTGGCTTCGTGTTGCACCCCGCAGCTGGCGAGGTCGAGGCGGACGACAAGACACCGGCGAATGGGTTGGTGCCAGCGGGCGACGGCGAGGCGGCGCAGGAAGCGCTCAAGTTCAACACGTATGCCCTCATGTTGGTGTGCTCCCTCTCTCCCGACGGCTTCTTTGTCATGGCCAGTTTCGACTCCAAGACGGTCAGCAAGGACACCATGTCGCGCGTGTTGGAGCAGCTCCGGACCGTGGTGCACCAGCTCTGCGAGGGCGACGCGAAGGAGGTCAAGGTCGGCGACTTGCGGTGCCTGACGGATGCCGACCGCAGCGAGGTCGACAACATGAGCAAGAAGTTCAAGTTGGAGGGTGCTGACTTGGATGCGCTTGGGTTGGATCAGGCTGACATTTCCGGTGCCTGGATTGCTGATGCAGCTGACCACACGCGCCCCTCCCCGCGTGGCGCTGTGGGCGAGCTGTTAGTGGAGACCACCAAGGCCCTCAGCGCCCCTGCGCTCGTCGCTGTGCAGACACCACCACTGTGGCTGAAGAGCACCATCAGCGCCCAGCTCTATAGGACTGGTCGTCTTGCCAGCTTCGACTTCAGCGTCGACACGCCTGTTCTCCGCCTGCTCCCCAAGTCGGCCCAGATCAAGCCCGACTTCACTGTCCCCAAGAAGAAGGCTGCTTCCTCCGGCCCTGCCATCTCGGCCTCCTCTGCCAAGCAGAAGCTGCTCCGGGCCATCTGGAGCCGCCTGCTCAAGATCGATGAGGACAAGATCTTCCTCGGCGACAGCTTCTTCAACCGTGGTGGTGACTCGATTACCGCCATGAAGCTCGTCTCCGAGGCCCGCCAGCAGGGGATGCAGCTCAGTGTCGCCCAGGTCTTTGCCAACCGGACTCTGTATGACATGGCCAACGTCATGCAGCCATCGCCCACCGTCATCACCACTGCCACTGTGCAAAAGGGCCAGGGCAGCAGCTCTCCCACAAGCCCCTCCAGCCCCTCCAAGGCCGACTACCAGCCCTTTTCTCTCCTCTTGACCTCGTTCATGCGTCGGATGCAGAGATCGTTGGCCAACAAGTCGTGGAAGATCCTCGATGTTCTGCCCACCAGACCTCTCCAGGAGATTGCCGTCAGGGGCACCGTCGAGCTTCCTCGCTTCTCCATCCGCTACGAGCTCATGCACTTTGAGGGCATGGTCAACAAGAAGCAGCTGTTCCGTGCCTGCCAGGAGCTTGTTGCCCTGAACGAAGTCCTCCGCACCGTCTATGTTCGTCTTGATGATGTCTGCTACAGCGTGGTGATTGAGAACCCCTTCATTGTCGACATTGTCGAGTACGAGATTGACGGTGACGATGTCGAGGAGTTTGCCGGCAAGGTCAGCAGGCTGGATGCCCAGACCAAGATGCCCTATGGCTCTTCTTTTGTCAAGTGGTTCTTTGTCACCAACGGCACCAAGAGCACGCTTGTTTTCCGTCTGTCTCATGCCCAGTACGATGAGATTTGCCTTCCCATCTTCCTCAACCAGCTGCAGCAGCTGTACCAGGACCCCAAATCGGTCTCTCCTTCGTACCCCTTCTCGTCCTTTGTCGACTACACCATCCAGGAGGCCATTCCCGCTGCTATCCCCTACTGGCGTGATCTTCTTGCCGGTGCCGAGGGTGTCTCTCGTCTGAGACCCGACACCCCCATCACCGACCGCCGCCACTTTGCCATCCACAAGCCCGTCAACATCGCCGCCCGCAGCCGCGACGTCACCGTGGCCACTCTTCCCTCGGCAGCCTGGGCCCTGACCTTTGCCCGCCTGCTCAAGGTCAAGGACGTGGTCTTTGGCGAAGTCGCCTCGGGCCGCGGCGTCGACATCCCCGGCATCCCCGACGCCAACGCCATCGCCGGCCCCTGCTGGCAGTACGTCCCCACCCGCGTCAAGTTTGACGGCGAGGCCCCCATCCGCACCGGCCACGACCTGCTCGAGGCCCTCCAGACGCAGCACATGATGACTTCCTCGCACGACTGCATGGGCCTGGAGGAGATTGTCCGCAACTGCACCGACTGGGACCCCGAGGAGGTGACCTGGTTCGACACGGTGGTCCACCAGGATGTCGCCCACGTCGAGACGCTGTCCTTCTTGGACCGCAAGGCCAAGTTTGAGACTCTGTACGCGTACGAGGAGCCGTTGAGGGAGTGGAAGATTCAGGCTTTCCATGACGGGGATACCTTGACGATCGAGGTTATTACTTTTGAGTCGTGGAAGGAGGAGGCGGTGAAGTTGCTGGACGATGTTTGTGCGTCGCTGGAGCAGTTGGTGAACAGACCTGGGGAGGACTTGAACATTGCCTAGGTGGTTTATCTGTGGCGTTTGGTTATGGGAATTTTGTAGCTGATATATTCTCTTGGCGTTCTGTATAGTGTGTTCTCTTGTATGGATACTCTCTTTGCATCGCTTTGCTGGCTGGTCTAGACTGGATTATTTGGAATAAGACATGGTACCTTTTACACTTTTGCCGTTGCATTTTTTCTCCGTTTAGAACATTAAACCCGGCGGTATTTCCAGCCCATTCAGTCCTGGCGATGGGTGAGATACCACCAGAGATGTCTTGGGTATTCGAATCTTGGTCGTGTCGAGCACGTAACCCAACGCGAGCTCCTCCCGATCAGCCTGCGGCGTGCTAGAACTTGGTTCCCCCGCAACCACGACTATGTGCTTTCCAAAGACCACCATGGAGTGCCCGCTCCGGGGCGAGGGAACGCCGCCCATGTTCCCGAACGGGTGCCAGCGACGCTCGGCCAAGTCAAAGACCCAAAAGTCCGGGAGGTCCCTGCCCATTTCTGACCGCCCGCCAAACACGCACATCATGCCGCCTGTGACGGCTGCCGAGTGGCCCTCGCGCCTTGCCGGCCTCTTCCAGTGTCTGGTATCCGTCGCTACGTACTCCCACGTGTTGGTTACCGGGTCGTAGCTCCATATATCGTTGTACCAGGTGTGGCCGTTGGTGCCGCCGAATCTAGGTAGGTGGCATTGTTAGAACCACTTCATGACGATGTGAAAGAGAGAAACACACATATACATCTTGTTATCCCACACTACAGTGCTGTGGTTGGTCCGTGGCGGTGGCGGCAACTTGTCGTTGTCCGCCAGCCTGGGCTCTACCCACTGGAGCAGTTCGAGGTCAAAGAGAGCGGTGTCATTGCGGAAATCGCCCTCGATCTGCCCGCCGAAGACAACAAGGAACGACGCAACAAGGGACAAGCTATGCCCATACCGCCCAGGCGGCGGGGAAACGCCAGGCTCACTGGAGACAGGAGCTACGTGCCATTGGCATGTTTCTGTTTTGAATTTTGGTTAGTAACTGGTCAGGGCCTTGAGTACAAAACACAGGAAACAACGGTAACGCGCCTCGGTTCATCAAGTACAGGTTGTCGTCCAGAGTGTCCGAATCTTCCATCTTGGTGTCACCCCCATGAAGGCACAGGGCATTGCCGGCGAGAACGCAGCGGTGTCCCACGCGAGCACTGGGTTTGCGGCCCGACGCAGCGATGGGGACGCAGCGAAGGTCTGAAGAGCCTTGGACTTCGATGTACCACAGGTCGGCGAGGACCCGGCTCTCGTCCATCAAACCGCCCATGAGGTATGCGTGGCCGGAAGAGGTGGCCCCAGGAGTCACGGCCGGTCCGTATCTGGGAAAGAGTGAACGGTTATTCTTGATACCGGTATGCTGTTCTTCTCCCTTTGGGGCCACCACCTGGAAGTTCCTCCGCGACCAAGGATAGGGCGACTCGTTCACGCCTTTCGAGGTAAAGACGTAGTGTTCACTGTTGGAGATGTCGGCGGGGAATAGAGGCAGAGCTATAGCTGACACGACCGAAATGTCAGCCAGACTCAGGCCTGAAAAGACAGACCACGCGTGGGTCCGGATGGCGGTGCTGATGGTTGTATCGCGGTCCGTCGGGTAAAAGAACCGCGTTCTCTTATAGACGCGGGATGACTTGAGTTCTTCCTCAAATGAAAAGTAGGGCGGGGGGGACGTCTGGGAAGGGGTGATGTCTAAAGCATGGAAGTCGATGCGCCGGCGGCTGGAGATGACAGACATGACATCTGCCATACTTGTGCCGCCGCGGAAGGACGTGACGGCATCACTGGGGTGCAGCATAGACAAGCCATGGCTATTTTCATGTTCGGGGGGCAAGAGGCTCTTTGCGTCAAAGGCGTCCTCCAGGTGTTTGAGGCGATGGCATAGCTTGACGTTGCTTTCCAGCAGCTGCTCGACCATTGTCTGGAGATTGACAACGGATCGATATGCTTCTACGTCGGTCTCGCTGCGCCCCGGTCTTAGAGATGTTATCCACAATGATGGACATGAAAAAACACTCACCACTGCACGATATTCAGCATCAACGACAGCGAGGCCTTGTGCCGCTGCAGCTTACCCACCGCTGTCGTTATCTCATCATGGTTCCAGACCAACTTTGCGCGAGCGCCAAGCCCAGTGAAGCGGCGGCCAGCTGTGGCTTCGGTGGAGGAGCAAACAAGAGTCTCTAGGTCGGAAAAGGTCAAGACGGCGTCGGTCAGGACAGCGATGAACTGGTCGAGCTGGATGAAAGCAGCGCGCCGTGATTCGGTGGGCCCCTCTGTCACAGCGATAAGATATCTCTGCAGCGAAACTAAAGCAGAGCGGAATGCCTCGACTTCAGTGAGGGTCGAATGCGCCGTGGCAGGGGCGTCCTTGATGGACGATGTTAACCAAATGAGCGATTTCGATACCTTTGCCGTTGCACCCAGCAGGCCGGTAACTGATGCCATGATGCTCAAGGGATCCATTGTACAGTACTTAAACGTAAAAACAAACAATCAGGATGACTTGGTGCTTTGCGTGATTCACTTCAATGTTGGGTTCACAAGCCGGTCTATTTCAGCTGACTCCAAGTTGGCCTGGGCTGCATGAGTGTATCCCAAACAAATAAGGCATACACCTGTCAAGCCACAGTCCCAAACGAGATAGTCAGCGGCTACGTCAGGGGGTAAGACCAATCATGAGGACGGTAGCCAAAAGCAATGGATATAGTCAAACACGTATGGCTCTTCATCTATAAAATGGAGGCATTCCGCCCGTTTCCTCAGTCTGCCTTTTCTTGCATTTTACTTTTACCTGGCACTTGCTTGAGGTTCACGGGTGCTTGGTTGCCAGGCTGGTGATGGCACCATGTACAGTATTGATACCTTTCATGTACACACTGTGACACTTTCTTGCCCTTGGGGCCGGAAAAGGAGACACTAAGAGATTTGGCTGGCCAACATTATGGGGATATCACAATTAACTCTCAACATTCTGCTTATCATCACCACCATTTCCTGCCACTTTATTAACTGCTTATACTCTCTTCTTTGTGATTTATCCAACGTTATGGGATTGCTTCGAGGTGCGACAGAGCCGACCACAGCATGAAGCATCTAATCTAATTACCTTATCTTTCTCAAGAATTCAAGTGCCTACCTATCTAAATCCAGACGCGTGGCGAAGAGTCTCAAAGCTTCACGACAAAGTTTATGATGATGATAGTGCAAAAAACAAAAGAAACATGAACGCCACCGAGGTGAGAACGCAAAACACGCCGATCAGCGGCCCTGCCTGCGATAGAGAAAAACCTTGAACAAGCCTCAGCATCTAAGTTTATGACACATTTTAGAGTTCTGTTCAGCGGCAACTCACCCATTGCTGGCATTGAAGCCACGTATCCGATGCAAAGTATAACCAGCCATGTCTTCTGACAGCTATAAAGGCGTCCAACCTCACTCATTTCTTGTTCCAATCCCTTCCTCATCATCTGTCATACCACCAAAAGCAAATTTGCATTGTCACTCCTGCTTTGTGCTGTACCAACCACCCAAAAATACAACACTACCTACTGTTAGAACACTCAAAGCCATATCGTCCGAGGTATTTTACGAGCCATCTTGCGAGGTACCTTAGCAGGTCTCCCTACTCCTCTACAAGGCTTACGCAAGGCTTGCATAGAGCTGTAAGTCTTACTAGGTTTATTAGGCTTTCTTTTAATGTAAGCCTTATAAAAAAGCTAAAACTTATTAACTTATAAGTAAAATATAGTCTATATACTTACGCTCTATCGTTAAAATATATATTTATTTAAACTATTATGTTAATTAACCTATATATTATAAACCCCCCCTCTTTTTTTTATTTCCTTACTTTACTTTATTTATTTACCTTTACTTTTATATATATAAATATATATATTATTACCGTTATACTTTTATTATAAATATACTATATTTATTTACTTATATTTACTACTATATAAAATTACTATAAGTTAAAACCCCTATTATATATAATTAAAACCTTTTAAAACCTCTTATTCCTCTATATTTAAATCCTTTTATAAAATAATACTATTAAATACTTTTTTCCTATTAAACCTCTTTTAAAATATACTAAGTCTTCTTTTTTTTATATAAATACGCTATAGTAATATAGTAATATAGTAATAATTAATAATAAATAAAATTACTTAAACTTATAAAAATATCGTTAATTAATTACTAATAAAATAAAAACTCTAAATATTATTAACTTAATTAATAAAAATACTTTTA
>JAULSY010000067.1:154816-182637 GCA_030512305.1 Cercophora samala | reverse complement strand
TAATGTGTTAATGTGTTAATGTGTTAATGTGTTAATGTGTTAATGTGTTAATGTGTTAATGTGTTAATGTGTTAATGTGTTAATGTGTTAATGTGGTATTGTGGTAGTGTGGTAATGTGTTAATGTGGTAAAGGGGAGAGTAAAACTTACTTGTGTGTCGAGTACAACTTGACATTACTGTCATTATTCAACCCAGATGCCCAGCTGATGTGCGCCTTGAGCCGGTTCCCAACGCCACCGTGAGAAGGCGCCATGAAGCCATACCGACTCTCATAGGCAAGATCGGGGCAGTGCTGCTGTACCAGTTCGTGTATCGTCCTCGTCCCATTCTGCCACTGCCACACATAGGTGCTTTCGTTCCAACTAGGAGGTCGAACCGGACCCTGGGCAGCGGTCGAGAACAGATCCGGCTCGTTGCCATAGCCCCAGAGGTAAAACTTCCCACCACCAAGTGCCTTGCAAGCCAGAGGAACTGTGTCAAGGAGCGTCTGCCATCCTTCTGATGTGTTGGCACCAAGACCAAGATTGAAGCCATGAGAGAACTTGACATCCTTCCAGGTGTTGTAGGACTCAAAGTAGGAGGGACCAATGTAGATGGTGGTCGGATAATCAAGAGACCGCTTGGGGTTGAAGGTGCCGTTCAGGGCATAGGGCAAAGAGGCATTGTAGAGGGCATAGTCCTGTGTGTTGCCTCCCACGCGGATGTATGGCTTCGTGCCCGTGAGATGCCTGATGTTCTCCAAGAGATTATCTGAAAAGGTGTTTGGGTGCGAGTTGTTTCCTGCAAAGTCTGGGAAGCTCGAGAACTCGATGCTAAAGCTCACAAAGCCGTCGAATATCTCATTGGCGGACGTGATAGATGTAGAGACTGGGAATTGGCCTTCAACAGGTAAACCGGTCAAAAGAGAGAGGACGATGGCTCGCTTCATGGTGGAAGACGGCATCATTCATGTGTAATCGTAAATATGATATGGATCAACATGCAAGAACAGCATCTTCCAGACATGGTGTTGAAGCGGACAGCAGCAGCAGAAATACATCAGGACAACGACACCACACGAGACCACTAATGTCGTGTGTTAGGCTAAACGGTTCACTTGATCACCGCTCTGCATCTTGAATGGATCAAAAGCAACCCGGGTGAGTGATCGACATGGTGGTGTGTGTACAGCATAGGCCCCAAAAAATGAGGCCCGAACAGAAGGATCACCAGGTTCCACACGAATCTCCGTGAATGAACGTTTGGCTCGTGCTCCCGTGGAGGGATCTGGGTTTTTGGGAATGTTCCACTTGATGTGTCAGTACCGTGAGACGAACGGGATCCCTCAAGTTCCTTCGCTGGTGTTCATGGCTGGTTAAGGAAGGCGATGCTTGTAAGTGGTCAATTGCCAGGGGGCGGCACTGAACACGGGAAGTGCGGGGCAGCATGGGGAGCAGGTGGGGAGCAGAAACATCGTGAGTCTCTGTGGGTGGCAGGTGTCAGTGAAGGATCAAACGTGATGAAAGTTGCTTGAGATACTTGGCCCTAGAGCAACTATCCTTGCCTTGAGAGAAACAACCTCGGCAGCTCGCTGTTTGAGCCATATCGTCGGTATATTCGGGACATGATGTTTGTGTGTGGTCTTGGCGGCGGGGGTGCTTGATGTCGTCAAGTGTGGGGTAGCTGTTCTTTTGTCCCGTATAGAGAATGTTATAGCCAAGGACCTCAGGATGTCGAGATGATGTCTTGAGTAGCTATCCTAGCTGATGATCACAGTTAGAGCCGCCTCTTGAAAGTCACGATTTCCCCTTTGGGTAGTATGAAGTCGAGACAAGCTCAGGGCCGATGTTAGGCGCCGAGGCGTTCCCCACTGCATCCGGGGCATGCGGAGGTCGTCTGATTGTCATGCAACGGTTTCGACGTCATTGATCAATGGGAATCCAGGATACCCAAAAGAGAACAGCTTCACCATTTCTAGTGACGGTACATACCTAGTAGACACTACCTTGATAGACAAGAGCGGAACCCGTACCTTAGATAGCCAGACCCTCCATCCAGCTTGTCCCGAGGCGCATCCGCATTCGCATCCAAGTCTCCATCCACTCCCAAGCGTCATCCGTGTACCGATTCGCTTCTGCATATCCGGCCGGGACCCTTCCTCCTTTTTCATTCCCCGTGCATTCAACACTTGTTGCACTACACACCATCATCGCAAGATGCTCTTACAAAAAGCTCTCACTTCCACAGCACGCATTGCCACCCGCTCCCAGTTTCGGTCACCTCTCACCTCCTTCTCACGCCTCTCATCGACAATGGCTGCTCCCAAGGTAGGTACTTGTACATACCTCGGCTCATATTTACTCTCAGTATCACTAACACATCCATCCCAGCTCCGAGACCCCTCTCTCTTCAAGCAAAACGTCTGCTATGTAAACGGTGAATGGATCCCCGCCAAATCCGGCAAGACCTTTGAGGTCCATGATCCAGCCACGGAACAGCTGATCGGCACCTGCCCCGAGTTCACCGCCGAGGACACCCGCCTCGCCATCTCCCACGCCGAAACCGCCTTCGAGTCCTTCCGCCACAAGACCGGCCGTGAGCGCTCCAAGCTCCTCCGCAAGTGGTACGACCTCGTCGTCGAAAACGCCGACGACCTCGCCACCCTCATCACCTGGGAGAACGGCAAGCCCACCGCCGACGCCAAGGGGGAGGTGACCTACGCGGCCAACTTTTTCGAGTGGTTCAGTGAGGAGGCTCCCCGTATATACGGGGACACGATCCCCTCTTCCATCCCGGGCAACCGGGTCATCACCATCAAGGAGCCCGTTGGTGTCTGCGGCCTGATAACACCATGGAACTTCCCCGCGGCCATGATCACCCGCAAAATCGGGCCAGCCCTCGCCGTCGGCTGTTCCGTCGTGGTAAAAGCCCCCGGCGAAACCCCCTTCACCCCGCTCGCCCTCGCCGAACTGGCGCACCGCGCCGGGGTCCCACCAGGAGTGGTCAACGTCATCACCGCGAGCGAAAACACCCCCCAGGTCGGGGAGGAGCTCACCACCAACCCCACCGTCCGCAAGATCTCCTTTACCGGCTCGACCCCGGTCGGGAAGCTGCTCATGAAGCAGTGCTCCACCACCCTCAAGAAGCTCTCCCTCGAGCTGGGGGGCAACGCGCCCTTCATCGTCTTTGACGACGCCGACGTCGACCTGGCCGTCGCGGGGGCGATCGCGAGCAAGTTCCGCTCCTCGGGGCAGACGTGCGTCTGCGCCAACCGCATCTTTGTCCAGAAGGGCGTCTACGACGAGTTCGCTCAGAAGTTCGCGGCAAAGGTCAGGGAGTTCAAGGTGGGCAACGGGTTCGAGAGCGGCATCACGCACGGCCCGTTGATCCACCACCGGGCCATCTCCAAGGTGGAGGAGCACGTCCGGGACGCGGAGGAGAAGGGCGCCAAGGTGCTGCTGGGGGGCCACAAGCTCCCGGATCTGGGGCCGAACTTTTACCAGCCGACGGTGATCTCGGGCATGAAGGTGGACATGGCCATGGCGTCCGAGGAGACGTTTGGGCCGGTGGCGGGGCTGTTCCCGTTTGAGACCGAGGAGGAGGTGGTCAAGATTGCGAACAACACCACGGTTGGGCTGGCGGGGTACTTCTTCTCGAGGGATCTGGAGAGGGTGCACCGGGTGGCGGAGCATTTGGAAGTGGGAATGGTGGGTGTGAACACGGGCTTGATTTCTGATCCGGCGAGTCCGTTTGGAGGAGTCAAGGAGAGCGGGTTTGGGAGGGAGGGGAGTCTGTATGGGATTGGGGAATATCAGGTTACCAAGATGGTGACGTACGGGGGGATGGGGAAGAAGTTGCAGTCTTGAGAGAGTGAGATGAATGGGTTATGAGATATGAAAAGTTTTTTTTGAGCCCAGCAGGCGATAAGCAAAATGTAAGATCTTGTCATTTACATCAGATTTCCACTTGTCACTGTGGTAAGTGATTGTTGACGGCCTTTTGTATTTCATGAGCCTCCAATCACGAGTACCCCCTGACCTGAGTTCTTCTCTGCATCCCAAAGAAAGAAACGAACGGACCCTGCCCTATATCCTTATCTGTCTCCCTTCCCAACCCCAACCGAGACAAGAAAAATTAGAAATGTAATAAAAACACATTGTCAAAAAAAAACAAAAGAGAGGACTGCTTTCTTTCGCAGGGGTATTTTCCTCCTTTTCCACCAATAAATAATATCATACAACCCGATCCACAGAGTGCGATCACCTATACGTCTCAACCCTCAGCGGCAGTTTTCGATCCAACGTGTGAAAAGCCTGCGTCCTGGGGGTAAAAGGCGCAGGATTATGGGTAAACCCACCCCCACCGCTACTCCCCCCCGAAGCACCACCGCTCATTTGTTGTTGTTGTAGCTGTTGTTGATAATGCCCATAATACCCTCCTCCACTCACACTCCCCTCCTCGGCGCTGACCGGCGTGGTCATCTCCACGCTAACCCCCTTGTCCTTTTGGGACGAGTGATACCCATACTCCTCTTCGTCGTCGCTCTCGTCCATCATGTCGAGCATCTTGTTCGGCCACATGGCCCAGATGGCAAAGCCGGTCTGGACGACGTAGATGGTGCTATTTTTTTGACTGTCAGTTTGGATGTTTCCGATTGTATCTAAAAAGGGCCGAGAGAAAAACAAACAGCATGTAAACCGTCACGGCGAACGCCCCCTTGGACATCTGGCAGCTCTTGACGGCATTGTACGGGATGGCGAGGTCGCACGATTTCCGAATGTACCACGGCGTCCAGCTCGGGTATCTCGGGTCGGCGTAGTCGGGTCCTGCTTGTCCGTACACGCTGACGGCGTACAGGGCCGTGAGGGAGATGCTGACGACGGTTCCGATGATGGGGTAGAAAATCTTCATGATGGTGGCGATCATCTTGGCGAGGAGGATGAACAACGAGACGATGGTGATGGCCACGTTGAAGGTTGTTAATCTGATAGGGGGTCAGCATTGTGGTAAAGCTTGAGAAAGTGTGGCATGAAGAAGGAACCGTACGTTTGCGACCAGACAAACGGGATGGTCGGGAGTGGTCGGTGGTTGGCATAGGCGTACAACAGCATCGTGGGGCTGGAGTTGAGTTTGTAGTCGGCGCCGATGCGCCAGAAGAGCGTCCTCCATGCATCCGGCTGCTGAACGCCAAACAGGACAAGCAGAGGAATGATGCCGGCAAGCTCAGGAACCATGCCCCAGTACAGAGGCCTCTTTGCTCGCCATGGGCGGTGGAGGATGCGGTAACCCATTGTGAATTTCGAATGTCGTCAACTCTTGTATGTGGTTGTCGTCCACTTTAACCGGCTGGTGAGGCTATCTCATATCCTGTCGCAAATCGCAGTCAGTCCCCGGTGAGACACACTGACCGCCAACACCTCTTCAATTGACAATCGCAAAGTTGTCGCAAAAGGTCGCCTTGAGGTCACAAATCGCACATCACGAGAAAAAAAAGAGGGGAAAGAAAGAGACAGGCGAGCCGTGGTTTTATTAGAAGCTGCCATTCCCACCCATATCGCATTTTCGGGGTCTCTGGCAGCACCAACCAGCCGTCCATTCCCCTCTCCTGTGTCCTGTCACCCTGTGTCCCACGCCGTGCTGCCGCCCAGACCAGAGGCGATAGCCTGAAAAGATGCAGCTGGACCGTCAATCACAGCTTGACGATCCAATGAGAGACCCGAGCGGGTGTGGTTGCGGCGTTGCTATAAGCGCCCAGTCCTCGACCCCTCACCCAATCACAGCGGCGTCTCGCGGTGGACAGCAGGGGGCTGACAGCTGCCGCCGGGCTGCCAGATTGCTAGAGAGGGACATGAACATTGATTGCCAGCTGTCAGAACTGCTTGGTGCAACCCACCCACCGAGCCGAGTGAGCGAGCCAGAGAGAGAAGGCTCATTCATGGTTGACAGGCCAGACAGGTGAGTGAGATTGTGAGTGAGTTGATGAATGCAAAGCATGCGAAGCCCTCCCGGGTTTGTGGGTGTGCCGTGTCATTTTTGACGAGCGCATGGCGTGCCCAGTCTTTGCTGCCACCACAGGCGCCCACAGCATTGTCGCATTGTCGCATCGCCCTCATCACCCATCATCACCGTCACCATCGCCATCACCATCCATCACCCGTCACCCGCCACCCGAGAGCTTAACAAGGTACCCTCCGCGGCATGTCGGTCGCCGTGCTGCCGACAAGCGGCTGAGCCGACGGGAGGCGGCGCTCGCGGCACTTGTCAGGCTGGGCCCGGTCCGGTCTGGTATACTAGACCCTGCGTTCGGGCACCCCCCCTAGCCTCCGGATTGGTCGGCATCATGAACCGTGTGTAGTGTACCTTGAGGCCTCCATCTGATCGGTATGCTTTTGCCTTCACCTCGTAATACATCAAAGTGTGGCTCCATATCGAAGAATGTGTGTAGAATCCCGAAAAACTGCATTGCTGTAGGTAAACGATTTGTAAAAATGACTGTTCTGTTGAAGCCGGCAAAAGCTGTGATGTGGATTCATTTGGCTTCAGCTCGGAATTAGCTCCGTAGCGCCAACGTAGAAAAAAAAAAAGCCCCCGCGCTGTTGTGAAGCACCTTGACGGAGGTATTACGGATACCGAACTCCGATCTACATTCCGAAAGATCGGGGCTGGCCTCGGCAGAAACGGAGGCCTGCCGTTCATATTGTTCGGACCGGCCTTTTCGTTGTTGCTCAGATCGAGATAATGCACAACATCGGGTTAAGTTGACATCCATGGCGGCTCAGATACGGATACACCGTTCAAATCAGATTACATACGGCCGCGTCTTGACAAGCCACGGACGGGCGGCCCGGAGGGGTAGTATCACACTGACTCCCCCCCACTAAACACTAAAGATATCAGTTAGCGAAGCAAACGTTGCAAAATTGTCAGATGCCACAACAGACCGGCAAGCCTCACCACATGTCAGAAGACAGAAAAGCAACTGGTTTGGAACCAGGGCAGCTGTGAGGGGTCAAAAAGGATGGGATTTCAAAATGCCGCTCTCACCCTTGATGGGAATTTGGCCGGCTCCTCCTCCTGCCAGCATGATCAGGCCATTTCCCTACACAGAAGACATGCTGCCCGGCCTGTGATTGGATTGACCTGTCTTCTCACAGGGTGCCAAGCGGAAGGGCGGGAATAGGCCCTTCTGGAACAATCAGATCGGCACCGTCGGCCGTCGCTCACACTAGAGTTCCGTCGTGAGGTTTTATTAGATGAGAGGACCGCCCGGAGGTGAAGTTGTTTCCAGGTTGTTTTGAGAGGTGAGGACGTGGTGTGCTGCTTGCTGGTGCGGCCGTTACATAAGCGGCGAGCGGGAGTGGGTGGGCGGTGGGCGCACAACATATCCGTTGTAATAAGGTATGTCGTCGTAGGTATGGCCACGAGTATAAAGGCGAGGGGGGATTCCCGGGCGGTGATCAGGTGGATGCTGGATGGCAGTGGAATCTCGGCAGAAAGGTGAGATTTTGGCGATGACAGGCAGAGTTCCCGATTGCACTCGATATGTTCGGCAGGAACGGCCAGCGCACGGGGGGTGTCTGGAGCGCGGTACCAGCGTATTGGCTGGCAGTTGAGGTGAAATACGGCGTAAATTGCAGGGGCCCGTGGTGTTGTTGTTGCACGAACCCGGAGGCCAGACCACCATGGACCGTTGCCCCCCCCCCCCCCTGCTCTCTCCGATCATGCTTTTGCTGGGGAAGCTCTCGAAACCTCATCAGTCCACTTTTGACGCACCGTTTTACGGATCCGTACGGGTACAGCAACAGCGAGAGTGAACAAAGGACCAGCCAGAGCTTTTCTTTCCCTCTGGAAAGCCAGAAACGCAGAAACGCAGAGGGGATTGATCCCCCGCGCTACTCATTGGTCCAGGCAGGCACCCTCATCAGGCCTGGCCTACTAAGGTACTACTGTAGGTGTCTCGTAGGTGTCTGTCTGTCTGCCTTTGGATAAGGTAGAGGTTAAGGTAGCGTATCCATATGGACCTTTAGTAGAGAGCCAAGTTCGCCGTTCCCCGCGACACCCAGAAAGAGAATCCACCTGCTCGACGTGCTTCCCACCTATCTTCCCCAAAGTTACTTTCCCAGGTTTCCTAGTCAGTCGACCAGTTTCGATTTTCGATTTCGATTTTCGATTTTCGATTTCAATTTCGATTTGCATTCTGCATGACCCAGCTGCCCGCCCGAGACTTCCCCAGTGCAAACCCTATCCTGTTGCCCTCTCCTCGTCAACAAAAAAATTCCAGTCGTCTAGGTTCCAGGTTGCTCACCACTGCGAGACCGCTGCTTGATTCGAGGCGCTGCTGAACGAAACTCGCCATCAACAAAGTGCCCGGGGCCAGGCTACCGCATGCGACAGCAGATATCAACTCACTTCTCCACTCATTGCTAGGAACACGAGCCTTCGATCGAGCCTTTCATCCCAAGGAAAACGGGTCCAGAACAACAAAAAGCAGTCAATGGCCAGCTGAGCGGGAAGCATCTGGTGCCTGAAAGGATCAACCCTTGTTTGGTTGTCCGGACGTCTACGGCTTCTGTCGGTCGCAGCTGTAGTTGGTGGAGCGTTGGTAGACAGTTGCCGCCACTCTCTTCGTAGGTAGATCGAGGCTGGTGCCGCGAACTTGCTCCGGGGAACTCTTTCCGTTGGGCTGCTGGGGGAATTTTGATATTGGCCTGTCGCTCGCTTGGGCATGACGCTGGAGAATAGAACCGAGCAGTGTTTTCCTCCTGTTCCCACCACTGTCGTTTTGGATTCACAACAATCTCCTCCTGTACCTGCCCCTTCGCCAGCGCAGCTCCCCCCGACCACGGCCTCCTCGTCTCTTCGAGACAATCCCGGACCGGTCGACTACTTTTCTTGCCACGACGACCACAGCGAACAGTTCGACGAGACCGGGGCGACTATCGACGAGGTTGTGAGTGAGTGGACGGCATCATCGAATAGCAGCCGGCATGATTCCGACGTATCAACACCATTCTCCCTGACCCGATCTTTGCCGGGTTTAGGTCCGCAATTTTCAGCTGATTCCGGACTCTGGTCTCCCTCGACGGCAGCGTCGTCTGAGCCACCCACCAGGGCACCGCCAGGCGCCCTGGGAAAGAGACTATCCGGAGCGGAATACCGTCCAACTCGACCCCTAGGTTCTCCTCTGAAGAAGCCACGCCTTACCTCGCTCCCGCCAAACCCAACCGGAAAGCCCGCCACTGCGAATCCCGACCTGTTATCACCCCTGTTTTTCTCCAACTCGGCGCGAGGGACGAGAATGAACCACCTACCCGGATTTGCAGATCCCGAGGCAGCGGCGTCGATGATGGGAGGACAGGATGGTCAGGAGGGCTTCACTACTTTGCGTCTTCCCAAGACAGTTACCACTGCCAGCCCCTCGAGGTCGTCGGGCACCCCAGGGAGTTGGTCGTCTGCGGAACAATCGAACCCGTCGCGGAGCCCCGATGGTTGGCCGGCTTCAAACATCAACAGATTGCTCCACGGTATAGGTATTGTCGAGTTACTGGAGCAAGATGAGCGGCCAACGTTTATGATCGATCTGAATGAGCCAGCCAATTTCGGCCCGGGGCAATTGCGAATAATCTATGTCAATGGGGCGCTCAAGGCGTCAACTGAGCTGCTGGAGCGCTTGCAAAACGAATCATCGGCCGGGGGGCAAAATACCGAGTTCTCCCACTTCAAATCCTGGGCTGTAACTCTTGTGCGGGATCGGCTTTCGACTGGAACGGCGGTCCCTCCCCCATCATGGGCGGGGATGAACTGGTCAGCTTCCACTCTCCGACGTCGATTTCGCGTTGTCCGTGGTAACGTTAATGTTCTGGAGTCCAAGACACCCACGCCGCCCAGTTCAATACACCAACCGCCTCCGTGGGCTCAAAGCGGCCCTTGGACTGGCCGTGAAATTTGGGCGCCGAGAGAGCGCGGCGACTATTTCGGACCCGGTGCCGAGGCGCACGTCCGCTCTCACTCGGAGCCTCGAAGCAGAGCCAGTTCGGTTGCCGACACGGTTGTTCAGTCTGTCGATGACATGGCGCTCGTGACCCCACCTCCACTCATGTCTGCACCCCTGCCCCAGCTACAAACCATCTTTGACTGGACTCGGATACCACTAGATGACCCCAACCTTGGACCACATCACCAGTTTGCTCGATCGGTCGATTGGGGCTCTACCTCGTTAGGACCCGTGGAAACGTGGCCCAATGACTTGCGCATCATGTCCAACATGATCATGGGCAGCCCTCACCCTGCGGCGCTGTATTGGGGTCCAGATTTCGTCGCCATCTACAACGAAGCCTACATCACGCTCGCGGGCCAAAAGCACCCACAGCTTATGGGAAGCCGGTACGAAGACGCTTGGTCAGAGATATGGGACGACCTAGCCCCGGTTTTCGATGCTGCCTGGAATGACGGGCGAGCGACCATGAAGCACGACGATGGCCTTTTCATCACCCGTAACGGGTTCCTCGAGGAGACTTTCTTCAACTGGGCCATTATTCCCCTGGTGGGTAGCGATGGGACCGTGGTGGCGTTATACAACCCTGCCTTCGAAAACACGCGACGCAAAATTAGTGAGCGCCGAATGTTGACGCTGCGGGAGGTCGGTGCAAAGACGTCACAGGCCAGGGATGTGAAGGGGTTTTGGAAACTGCTTCAAAAGGGTCTCGAATATAACGCGTATGATGTCCCATTCGCTCTTATCTACTCGGTAAATGAAGAGAACGAGAGCGACGTTGGGTCCATGGCTTCCGGAAGCTTCAGTCACCCTCCATTGATCAACCTGGAGGGCTCAATCGGTGTTCCTGAAGGGCACCCGTGTGCTGTGCCTTCGATAGACCTGCGGTCAAGCGATGAGGGGTTCGCCCATTACATGCGCGAATCGATGGTCGATCTCAGCACGCCCATCATCCTCACGCTCGAAGACGGCACATTTCCTGTTGAGCTCATCCAAGGACTCGATTGGAAAGGCTTTGGAGATCCGTGCACCACGATTGTTGTCTTTCCAGTCCACCCAACAACGTCAGGGGATGCAGTGGTCGGGTTTATCGTATTGGGTATCAACCCTCGTCGACGCTACGATGCCAACTACCAACTCTTTGTCAACTTACTTTCACGTCAGCTCGCAACGTCGATGGCGTCTGTGGTCTTATTCGAGGAAGAAATCAAGCGTGGACAGAGGGCGGCCCGGTTGGCTGCGCTGGATCGTCAGGAACTTTCGATGCAGTTGCATCTGCGCACTCAGGAAGCCGTTAAGAGCGAATATCGCTTCACGAGGATGGCCGAGTTTGGGCCAGTTGGCCTGTTTATTGCCGATGGCCAGGGCCAAATAACTTTTGGGAATGAATCCATATACCGGATTTCTGGCAACGAGCGAGCCACCAGCGGCCCAGATTCTTGGATGCACAGCATCCGGGACGAGGATAGGCCGGGTGTGGAGGAAGTCTGGCACAAGCTTCTGGACGAAAAGGTGGCCGTCACACATGAATTCCGATTCCGGGGCTCCAAACGGTTGATTGATGGCCACTCGGTCGACATCTGGGCACTGATGAGTGCCTACCCCGAAAAGGATGAGTATGGCGAGCTCAAGAGCATTTTCGGCTGCATCACGGACATCTCACAACAGAAATGGGCCGAAGATTTCCAGAAGCAGAGGCGGGATGAGGCGGTCGAGTTGAAGCGGCAACAAGAGAATTTCATCGACATAACAAGTCACGAGATGCGAAATCCTTTGAGCGCCATCCTTCAGTGTGCTGATGAAATATCGTCAAGTCTTAACGAGTTCAAGCAGGGAGAGGGTCCAGTGGAGCACACTCTGGGTGAGCTGACACTGCTTGTCGAGAGCTGTGTTGAGGCTGCCAACACCATTTCGCTGTGCGCCAGCCATCAAAAGCGCATCGTCGACGATATTCTAACGCTCTCCAAACTTGACTCTAACCTACTGCTGGTTACCCCCGTCGACGTACAACCCATCATGGTAGTGCAGAACGTGCTCAGGATGTTCGAAGCTGAACTCCAATCCAACGAAATCACAGGGGAGTTCATCGTTGAAGACTCATACCGCAATCTGGAGGTTGACTGGGTCAAGCTTGACCCATCTCGACTCCGGCAGGTGCTTATCAACCTGATGACCAACGCCATCAAGTTCACCCAAGGACGGCCAACCCGCTCGATCGTGATCAAACTTGGTGCATCGAGGGAGGTGGAAAGAGAAAACGGGCTCTCCTACATCCCACCGAGACACCCTGATCAGGGAGACCTTACCGATGAACCGGACTGGGCCGACGGAGAGAAGATCCATCTCCATCTTGCTGTGACAGACACCGGGCCAGGGCTGGACGATGATGAAAAGAAGATTCTGTTCCAGCGCTTCTCTCAAGCAAGCCCCAGAACACATGTCCAATATGGCGGCTCTGGACTGGGCCTCTTCATCTGCAGAATACTGACCGAGCTGCAAGGCGGCCAGATTGGAGTCTTCTCCGAAAAGGGCGAGGGCAGCACCTTTGCCTTTTACATTAAGAGCCGAAAATCCAACCACACCCAGGTCGACATCTCGGCAGCGGCTCCTACACCTCGACCAACACCACCACGACAGATCCAACATGTTCATACCCCGCCTCCACAACAAGAATTACCAGCATCAGAATCGAAGCCGAAGTCCATCACCACGGTGCTCGATGGGCCAGCCTTGGCTACTCCATTGCCCAAGCCGGTCAGAGAACCCCAGAATAACAACCCATCGATGGACATTCTCATCGTTGAGGACAACCTCGTGAACCAAAAAGTGCTGCAACGGCAGCTCCAACGGTCAGGAAACAACACCCGCGTCGCCAATCACGGCGGCGAAGCTCTCATCGAACTCAGCAAATCCCGTTTTTGGAATAAAGCAGCCGCCGCAGCGGAAAATGAGCACCCGCCTCCCCCACAACGACAAGACTCTGAAATCTTTCCCGACGGCCTCGGAGACGTGAAGATGGCCGACGGCGAGAAGGAGGACGAGGAGGAAGACGACGACGGCGAACGCAACATCTCGGTCATCCTGATGGACCTCGAAATGCCCGTCATGGACGGCATGTCGTGCACGAGGGAGATTAGGCGGCTGGAAAAGAAGGGAGTGCTGACGGGCCATGTGCCGATTATTGCGGTGACGGCTTATGCGCGGCCGGAGCAGATTGAGAATGCAAAGGCCGCTGGTGTTGTAAGTTCTTTTTTTTTGTTTACAGCTAATTGTCCTGTTGAAGTAATGCTAACAAATGACAACAGGACGACGTGATATCGAAGCCGTTCCGCCTGCAAGAGTTGCTACCAAAAATTGAGGAGCTCGTGGCAAAGTACAGGACTTTGTCGTGTGAGGCTTAGAAGCTGTTAATGATAATCCAAAAAAAAAAAAAAAAGATTAATGGAATGGATGATTGGGGGACAAGACACATGTGCTGCAAAGATTTAAGGATGGGGCCGGAGGGGGGGGGGGGATGATATATGATACCTGCCTTCTCGCATACCCTTTTGGCAATGATTTTTCTTTCCGGGTTTTCTTTTCTTTTTCTGGAAGGGGGGAGGAGGATGGATGAAATGTGAGGAAAGGAGTGCACGGGAAGGGTGTTTTTGACAGCGTTTTTCTCTCTTGACACAAACACACACACACATAATTCTATTCATTTTGGAGTACCATTTTTATCGAGTTTTTTTTTGAGTTTTTCGTTTGGCGTTTGATGGATGGAACAAGAGGGGGAAACGCATTTCTTTTTTTCTCCTTCAGAAGGATACTACGATACACCAAGACGGGAGGGAAAGCGGCATGTTGGCAATTGGTCTTAATTATGGGGGAAATGGTTTTGGTTTTCTCAACACACACACACAGCCACTTACGTCGTCGTCAGTGTGGGTTAAGGTACAGGTAATTAATTACTAGCTGGTTCATTCACACCGGGGGGGATTGGGGTATCACATCGGTTAGGTTACCTAGGTAGGGTAGCTGGTCAGGGTCGGGTCTGTCTGTCTGTCTGGCTTTTGGATAGGTATCAAGTGAGGTAAAGGGATGATTGGAAAGAAAAAGACACACACACACACACAAAAGAAAGAAAATCAACGTGATGCGGTAGTCTGGTTGATGTTCTTCTTCAATGTTTGTGACAAGAGGTGTAAACTGTTGCAAGTTTGCATGTTTTCGTTTGCTGCTTGTGTTTGGTTTTTCATGTCTGACATCCATCCCAAGGGGCCCCTGAGCCAGGTCGTGTTTCTCATGAGCCATAGATTGAAAGGCGAATACGAAGTATGTCAGCATCAGAGGAGAAGAACAATTTCAAAGGTATTCAGTGGAGATCTAGATGTGACTGGCTGCGTGTGAAGAACCGAGCAGATGAATTGAATCAAACATGGGAAGTAGTGATCTGAAACACAAAGAATCGAACACGGCACAACGCTGAGCATGGCATAAGAACAACAAAATAGAGACGAACTCAGCACGCGAGAGGTATATTAATTAGCTATTAAAAAAGTGTCCATACTCTTAAACTCCGATTCCCATGTGCCTTTCCCCACACTGTCCTACGTGACAACGAGGAGTCAAAACCACAGTGAGAAACAGGAGGATAGAATAAATTCTCCGCTCCTCCACCACCACACCCACATGCCCATCCGTCCCTTCCATCGTGTACATCCATCATCACACACCACTCAATGACAAAACCAACAACCACCAAACCAATCCATCCCACGCGATCCTCCACACCGTTGTGCCACTCCCTTTTTAGCCCACCACGTCCCTTCAACAACCTCCTTTGCTTTCCTTGCATGACCCAAAAGCCAATAAACAGACGACTGACTTGACGCGGACCGAAAGGGGGGGTATACTTTGGGTATCAAAAAGAGAAAATAACAGGAAAAACTCTGACTGCGCGCGCAACATCATCCAGCAGGAAAAACACCAAAGCCAAAACAAAAACGAAGAGCAAAGCAAGCAGTAAATAAAAAGACGGGAGGTGATCGAGATTGAATCCTATCTGACAATGACCACAGCTCGCAGAGTGTGCTGCAGACCAAGTGACTGTTGACAGCCAGATAGAAGTCCAATCCCGACGGGTATCTTGACTCTGAAATGCAGATCCGTTTCCGACAAAACCCAGGGGTATAAGGGGGTGTGTTGTGTATTAATTTTCTCTCAGTGAGGTGGTTGCGTGTGATGAAGTGATTGTGCGGTAGTCATTCATGAATGTTCGCTCTATGTTTTCGTGGTTTCATTTTCATGCGTCATTCACCGATATTGAGATTACTCGAGGGGAGTCCGCCTCGTTCTCTAAGCAGTGGCGGTGACGACAGGGGCGGCTTCGACAGGCTTGGGCTTCTCCTCCTCGGCAGCAACCTCGGCGGTCTCGGCAGGCTTGACAGCCTCCTCCTCCTTCTTCTCCTCGGCCTTGTCCTCAGCCTTCTCCTCGGCGACAGCCTCAGTAGCGGCAGGAGTCTCCTCCTTCTTCTCCTCAACCTTCTCGGCCTTGCCCTTGCCCTTGATGGTGGCACGGAACTTGGAGAAGGCAGAAGGGGACTTGACCTTCTCGCCCTCCTCATCAGAGGAAGCAGACTCCTTCTTCTTGCCGAGGCCGAAGGGGAGAGAGCTCTTGCGCTTGTCGCTCTTAATGGCAGGCCTGGTCTCGCCGTTGGTCTCGGCAGGGACAGCAGCGACCTCGGTGGTCTCAGTGGGGACGTTGGCAGGGGAAGAGACCTCAGCGGAGAGGGGCTCGGTGGTCTCGACGGCGGGGATCACAGGGGCAGTCTCGGCAACGGCCTCAGTGGCAGCAGGGGTCTCCTTGACAGGAGACTCGGCAGCGGGAGCGGCCTTCTTCTTGCCGAAGGGGAGGCTGCCGAAGATGCTGGAGCGCTTGGCAGGGGCAGCGGGGCGGGTCTCGGCGACCTCCTCCTTCTTCTCCTCAGCCTTCTCCTCGGGCTTGGCCTCAGTGGCAGCCTCGGTGGCGGCAGGAGTGGCCTCAGTGGTGGTCTCAGCAACAGGGGCAGCCTCGACAGCGGGGGCAGCCTCAACAGCAGGAGTCTCAGTAGCGGCGGGGGCATCAGTAGCGGCGGTCTCCTCAGCGGTGACAGCAGGAGTCTCAGCAGTGGGCTCGACGGCCTTCTTCTCCTCCTTCTTGCCGAGAAGGCTGCCAAAGATGGAAGTGCGCTTGCGGCTGGCGGAGCGACGCTTGGGTTCCTCCTTCTTGACCTCCTCGGTCTTCTCCTCCTCCTTAGCCTCCTCCTTGGGGGTCTCGACGGCAGCGGCCTCAACAGGGGCCTCGGCAACGGCAGCGGCGGCCTCCTCGGTGGTGGCAGCAGGAGCAGCCTCAGCGGCGGGCTCGGCAGCCTTCTCCTCCTTCTTGACAGGGGCAGGCTTCAAGCTCTCAAGGGTCTTCTTGTAGGTCTCGGACTCGGTGACGGTGGCAGCGAGCTCCTTGGCCTCGGCAATCTTGGCCTTCAGCTGGGCAACCCAGTTGTCGCGGTCAGCGGCAGTGGGGGCCTTGAAGGTGTGCTTGTGGCCCTTGGAGGTGAAGTGGAACTTGTTGGTGCCATCGACAACGGGCTCAGTAGCCTCAGCCTGTAGTTTCAAGTTAGCACTTTGGACATGTTCAATCGCAAGTCGAAAAAACGTACGAGCTGGATAGCGCCGTTAGGGGCAGCCTTGTCACCCTTCTCGCTGTAGAAGAGGAGACCCTTGCCGGTCTCGGCAGCCCACGAGGCAATGTGGTGGGCAACGTCAGCGGCCTTCTCGGCCTTGAAGCTGGCAATCTCCTTGACATTGACGGGCTCAGAGCCGAACCAGAACAGCGTCTTGGTGTAGAGGAAGTTCCTAGTTGAGAGAGTTAGTCATTGAGTGCCTCGAAAGCTGTCGAGTCCGACGCGGTGTCGGAACGTACTTGGGGAAGTTGGCGCCCTGGCCCTTGTGCTCAAGGTGGCCCTCCTCGACTGGCTTGATCTCCTCCTCCTCCTTCTTGGCCTCCTCAGCCTCGGCAGCGGGAGCCTCAGCGGCGACCTCGGTCTCGGTGGCGGCAGCAGGGGTAGCCTCGACAGCGGGAGCAGTCTCGGAAACCTCAGCAACGGCGGGGGTGGCCTCGACAGGCTTCGTCTCGACAACGGGCTCGGCGACAGGAGCGGTGGTCGCAGGGACCTCAACGGGCTTTGTTGTGTCGGCCATTTTTGATGTGCGGTTGCAAAAGCAGGGTATCTGGGTATCTCAAGAAAAAAAGAAAAAATGGGTATCGGGTATCACTGAGAGAGAGAAGACTTCGCAAGAAATATTAAGCACGCGTGGCCTGCACTGGTCTGGACGACGCAGAAAATACTCGTCGAGGAGAGGTGTTGGCTGGTGGGTGGAAGGAGAGAAGGAGAGAGAGGAGAATGGAAGGCGAGCCGTGGGATGGTGAATGGGGGTACTTATTTCGGAACTGGCAGTCGGTCGTGCTCTGTGACAAGAAACGGTAGGACTCTTGTGCGATCCGTCCGCTCTCCATCCTCTCACCCTGTCCACTGTCCAGTCACACAGTGAATGGTCCGTTTCCCGTTTCCCCTGGTCAGGCCCAAAGCGGAAGCAACACTGTGTGGTAACCCCTGCCCTCGATGCCCTGACCGGCCGCTGGGCAGACAAAGAAAGCACACCGTCTTCCCAATCGCCAGCGAACGATGCCCAGTTGCTGGGAGAACACGAAATTGCTTCAACCGTTATTAGACAGGGATCCAGTTTTCCCTTTTTTTCCCTTTTGCACGCGCCTGCTGCAGCCACCAGAGCTCCAAGGTTCAAGGTCCACACTCGCTGCATCTTCACTGGCCAATGCGCTTCTGGGGTCCTGGTCAGCATGCAGGAGGTACTTTGGCGACAAGTACCGACATGTCGCTTCTGTGCCAGGGAGTCCGCTGCAGGACGCCATCGAACCCGCCTGATTTGCATCACGAACCGCCTGAGGGAGCGTCCTGCGTGTTGAAGGGGTGACTTGCTGTCGTGGTAGCCCTCCCTGAAAATATCCCGTTCTCCTTGTCGATCAGGGCCTTGCGTCTGGGGGCCTGGGGGGGCCTTCATCAAACGTCCATCCACCACCAAGCAACAGCATCAGCAGCAGCAGTAGCAGTAGCAGACCTCAGCCAGCCAGCCCCTATTCCCACGTCAACACCGCCTGAACAGAGATTTTCTTCTTGTCCATCTGCTGTGGATTCGTGACTACCAGAGCTGGCCGGCTGCTCCGTTTTCTTCTCACAGTCAACAAAACGGATGGTTAGGCGGGTGTTGGATGTCTGGAAAGCGATCCTGTAATTTGACCACCCCAAGAGAAACGTCCAACCCAGCGTCACAAAAGAAGGGTTCGCACGTTGCAAAGCGGGGCGTTTACCGCTTGCCGTCTGCCAGAGATCCACTCCCGTAAAATTTGGTGCCGACGTTATGAGAACGTAATCAACCATGGCCCCACCCATCCCCACTCATCTTTTCGCTAGCCCGTGCTCACGCCCCAGATGGCGTTCGCGCTGCTCCACATGACATCTGCCCGTTCGGACGACACCACAACTCGACGAAACATTTCAGTGACTCCTTAAAAAGGGGGCTCACTCGCTCACTGCAGCTACCCTAATGTATGGTATGTAAGGGCCCCCTTGGCGCTTGTTGGTGATGGTGATGATCTCTGAAGCCTCTGATTCGGCTCGTGCTCGACCCAACTTCACCAGTTGTCGAGGCAGCAGCTCTGCTGGAATGCGAGAGGTGGAAAGAAACTTTTATGCTCCAATGTCAGATCATCTTGACAGTCTTGGCCCCACTGCTGCCGCACATCGCACATGGTCAGGGACTGGCAACTGGAAACCCGCTGCATCGATGAACCTGGCATGGTGAGCATCTCGACATCGACTTCAACAACGACAAACAAACAACATCTTCATCCGTCTTTTCTGCCATGTGTGTTGTGATGGTGTGTTGTGCTGATATCCGTACCAATATTTTTCTGTAGCGTAGACTTCCCGTCCCCTGTCTTCGGCAGCCAAATCGAGCGATGAGATTCAAGCAATGTCCACGCCAACAGCAGGGGTTCACGAACAGGGGAAAGCAGCCTCAACATCGGCAAGCCGAAGCCGCTCCAGTGGCGTCTTGTCAGTCGTGGGGTTACCTTGGTAGGGCCATCATTGCCTTGACCGCTTTTCTGACATCGCGGCGGCTCGATTCTCGACATTTCATCAGCCAGAGCTCAGAGAGATTCTCGAGCAACAGAATGGCAAACTCGAGCTTCAAGTCGACGCCATGCGGCTGCCCCTCCTCTATACTCCTCGTGGCCTGACTGGCAGTCCCTCTGGCCAACCAACGCCGCCCTCAGACTCAGAGAAACCACCGGGCGTTTCCAAGCATGCAACCACCTCGAGGGGCGCATGATTCTTCATGGTCGCACACAAGCTCACAGCGTGCAGCTTGCCCGGGTGGGGCTGCGTCTGGACTGAACGGTTTCTTGTGCCATCAGTGGATCGCGAACACAAGCCGTGCCACTGGTGTGAGCCTTCCCCCGACTTACTGACCTCCCTTTTTCCAGCATCACCCAGACGGCGACAGAAAATATTTTGATTGGTTTCTTGACTACACTAAAGTGGGTGTTTGGCAACTTACAAGATAGATTGAGCGCAAACAAGTATAGGCCGGACAAAGGAGTATTATACAGGCGTGCCATTTGCTGAGTTTGGTCCCGATGGGCCGCCGTTACGGCCGCGAGAATTACGTCAAGCCTCGGAGTTTTATTTTTTTCACGAGGAGCTCACCACACTGCGGCTACAGCTACAGCTACTGATACTTTGTCCCGCTGGTGACTCAGTAGCGATACCTCCCTACTAGTCACAATTATTGGTACACTACTTGATACCTGGGTTACAGCAGCTGCGAGTTCTGGGATTCGGCGACCCGGCATCTGCTTCCGGCATTGTCGACCCAGGCAAATTCGAACATAACCGGCCGCGACTCGATCTCAACAAAGCGTCGAGCCCATCTTCACCGACCCTTCGAATCTTGTCCGTGTTATCGGTTCTGACGAGGAAGTGTCTCAAACTCCGTCTTCAGGTTGGTCGGCGGGTCCCTACATGCATCTCACCATCCGTACCTAGTCTTCCCGCCCTGTACAAGCTCGCACTATGCAGTGTATAAGCGCATCGGGCTAGGGGTTGGTGATGCTGATGGCCATCAACTTCACCAACTACCGTTTCCTACCAGGCTTCGGTTGGGAAAGATCCGTTGAACAGCACGCTGTGACGGCTTCTTTTCCTAGGTCAACCGCAATCTCCAGAATTTCCCTCGGTTGCCTCGACGCAACACAACCAGACATAAGTTGTGGTGATAAGAGCATGTAGTGTAGGTTATGGTTTTATGTTTCAATGTCAGAATCCCGCTAGGCTGGAAAGGGTCAAGAAACACAAAAAGAAGCAGATCTTCGGTGCTGGGGCGTGGGGCATGTAACGCGGACCGGAACAACAGTCATCGAAAGGTAACCGACAGTCATGATCGGATCAGAGTAAAAAGACGGTCGAGACGAGGGAATTCTAACGGTTCATACATGCTGTTGGTGGTCGGTCAGATCTTGTGATACACCCACTTTAGACACCACCTACATATGAACATCCCCTCTTCATCCATCCCTCCATCATCTTGCGCACGATGTGACTTGGCGGCGGGGTGTGTGCTGCTGCTTTTTTAGAAATCACGATTTCCGTTTCTGAGATTGCGACATGGGGAGACTGACCTTGAATTCCTTGTCTTCATTTCTGACCAGCAATATATTGGGATCGAGATCTGCCTCTTTCCTGCCTGCACCGTTATTTTGTACCGTGTAAGTGGTTGGCTTACACAGTGACGGTGTCCCTCAGCCGACCACAGAGGAGCCCAACTTACACAAACGTTACCTGGTACCTTATCTATCAATCTTATCAAAGTATTTGTGCCTCTCCCTCCTGCTTTACGGGTACTCCCCATTTAACGACAACTGCTTCGTCTTATACACTGATAGCACATGTAGGATCTCAGATTCGGTCACCTCATCCCAAGCCGACTTGGCGACAGCTGACCTCAGTTTTCGTCTGTCATGCTGCATCAACGCTCATGCAGGCTGCTGCACAGTTTCTGCGCCTACGAGAGACAAGCAAGTACCTGCAGTCTCAGTTCATTCTTCCATCTTCTTCGTCCGTCTCAGGCCCACGAATCGAACTGCCAACCTGCCCCGCACATGACTGATGAGTGTAGTGTAGATGTCCAAGGTCTCGCCAAACGCCATTAGATCCGCAACTGTCCATCTCAGCCTAGGTTACCATCGGCCCAGAAGGGTCATGATATGTCCAATGGATTGACACATCGCTCGGTATCCCGTGTGAGGGTGGCACAAGTGACTCCGTCTCTAGGTATCGTCTTTATCGGCCCAAGCAGCACACGATCTTTGAAGTTTGAACCAGCCTGCTGCAAGTCTTGGTGAGCTGAAGTTAACTCGACTTGCAGATCCACTACTAGTCGCCAGCACTGCGTCCGGGCTATTCTCTTCTTTTCCTTGGTCGACATCAAGCTGCGGGGTTCTATTTCCATTAGCATGTCAAAGTTTGGTTTGGGACTGTCCACTCCCAGTCACTACCACCAAAGCCACATCTATCAAATCCACAATGATTAACATTTTTACAGCCCTCAACTTTGTCTGTCATTGACAGCCCCCGGATTTCCTTACGATCGTCTCTCGCCCTTGCTTGGTACTGGTCTTCACCGCAATGTTACTCCGCGGCGGAAGAGCACACCCACAAGGGAGTTCTCAGTTCTCACGCTCCCACTAGGACGTCGTGGTGTGTGGGGGACAACTGAGCAAGTCTTACCAATGGGGTGGCAGCCCGTTATCGGGCTTGTTTCTATGGTTTGCCCTCCCAAACAGAAACCTGCTCGTCCCTCGTGATCTAGTATTGCTTGCTTGGCTGGCGAGTGACAATCTGGTTGTTGCTCTGCTAGTACTTGGCTTGTTATCAATCTAAATTTTGGTTGCTATGAGACTATAGCTATTACTTGATCCCCACAATCGGTTGCTCTTTGATAAGCATAGGGACAGTTCCTTGTTCACTCCCTTCCGATTATTTCGTTACATGTTTCTAAAGTCGGCCACTCTGGTTGCTCCAGGAACGTTCTGTCTTTGTAGTTTGTATCAACATTAGGTGCCCCTGAGCACGAGCACGGACCGTGTTTGTCTGTTTTGTGCGCTCAGGGGCAATCATGATAGAAATGCTTAGTATCAGAAATCATCGTGGATGTACACTACTTGGGGACCAACCTAATGATCTTTACAATCACTACATATCTCTTCCTTTTTCCACATTCATTGCAATGTAGTTTGGATGCAGTTGTCACAACGCAAACAAGTGTCTGCCGCTCTGCAAAGGTTGACCCTCAAATACCATAGGCATTGGCGAGTATTTCCCATTTGGTTAGCGTTTGAGCTTTTGACTTGTGTATCCGACGTTGGGGGTATCATGATATAGTAGCTACCTACCTACTTTATATATACTCACTATCCGTGCTCTTCTCGAGTCCGTACCAGCATTTACTGTGATCTACTGACTGCAACTGGTTTGTTACTGCAAGAACCATTCCGAGTCACACGGGTAGATAGCGCTAAGAGCGCCTATCTTGTGCCCGATCACGAGCACTTGCAATTTTTAAGCTTTCCCTGTGTTTTTTGTGGTGCGAGACGACCACCAGTCAACTCAAAAAAGCCCACTTCAGCCCGGTTCAACCATCCACTGCAAGGACCACCCAATTAGCCAGAAGGATTCGCAGTCATGAACCTACCTTATCTTGCGAGTTGTGATTTCGGCCCCACTTCTGGTTTCTCAGGTCCGGACCTCCGGGACTGTGTCGGCCCCGGTGGGTCTTTCCCCGGCCTCTGGCATCCCGGTCCGGAGCCAAGCCCCGGTCACCCTCCGAGATAGCGGCCGAGTTAGGAAGCGGCTGGACCAATTGTAGCCCAGATCCTGAAAACGACGACATCGTCAGGGAAAACTCTGCGCAAATTCGATATCAAGTGACTGGGAGCATGAATGAAAGTGGATACCAACGCGGGAGAGCAGAGATAGGCTGGATAGCCTCAATTTGCCCTATATCGAAGTGAATCGAAGAACCAGTTATCTACGCCATATCATCCAAAGTTCTCTCTGCCCTCCACTCGGTCTCTGCTCTTCTACGGGGCTATATCCACTTGTAGTCTGATTAGAAGGGGGTCTTGCGTTGCTCCCGAAGCCTCTAGAGCCCCTGAATCCTTTGTCTGAACTCGTTGGGAGCAGATATCTCGATCTGTAAATCATCTGAATACCTTTCCCAGCCGCCTGAATTACGCATTTATCTATTCACTGTGGAAGGAGATAGAGCAACCAGCTCAAAAAAAGTGGGTAGGGCCCAGCCGTCTTCTTCCTCGAAGGTTATAAAGTCTTGCCTCCCTCCCTCTCTCTCTCTCTCTCTTTCTTCTCCCTCTCACAACAACGGCAAAGACAATTACTTGATACCAAGCAATCAGCCAACCATCTTTGCCAACCATCTCTGGTAAGTAGTATCTCCTACCCCTTTCACCACCCGACCCCTTCACCCCCTTGGGCAACACTTGGACGGCTTCCTCGCGAACATACTGGGGCTCTCAAACGGCAAAGCTTGGCCTCCTCGCGGCATATCATGGCCTGCTCGTGCTTGAAATTCTTTTTTCTTTTGCGTGCATGGGCGCATATCATGGCCTGCGCGCGCTTGAGAGAAATCAACCTTTACATGCCTGGGCGACTTGGCTGGTTTACTTGCGGCTTTTTCAAAAGTTCAGCATGGCTCCCTCACGCTCATATCATGGCTTCCTCATGATTTCCCTAAACACAGCATCGCATGGAGGCGAAAAGACAAATCGTGTGCTAACTCTTCACATCAGAAAGCACCGTTTTCAAGCGAACGACCTTGGTATGTTTTATTTCAACAAATAACTTGTCCTTTCCTTCTCCAACCCTTCTCCTTTTCCTTCATCTGCCTCTGTATTTTCACTACCTTACCATACCCTATCCCTTCTCACTTTATAATCTAATTATACCAATAACACCCTCCCCTCCACCTACTCACAAGATCTCGCATACCTGCTCCTTTCCCTCCCTCCATTTCTTTCCTGCGACCCAGTTTCTTTTCCGCCCTTTTTTCCTCATCTTCCTCGGCACTGAAAACTCTATCTACCCAGCCACACTGCCCTTTGCTCCTTCCTACCACCTGAGAGTTTCTCTTTGTGGGGAAGCCGTGGCGGTGGCTTGAGCAAGTTTATTCTACCTCAAGCCTTTATCACAGAGTTTTTCTGCGACCTCCACTTAATTCCTCGCTCACTTACATCCACCCATCTTGATTTTTTGCCTACACCATTTCCTGATTTCCCAACTCTTTCCCTACTCCTTTGGCACCTTTCCTTCAACCTGTTGGGCTTTTTGGGTTCAATTTACACCCATTCATTCACTCTTATCCACCCAACTCTCATTCGAGGACAGTACAGCTCACTATATCCTACCAACAGCAACAGAAGCCTTTGTTATAAACCACCTCCGAGCCACGACCATGGCAAGATCCAAGAACAACAATCAGAAGGGCCGCAAGAACGCCGCTCAAAACGGCGAATCGAGCGCCCAGGCTGCTAAACGTGCTGCCCAACTCGAGCTTCCGGAGGGCTACCAGCGCCCCGGCTCCAACGCCGATTCCAATGGCTCTGGTTGTCCGAAAGGCAAAGGAAACCGCACCAAAGAGGCCCGGTCTGCCAAAGGTTCCAAGGTTATGCTCGCTTCTTCCTACCCCAAGCCTTGGGAGATGACCAAGCTCTACGTAAGTAATATCTTGTATCCTTCACAAACCTTCACCACTAATCCTTTTACAGGGAGCCCCGATCAAGATGGATGGCACCCTCAATTTCAACTATGATCGTCCCTGGATGTCTTTTGAGGGCAAAGATGCCAAGAAGGAGCTTGCCACCGCTCTTGAGAAAGGCCGCCGCGAGATGTTGCCTCCTGTCTTCCCGGACTACAGTCCAGAGCAAAAGGAGGAGGTCCGGCAGAAATACGAGAGGATCGGGATGCTGAATTTGTTCGAGGCTCGTGACTCCTGCAACAGAAATCCCCCAGTCATTCGCGGATTTATGGGCGGCGTGAGTTTTGTACTCGATTTTCCTGGTCAAGACTCACTGAACTGACACTATTGTATAGATAAATCCTGCCATGACTTCGGCTGAACACACTACTCAAGTGGGCGCCAACACCGAAAGCCCTTTGATCAACTTCCTAGCCCAGATTGACCTCTGCAAAGGTCTTGTCAGTCTGTTGCATCCGAGTGTTCGTGACATCACAGCATTGGCCTTCACATGCAAACAGGCCGGCCCCTACGTCGATCGTATCATGGTTAGTGTCTCACCCCTTGTACCATGAGTGTGTATCCAGTGTTAACCTCGAATTAGGAGGTCTGGAACTTCTCTGCGGGACAATATTTCAGCGAAGCATTCCTTCCCAGCGTCGACAGCGAGGGAAAGCAGACCAGAGGAAGTGGCGGAATACGTAATGACATTCTTGTCATTACTACAACGTCCCCGAAGGCTCCAACCCAGACGCCGTATGAAGAGGACTTGTACCGAACTCTGAATCTCGGTAAGCATTTATCATTAAACTGTTTGAAGATGTTTGGTCTAACCTCCTATTCTAGTCGATGCGATGGTTACCATCCCCCAGAGTTTCCGCCACCTCGCTCTTGACCGGATTCCCCTTTTGGACCCCAAGATGGTGGATCTTGTCATCAGCTCAATGCCCAACCTGGAGACTTTGTCCATCTCCCGATGCGACCTGCTCGATATCTCACAGCTGCCCGCATTGATTGATATCATCAAGAGACACCCGAGGACCCTCCGCAACAAGGATAAGGGTAAGGCCATATGCGCCAGCAACCACCCGGAAAGCGCGAACACTGAGGGTGACAACAATGGAAACGGCAATGCCGTGGTCAACAGCAGCTCGGTGAATGAACAAGACCAGCCAAGCAACAACGACACGTCTTTGTTGACCGATTCCGATACCAGTCAGGTCTCTGCAGAGACAACGGCAACTTCTGTTGATGAAGATGACGGCCCGGTCCATTATATACGCTTGGACTTCAGTCCTTTCTTCTTCCGAGGACCCAACACCTGCCAGCGAATCGGCTCTTATGGCGTCACGTACAACGAGCCAACATTCCATACCCCGAAGGCTGTTGTCGGTCTGATCATGCGATGCTTTCCAGACGCGATGGTCATCGGAATGGATTTGATGAGCGATAGCTCGTCTTTCTTCAGCTTCGTCCGTCGCTTGCCCGGCTGGGATTGTTTGTGGGCCCTGAAGGCACGAGACGCAATGCTGTCCTATAAGCGGGATGTCAGCAATATCGTGCTCCCGCAGGATTTCCTGCAAACAGTTGAACGCACAGCTCGTTCTGAGATTATTGCGGAAAATGAAGGCAGAGCAAGGCTTGCTCAGACAGCCTTCCAGGATCGCGTCACGGCCCGCGTCGAGAGACTTCGACAGGACAAGCACGACGAGATGAAGACAGCTATCCAGCATAGATTCTACGATGACCTGATGGCCGCTACGAGTGGTGACGACTTTAGGCCCACGGATCACCCGATTCCCGCACTCATGGCGGGATCGGTCCTTAAGAGCCACAATGATTTCGGGTACTGGCGCAATCAGGTGAGGTGCCAGGGCTGCAAAAAGCTGTTTCCCCGTGTTCTCTTCGCCGTCATGCTCGATCTTTGCTGGGGCTGCAAGATGATCAATTTCATCAGGGAGATGGAGAGCAGCCACCTCCGCCGGTGGAAACGGAGCGCCATTGAGCATTTATTGGAGGGGTTGGACACCAAGAAGGGGTCTCTGACTGATGTCATGGACCCAGCTCGAGGCCAACAGATGAGGTTGGCCCTCCAGGCGATCAAAACAGCTGATCACATTTGGTTGAAGTTTGTGAACTTCTCGCCCTCTGCCCCAGTGGTGTATCCGCCTGAGCCGGAAAACTTGGACACGTACTCGGCTGCGTACTCACGGTACCGTTGGAAGCAAAACTGGCCCAAGCAGGCCTTCGATTACAGAGAGGGTGGTCCTCAACACGAGGATCCATTCAGGTATTACATCACTGATTACGATGATCGTGAGCTCTGCGGTGGTGAGCCACCCGAGAGCTTCAACGCGAAGTTTAAGTGGTCAGAGAAGGCCAGCCAGTATCTCTTCGAGCGGTACATCCAGTACAACCAACGTGCCAAGAAGATTGAGGATCCCGAGGCCCAGAGGCTAATCGAAGCGGCCAAGCGGTGGGAGAAGATGCGCCGCATCCCCGGCTACAAGCCGAAGGACAGGGACGAGGAAGAGATGTGGCACAGAGGACAGACTATCATGCGGCGCGACCAGAATCTGAGGGACAATTCCGTCCACGTCATGATTCATGGAAGGGTGGAGCTCCAGATCTCGTCCCTCCACACGCCTATGCTGCGCCCGTTCAACCTCGACTACCCTTTTCCCGACAAGAGGGTCAACGACAAGGCCTACAGAGAGTTCTGGGAGCGCCACAGGTTGTATGTGAACCCTCCGGGTCATTCCAGGCAGTACCTGTGAGGAACTGTCCGCGTCGATTTCGATACAGAGGAGGCTGTTGATTGCTGTACGATCTTGATTATCTAGGGGGGACACAGGGGGGGGGGGGGGGGGGGGGGGGGGGGGGGGGGGGGGGGGGGGGGGGGGGGGGGGGGGGGGGCGGGGGGGGGGGGGGGGGCCGGCC
>JAULSY010000067.1:0-154806 GCA_030512305.1 Cercophora samala | reverse complement strand
GGTTTTTCCCAGCTATGACGGTGTTTTACTTGTCGCGTTTTTTTCTTAAAACGTGTGGCGGGTTTTTGGTGTTCTATTTTTTTTTTTTTTGGGGGAAAAACCCCCCCCCCCCCCCCCCCCCCCCCAAAAAAAAAAAGAAAAAGAAGAAAAAAACCAGCAAAAGCAACAAACACACAAAAAAAAAAGAACCCAGAGACGGAGTCAATTTCTTGGTCAAGGTTTTCGCTACCAGGGGCGTCAAGGATCAGCAGGGCAGGCGTTTCAACATATTTAGCATTTTACTGGTGTGTATAAGGGTGTATATATGCGGACAAGACTCGATCTTTTCAGAGACGAGGGGGGGGTGGTTATCAGCATCCGCAGGCTTTTGAGATTTCGACCCAAGGGGGTTTAACAGATTGATGGGCAATGGTTTGGGGCATGGGATTACCTAATGGACACGATGGGAATGATAATCATGGTTTGGGACAAGGAATGGAGTTATGGGGTTGATGAGGGAGGGGGTTAGTTTTCAGGGAGATAAATAGCCAGACAAAGCCTGGATTTATTTTAGGTAGAAAGGAATACCTATGTCGTGCAACTTTTGAGTGAGAGATTGTGTATGGGATCCAGAGTAGGTGATTGATGAAAAGTCTTTATGAAATGCGAGCGAAGGAAGGTACCTTGAATAAGGGGGATATCAACAAGCCATGTTCTCGAGAGCTCATGACTACAAACCTCTCAAAATACCTCAAGACTGAGGACACATGTTAGCTCAGCCTATCGATTACTAAAGAATTGGCAAGGAAAGGATGTAAAAATGATGATTTGGGAGAGAATTCAGGAGACGGGCAATGTACATTGAGAATGCAAGCAAGAGTTGTCTCTACATTTCAACCCCCCTGAACCCCTGAATGGGGTTTCCAAGCCCACTCGAATAGGTACGTGACCACTCAAATTACGAATAAAAACCGACAACCATTGGGATTAGTGTAAATTACTCGTCCATACACAGTTTTTCTATGCTTCCATACATAACTGAACGCCAACACCAACCACCACTGCTCATAAATCTACTTGTCAACCACCGCAGTGTTGTAAAAAGACTTGCCAATCCAATCAACACCTCAGCTGCCAGGGCCATAATAGTCCTCAAGCGACAGCGCCAAGGCCTTCTGCAACTCGGCGTCTTCTTCTTGTTCTGCCTTTACCATCGCGGCCACTATCGCGGCCGCGTCCATTTGCCCAGGCGGTTCTCCTCCATCAAGTTCCATCTTTGATGAGGGTCGTGAAACCAAATCGGACCACTCAAACTTTCGCCAGTGCTCATTTGCCAAAGGCAGGGCATCCTTTCCAACTTCCACCTTAACCTCCAATTCATTCTTCTCCATGAGCTTGACCACAAACTCGAGAAGTCCCAGGTCCGAGTTTCTGGCGCTCATCATCGAGACACACAAGGGCCAGGCCTCTCGGGCATTGTTGATGTCAGAATCGAAGAATATCCTCGCAATTGGTAGAACAAGCTGGGGGCGCTGAAGGATGCTGGCCAGGCTTTCGTCCCAGTTTTGCATACGGTGAGCTGTCGGAGCGTAGGCACTGGGAGAATGCACCCGCGATCTTGGGCTGTAGGACGTCAACGTTGGCAGCAGTACAACCGACTCGCCTAAAGACGCCATTTCTTCATCAAACCATTCGGTAAAGCTCCCCATCCGGGTACAGTATTTTTTATAGTCTTCGTCCGAAACCTTGGCTCCCTCGCTCCTAGATACGTTTTCAAGAGTCAGCTAAGATCTGGGACGCATTCCATACTGTCTGTCTCCATGCAGAAACCGAATAGACTTGTGAAGAAAATTAAAGGGAAGGTATATTTGAGTGCCTATCACTGGGGAATCTTACCAAGCGAACTCCACTGCATCATCCCAATAAGGTTTGAGTAGATCGGCCTCGGAAGACTTCTTTTGAGCATGATAGTCTTGGAGGAACTTCTTGTGTCTCTTGGCAAAGTCATAACAGTAGGTCTTCCATGCACAGCCGTCCATGTAGCTTTCGAGCGGTTCCCGAGGTGGTGCCTTTGCTGGTGGTTGTATTTCCCAGACATCTTGCATGTCGAAGTCCTTTGTTGTTGTCCGCATTGTTGTCTCGATCCGATTCGCAAGACTGGCATTTACTGAAGAAACAGGGTTGCCCGTCCTGTCCCCCCTAAACAAGTTGTTCGGGTAGATGAAGACGTTTGGGAGCGGCGACGAGGAGGGCTCCTGATGTGATAAATCGGGCTTGATTCTATAGAAGGATGCGTTTGCGGCTTGTTGGACCCTTTTTAGTGATCGTGACATAAAGGTGATAGCGCTCAGTCGGGCAGAGGCTAGATTCATGCCAGCAAGAAATGCCCAGGAATGGCTAAGACGAAGGGCGAAAAGCCCATACCATTCGGCTGTTTCGATGAAACCACCAAGGGTGTCGATCCCAACTGCGCAATCAATCCACTGGTAGCCAGACAGCGCCGAGCCAGCGCCGGGCGAGCTCCCCAATGCCTCCTGATAACCGTCTCCACGAGGATTCTTTGGGCTGGAAACGTCAGCCCAAGCTGTATGTAACATTGCCAACTGGGATATTTTGGTCTTCCCAACCACCACGGCTCCCAGCTTGATTAGGTGTTTGATGAAGTAGCACGTTTTTGGGCATGGGCCATAAAGGGTCGCCCGTGCTTCATGTGACAAGGTAGTCTTCACTCCCTCTACTGGAAGTAAATCGTCAACGGCAAATCGTACACCAGCCAAGGGTTTCTCGTGCGAAGGTTCGGGGTAGTATAATCGGCTCGGCACGGCTATGGCCTTGTCAAGTCCATCTTGAGTCAGAGCAGTGAGAGGACGGAATGCACTAATTCAGCACATGATATTAGCCATGGAGTCTCAATATTTCTGCACAGGAGTTCAGTGGACAGGGGTAAATAGGTACCTGTTCTGAGGCTCCAGTACCTTCTTTGGAAAGACGCCAAAGTTGAAGGCACGTAGCTTATCAGGATAGAGCCTCCAGGCTTGATGAAGCCCTCCATTGTACAAGAAATAGGGCCCCGGCCTCAGTAGGTGTTTTGAGTCATCAAGGATCAAGCCGTAGACTTCTTGTAGTATGGGCTCGCCACCTTCACCAGCTTTGGATTTGATTTTGGGTTCATGTTGGTCGATGATGACAATCCTCTGACGGAATCCAAAAATGTAGACATCATCGGCCTCGGCAAAATTCTTGAGAGTCTCGACAACCGGAATGCGCGGGTCGTTGACTTGATCAAGAGTCAATCCAGTGACAGGTATGATGTCTTGTAACTTCGACGGGGCTGAGACGCGTCCTAATCTTTGCGGATGAACAAGGTACTGAACATCGCCGACGATGGTAAGAGTCTGGTGCTCAAGGGGTTGGTCCAAAGGCAGAGACTGCTTTTCGTCCGGGGCAGCCATGATCGGCTCTCTGAGACGTGAATAAGAGTGGCTTGTTGTTGCTGCTGCTGCTGCTGTTGTTGTTGTTCTTGGTGGTGTTGTTGTTGTTGTTGTTGTTGTTGTTGTTGATGATGATGATGTTGATGATGCTGACAGTGACAGACTCTGGAGTTGTCTGTATGGATAAAGTAAAGAAGAGAACAGCACAAGGTGGCCCCAGAGGCGGTTGTCTGGGTGAAACGAGAATCCAAGCGTCAGCGTGGTTGACGTCCAATCTCAGCAGGCAGCCCGCCTTCCATCTTTTGGGTTGCCCAAGGGGTGGCGGACACCTTCCATATTATTCCCGCTCAACCGGTAGCGAGGATCTCTCTTTCCATTTTCTGTGCACTTCCCCATGATCAATGCTGCCGAGAGGAGCCTTGTCCCGTCGTGTCCTGCCCGTCAAACGAGATGTTGTCGGAAGCGGATACCGGCCTTGCTTCTGGCAACAAGCCATCTTTGCCCTGAGCAAGGAGAAACCCCGAAATTCAGCAGGGTTGGAGAATTTTCTCATCATCTACATCATCTTCGTCTTGACATTTCGGTCCCTATAGGAGGCAGCATTAAACTCCGAACTCTGGATGGATCGGACTTAAGCAGTCTATCTATATCCCGTCTCCCACAAGATTGTTTTTGGCTGTATCTACTGAGAAAATACTCGGCGCTCGTCATACTGGATGGGGTTAATTCATGGTATCTCCAGATCTGAGACGACTAACTGATGCCATGTCAATCCACCTACCTACGAAGAGATAAGACACTCGCGGTGACTGTAATCGTACCCCTAGGACCCTTCAGTATTGATCTCACCATACACATAGCGCCTATTGGTCCCCGCATCGTGGTCGCGAATGCAACCGACGTCACGACAGCGAAACTCTCCGGCTTGAGTTCGGGAACTTCTGCATAGGTTTCCAGCCAGACATACAGACGCCACCTGCCAGCCTCGCCTGTCACCACACCGAACGTCACTTACTACACCACAATCCAAAATATCAGTGCTTCCGTTCTGTGTTCCACGCCACGGAACATGCCCCAAAAGAGCAGCCAACTGCCCTCTCTGCCGTAACATACTCCATCTCGATCCCGCCTCTCACCAACACCCTTCACTCCGGTCCACGATTTCCATCAAGAGATCGGCTGCAACACGGATCAACAGTTACATATGGCACAGTGTACAGACCAAAAATTACACACGAATATTGGACCAAGAACATGTGAGTTGTTGTTTGGCTGAAGAGATCTTGGATCAAGCATGCAGCAGCAACAATGGTAGCCAAAAGTCCCCTACCTCCAATTACCCCTGACTTGCATCTCGCCAAGCCCTCGGACTACAGCCCTTACAAATACAACCTACTAACACCGAAACATATGACGGGATATTCAACAGCGACAACGCAGTGAAACAGGTTTTTCTCGTGTCCATTTGCATCTGGAGATACTCTGCGTTGCTAGGTACGTTTATAAACCGGGAAGAAAGGGCCACCCGTTGCTTGGGCAGATGCAACCAAAGAGAGGGAAAAGAAGACAACGGCATCCAACAAGCAGTCAACTGCTGCTAGCTACCCCATCCGAACACAGTTTTGGGTGCAAAACTGCATGATATGTACAAAAATGCCATATTAAATACGTTTACTTATATCCACACTATGTACTGTGTATCAAATGCCAGAATATATACCCGTTTGAACTCCATGCTGCCCGTATCCCTTGTTGCCTGCCCATGCATGCCCTTGTTCCTGTCAGCCATTCCTTGTTATAACTCCATGACTTGATCCCAACCAACCCTTTCCATACCAGAAACCAAACCACGCTAAAAACACAATAGATAATAAAAAAACGGAATGGGTATCTCCCTCCTGCTCTTCTTCGCTAAGAATCTCAACACCGCAACCATCACCCCCCCCTCAATTTCTCAGACACAGTCCCATTTCCTCGTGGCCCATCCAGCTCAAAATTCCTATACCAACACCCGCATTCCCCTTGCCCTCCCGTCGTCCCATTACTCCCTCCCCCCCCCAACAACAACACTAACATCCCCAAATCAACCCCCGTCCCGTTCCCCCAGTAACAATCCGGCATCACCCCGCCTTCTTCCCCCCCCAACTGCTGCCGCTCACTGACCTCCACCAAAAACGGCCACCTCCTCTCCTCCCCTTCCTCCCCTGCCCGCCCCGTGATCTCCGTCATGTTCACCTTCCCGACTTCCTCCGGCCAGGCGGCTCTTTGCCGGGTGTACACCGCCGCTGACAGCACCGTCGTGTTGAACCAGCACTTTATCCTCTCTTCTCCTGTTCCGTTGTTGGTGATGGGGATCGACAGCGTGACTGGCTTGGGGTAGATGAGCGAGAATAGGAACCGCTCAGTGTATTGGTTTATGTCGAGGTGGGTCAGGGTGAGGTTTTGGAATTGGGGTTCGGAGCTGTTGTTGTTGTTGCTGTTGTTGGATATACGAGAGGAGGAGGAGGAGGAGGAGGAGGAGGAGGAGATGGTGTAGCCTGATCGGGGGGTGGAGGGGGATATAGTCCAGTGGAAGATGGAGGTTGATGGCTGCTGGGTTGGGGAAGTGGAAGAGGAAGAGGAGGTATAACACTGCCAGGCGGCGGAGAAGGACGAAAGTGTGAGGCAGGAGGTGGAGGTGTTGGGGAGGAGGGCGGTGGTGAAGGTGTAAGAACCGGAGGGGAAGAGCTTCGCCGTGTCGGAGGCTGAGGACTGGGAGTTTTGGTTTCTAAGCAGAGGTATGTTAGTTTAAAGAAATGGGAAGGGAAGAGGACGACGGGGTGGAGGGGGGGGGGGGACAAACCGCTTTCGTAACCCGATTGTTAAACCAACCGACAGCCCTACTATCACCCCCACCACCAGCAACGACCCAAACATCTTCCTATACCAGCCCTTCCTCGCCACCGGTCCCTGATCTCTTCGCTGTTCCCCCCCAACCATCTCCCGCTGTGTAACCTCCGCCTTTGTTGTCCCCGCCGCAGTAGTCGAAGATATCGACGCCGGCCTCACCCCAACACCACCCCCCGGCCCAACCCCAAAAGGCGGCGGCGGCGTCCTCGACCGATGACTGCTGTGCATACTATTCTGCGAATTCGACCTCGAAACCGGCGGTCGACGCGGCGACTTTGGCGGCACCCCCGGCGGCGGCGTAGTAGAGTGCACCACATCCTCAATAATCATCGGCAACGGCTGCGACAGCCGCGACGATGACCGACTCCCGGGCGCCATGATGATGGTGGTTGTTTATCACTAGATATTCCCTCAAGCGCGCCCGGGAGATAAGGCGGGGGGGGGGGGGGGAGGAAATGACGTTGTCGCGTGATGGAAGGGTGATGATGGTGTTTCAGCGCAATTGAAACTCACCATTATCTACACTACTACTGACAAAAAAGAAAAACAAAAACACAAAAGTTCCAGCGATAATTACACCTTGAATGAATCAAATAAATGAGGAAGGAGAGAAGAAAAGAGAGGGTAGAAAACCTCGGCATCGAATTCCAATAATGCTACCTACACTCTCTCTCCCTATCCCTCTCACTGCGACCGTGATATCCCGCCGCTGCTCTCCCGCGCCAGACGAAGCAGATCATCCTTGTCACAACCTCTTGGTGGTTCCTCATCCTGGTCCTAGGGTGATCATTTTGGGCATGGGGGGTTTCGAAGCTTGGCCTACAACTTGTACAATGCACGCAACCACCCCTCTCTTGAGCTGAATGAATCTAGACCTTGCCCCAGCTCTAGTGTATCTCCATCTGCTGCCACACCGAGAGACTGTGAGATAAGGTTCCAGATCCGAGACAGTACCAGAGATGATGAGCATGATGATCCACGGGCTCTGGGTCACGCTTCGGTTTCGGTGGATAATCCTCTGACAAGAGAGACCGTTGGGACTTTATCGCGGCGCCACGCAGGCGTAGCGCCAAACCGCCTTCACCGTTAGCCCAAGACAGGCAAGGCGTTCAGTTGATACACAGCAAAAAACGAAATTGCGATCTTCCCCGCAAATGCACAGTATGGATTTTGTGATTGCCGACAAGAAGCTTGGTCAGCTGTAGCCATGAGGCGTAGAATTTCAACTTCCAAGATAAGAAGAACCTTGACATCTTGATTAAGTACACTTCCTCAACGCCATAAGCTGAAGGTATCTCT
The DNA here is from genome assembly GCA_030512305.1 of Cercophora samala. Taxonomy (NCBI): domain Eukaryota; kingdom Fungi; phylum Ascomycota; class Sordariomycetes; order Sordariales; family Lasiosphaeriaceae; genus Cercophora; species Cercophora samala. Next base: position 147,208 of record JAULSY010000067.1, on the reverse strand, counting down.
GCATATACAGCTAAAGTCAAGTGGTATCCGCGAACAACAGTCAAAGAAGGGAAAAAATACACATGAAAAGAACCATTACTTCATCAATAAAACCCATTCATTCCTTGGTCTCCTACTTTCTCTGGTCCTTGTGACCTCCAAACTTCTTCACCCACTGGGCATCCCAGGAATCCAGCTCGACTGCGAACCTGCCTCTCTTGTCGAGATGATCGTCCTTCTTGTCGGCTCTCTTGCCGGGCTTGGTGAATCCTGGAGGCAGAAGGGCACCTCTTCTAGAATGGACATTTGCCGCCTCGATGTCACCGCAGTCCGGCCGCTTAAGCTTGTCGCCAAAAGTATCAGCTGCCCAGATGGCCACACCATTGGTCCAGCCGAACCCTTCAACAACCTCATACTCGCCACCTCCGCCAGCCACATTCGTGGAGTTGTCGCTGTATTTCTCAAACATGGTACCCTTCGCCTCCGGGGTTAAGCCTTGAAGCTTGGGGGTTTCTGAGGTTGAACCACCAGTGGCATACCAGGTGCAGAAGGCGGAATCGATATAGCGTTGCGCGAGCTTCAAGCTCAAGTTTTGAACAGCCTGGTAGGAGGCATCATCCTCACCAAACGTAGCTGGCGTCTTGCGAAGGCCCTCCATCAGGACATGCATCAGGGGAGGCCAGACATTAGGTTCGTCCCACTGCTGTCCAGTAAAGTAGTTTGTGGAAGGGATCCCGCCAGCCTTCTCCTCGAGCATCGCCGCAACTCTCTCATAAGCTCTTTCAACCGCCAAGGGGTTCTTCTTGAGGTGATTGGGAGCCGCGCCCGTCCAGAACGGGAACAGCTGACCAACCTGGAACGAAACCTGTTGTCCAGGAGGTGCTGGGTCAGTCTCCCTAGCTCTGGCATCCTCATCGACAGGAATGAAGGTGTTTTGAGAGTCAGACGTGAGATTGTAGTCAAAGTACGACCACAAAGTCGAGTTCCACATGACGTCGTACATGGCCCGGCTCCTCATCTTCGCCTTGGCAGCCCATTTCTCGGCTTCGGTTTCGTCACCATGCTCCCTGAGGAAGCAAGAGATAATCTCCTCGTTTTGGTAGAGGATCGAGTTCAACTCGACAGGAATAGTCTCAAGCACGTTGAGAGAACGGAGAGGGAAGTACACGTCCTCGGCTGCGTCGAGAGGCGTGCGAAGCCAACGAGAGCTGTAATCCCAGCCTGATTCCGCACCGCTCGCCAAGTTGGCGTAGACCTTTTCTTTCTCGGTCTCGTTGAGGGGCGTTTTAACAGGATATATTATACCTGTCTCGGCATAGTAGGTCTCGTTATTGGCTGTAATGTAGTCCTCACGGTAGGACTCGGGACGGGGCTGGTTGTTGTTGACAAAGTATCTAATCTTCTTGTAAGTAAATCTTTTCTTCCACTTGGCCTGGCCACAGACACATACCTGTTGAGATGGTACTTCTTGCCGTTCTTCTCAACCTCAACCGTCCGGTTGGTGGCCCAGAACTCATGCTCCTTGATCAGAAGTGGCACTGCGCGTTGCAAGATGCTGGTGTCGTTGGTGTGGTCGATATAGACCTTGACCATCAACGAGAGCACAGGAGGCTGGCTGCGGTTCAGATAATAAGCTCTGGCGCCGTTGGGAACGAAGCCGACAGTCTCCACCAAGTCGAGGAAATTCTCAATGATGTTCTTAGAGATCTCCACAAAGGAACCACCTGTGCGCAAGAGACCTTCCAGGATCCAGTAGGAATCCCAGTAATACGGCTCCCGGAACCGACCACCAGCTACCACAAAGGTGCGGTTGATGGGAATGAAAGAATTGGCGCATTCTGTGCAGTTGTTGGAACCACCCGCATATCGCCTGGTGAGATCGGGCCAAATGTCGATAACCTTGCTCACGAACTCTCTGACGACCGGGTCTCTGACTCTCTCCAAGAAGACGGGGTCTGTCTCGAGCTCCTCCTTGGGAACCTCTTCCAGCTCCCCACCCGCAGGGGCAAAGTTCTCGCGGAAGAAGTTCTGCAGCTCAGTGTTGTTGCTGAGGGGCAGAGAGAGTTTCCTGAACGCCTCTAGAACTTCATCCAGAGGCTTGATAGTGGGCCTGGCGTTCCACAGTTAGAACATGTCTCAGACAGGCATGGACAAGAAGATTGTTGTCGATGAAACCTACATGTCGACGAATGTCTTGGAGTCGGAAAAGGGATGGGCTAGCTGGATGGCCTTGAGAATATCACCCTGGCAGTACAAGGGCGAGTCGCAAGGCGCGACCACCGAGCCGTTGACCCAAAGAGGCTGAGGGCTGGCGACGACTGCGGTTGCCCACATCGCGAGTGCAGCGCCTGCCATGAGGCCGCGATGCACCGGCGGTACCATTGTAAGGTTATTTACCAAACAGTTGGGTTCTCGTACGCTAGAAATGCGAGATGGAGTCGAGGCGGGGTGGAGTGAGAGTGGTGTGGTTGTTCAGTCGGTCAGAGAAAGTCTGACTCGATCGGAGAGTGCGACTGGTGTGACTGGAGAAGGAATAAACAAGGTGCGGTGGGTGGGAAGGAACTCGGGAGCAGTCAGTACCTTATGGGGGCAGACTACGCAGATGATATAAAGTGGGCAGGAGCAAGGTCGACAGGGGCACGAGGATGGACAGGACCTGAGTGACAAGATCGGATGGAAGGCAAGCCGTCTTAGGTAGGTACCTGAGGTAGGCTTCTGCCCTCTTCTACACTTTCCACTCACAAAAGGCAGGCGCGTCTGGGAATGGTGGCGTCGTCAAGCCCAGCACTTTAATAATTCTGCAGGGCAGCTGCCAGTTCTGCACGCAGTTAAGGTTGCAATAAGCCTGCCGTGCGTTCCACTTCTTGAGCATGGCAGGCAACGCCAGTCAGCCACAAGCGAAGAGAAGAATTGGGACGAAATACCAGCAGAGTCACGCTGATCTCGTTCCCAGATTCCAGGTTCCGTGTCTTGCACATGTTTCTTTCCAGGGTTGTCGTCAAAGATGGGTTCCTTGGCGCGCTCCTCATGACCGTCATATCTCTCTCTTTTGGCTCATTATTTCTCCAACTTTTTCTCCCTCAATTTGATGCCTCCGGATCAGGCACCTCTTCGCGAGAGCTGTCCTCGAGGTCCAATTAACCTCGATTGCGGCCAATTTGATGCTTGTGCGCCCGGACGAGAACGGTTGTGCATTCCTCTCACACGAGGCTCTTTCTACGCATGTGGCACCTGCCACAACCGGGCAATTCCTGCTTGTCCACCGCTCCAGGCTGTAGTCCGTCGGTCAAGAGAGATGGAAAGACGTTGGATCTTGGGGAGCTTCTTGGAGCTTTCCCCGCATTCTGCACTTTCAATGCCCCGGCATAGGCCCGGTCCGCAGCTGTTCTAGCGTTTCCATTCGCTGGGACCGGCGGATCCACGGTGACGTCAGCCACTGGCAGGGTTCTTGACCTTGGGGCCAAGGCGGGGTAAAGAGCTTGCAGAGACGCGGAAGCGTGCTCCTCAACCAAAGGCGCACCCACCACGAGGTGGTAAGGAAAATGCTCTGCCGCATTGCACTCAAACGGTGCGCCCAGGAAGCCCTCACGGCTCTCATGAGGCAGTCCTTGAAGCAAGCGACATGTCATCGTCAGCGGCGGTGTCTCTAGCCTCTTGGCTGAGGTCTGCCGTGCTTTAACGGTGACTTTAGTCATCTGGGCATTCAGCCGCGAGTCTTGTTTTCCACGACAGGATTCAGTTTATGCCCTCTTTTTCTCAATCACCGGGCAGTACGGCGTCGCCGGGCGAAATTGTATGGACAGAAGTAAGAGTCTCGGCCCGCATCTTCGGCCTTACCCTACATGAAGGAAGCCTTGGCATGGGATCTTGGTTAGGTACTGACATTAAGAACCTGGGTAAGCTGCACTATCATGTCCATCGGTGTAGAATATTGGATTATTTACGAGGTGTAAAATTCTTCTTTGCTGGCACTTTACTGTGATGTAGACCGGTACATGGACTTCTCCCCTTCTTGCCCCTTCAAGCCCTCATTTTTTCCATTCTTCTTCTCCAGAATTGTCTTGAAGATGGATTCCAGACGGGGAACGACGAACTCGCGATTTTGGTAGATCTGATAATGAATCACCAGCCTGCCGCCCATGAGTTTCAAGCCAGCCTCCTTTCCAAGTTCGTCCACCCTGGCGTCTCGACAATTGGCGTCTTCGAGGTCAAGCCAGACCATGTTGGTATGTACTGGATGGATAAGTTTACCGCCGAGTCTTGTCCAGGTTTCGGCAATTTGCTGTGCCAGAGTATGTGTGTCTCGTAGCAGCCCCCCTTCACCATTTGGTCCTCTGCCAAACGTCTCGTCGACGGCAACCCGGGCCGCTGCCGTGACGACTCCTGACTGTCGAAGTCCGCCGCCAATTGATTTCCTTACCCAGCGGGAATGTTTAATAACTTTGCTGTCTCCGACGAGGACACTGCCGATAGGGGCCCCGAGGCCTTTGGAGAAACACAGTGTAACAGTGTCGAAACATGAAGCAAATTCCTTCAGGCTTCCTGCACCGGAAGCCGCAGCCTCCCATAGCCGTGCTCCGTCACAGTGCATTTTGAGCCCATTTTCTTTGGCAAAAGCCGAGATGCGCTGGACTTCTTGAAGTGGCATGATCATGCCATTGAGGGTGTTCTCTAGACTGATGACACGAGTTGGGCAGGTGTGTACGTCGTCATCTAGGTAGACATTGGCCTTGATGTCCTCCAGCGTCAAGTAGATGCCGTTCTTGGGCACAATTGTTTTGACCGTAGCACCTGTTAGCGCAGAGACACTATTGGGAAGTTAGCAACTAGATATCAAGGGCAAGAGATGTGTATGTGGCTCACCCTCCAGCCTCATACTTCACAATGTGGGAACGATAGTCACACACCAGACCATGGGGCGGCTGAGTCAAAAGAGATCTCAATGCTAGTTGGTTACCCATGGTCCCAGACAGGACAAAAAGACCAGCCTCTTTGCCAGTCAAAGCAGCACAGTGAGCTTCCAGGTCAATGGTAGTTGGGTCCTCCTGAAAGACATCGTCAAATAGTGTGCAGTTCTGGATGGCAGTAAGCATGGATGCTGTGGGTGTTGTCATTGTGTCACCTAAAGTCCAATTGATATTCAGTTCCATGTATCTTGATCAGAACTTCAGGATCTCACATGGCCAACTCACTTCTCAGATCATAGCCTGCAGCCCCGGCACTCCCAACCCAGGCACTTTGTTTAGGGCGATTTGCCTGTTCGGCATTTTCATTTGCCGGCGACATTTTGAACCTTGAGGATGGTGTTGATGTGAGATACCGACGGCTTGATGGACTCAAAGAATGAGGAGTTGATCTTGTGAGAAGTTGGGAAGCTGTCCTTGCCCCTCCTGTAAGATATGCCCGGTGCGCGCCTGTTAAAGAGGACGATACCGGTAGGCAAAGTCGCATTATTTTCCCGTGCATTGAGCTGAGTTGTGTTTGGGTGAGAAGTTATTATGCCCGCCACCGTTGAATGCAACGGCTCACTTCAGTTCTTGTGTATTCCCGGGACGCACGCAAGCCGTTGCAGGGCAACTCCACTCAGCATCACGATGGGATGCACCCACATATGCTGTCACTGTGGTGTACAGAAAAGTAGATGCTATCCTGTAAGGTAAAGCGATGTAATACCATAAATATACCTCTAAGCTATCTTGAATAATGTCTCACTATTTCTAGAGATCCGTCAGTAAGTATAAGAGCTTTGAACCATCCATCTTTAAAGTCATCAGTTTCTTTTGCGGCCTTTGTTCGGATAAAATTCTCCGTTTTTTGTCCACGAGTGGCACTGAAAGAGAGCAGTGATGTCGGCAAGTGCCCCCCACCGATAACCGATGGTGATAACGTGCATAGCGGGAGGGACCCACTGAATGCCCGCAGATGTTGGGCGTTGGTGATGTGCTGAACTTCTGCATTTGCAGCCTCCGTCAGCTCACTTTTAGGCCTTGGTCAGCTCTCTGCTTCCAATATTTCATCGTCCCATTTCAAAAGGGGCAAGATATCGTCCCATATCAACCACACCCACATCTGGTTCTCGGTACGCCATTCGCTCCCATTCACACGTGGCTAGAACAACGGTCGTATGAGGTCTCAAGCCACATGGGACACACAGCTATCGGCTGAGAAGCTAGAATCTTTTTGACGGCTTCGACAGACCAATGGGTCACGATCTCGATTCGATGGAGCCTACCCTCCGGTCGGTAGGCAGGTCTCATCTCTTCGTTATTGCTTGTGACACCCGAAATCCATCCTGCTCAAATCCCGATCCAGGATCCGCAGGGTCCGAAAGTCTTCGGGGTGTTGGCACTGCACTAGGTATGGGACTATGGGCCCTGATCATATCACATTATGGGGGCACTTGTCTCTCAGCTCTGGCTATTATTCATGCGAGGAACCTATGCTCCTCGAACCCCGAATTATGATATGTCTCTTCTCTCCCCTGATTTGACCGACGATCTTTCAAAAAAAAGCCCACTTCAGCCTGGCTCAGTCATCAAACAGAAAGACAACAAAGCCATAACGACACACTATCGACAGAAAATTATCTTCCAAGCCAACACGCGCAAAATCAGCTACTTAACCCATCCAAGTCTAGGAACCCAATCTTGGGCGCCAACATCTCCCCCATTATTCTCTCCAACATTATATACGAGAAACACCCCCTTTTCAACGATTGACAACCGATTCCTAGAAGAACAGTACAAGCCAACGCATACGCCCTCGCTAAAAACACCACACCTGAACAGGCCCAAACAACCAACTTCAAAGTTGCGTGTCCGGTTCATCCATCGTCAAACCCCCTCGACCAAGGGAAACAACCGTTTTCAAAATCACATCCGCGGCGGCTGTTGGTTCCCCCAATACCCAGGATTTCCAAGATCAAGTTGCTGCCAATCCCAATACTCCAACACGCTGGGCACAGCAGGTACGGCATCCTCAGATACCTCTTGGATAGCTCCTTGGAGCAGGCCGAAGTTCGGGTTGGCATCAGGGGCCGGTTCCCAGGCGGGCTGAGTGTATCCAACGGCATCTGGCGGTCCAGAGTGGAAGACGTGGTGGTCATTATGGAACTGGAAGTCATTCGACGACACAAAACCGCTGTTGGGTACGAAGCTGTCGGACACCAAATAACCGTTCGACGGGACCATGCCGGCGCTTGAGGGTATGTATTGGTCGACCGTGCCATAGTATTGCGGGGCCTGCACGACCTGTGCGGGAATATGGCTCGAGTAATCATGACCAGTGGAAGGTGGTTGATTATCCGTTGGCTGATACCCATCGAACGCCTGCCCATTCGCTGGTGGGATGGGGGCGTTTGAACGCAACGGAACCTCTGGAGAAGGAAAATTGTTCGACGACGACGACACCGACACCGAGCCATTCGAACCCAGTCGAGATTCGACCAGTGTCCCATCGCTATTTGATCCTAGAGCCACGCCCTCGGAGATACGATCAGAGAGTATTCTTCTAGCCAACGCATTGGAAGATGAACCGGCTTCTGCTGTACCATTGCCCATCTGCTTGGACTCTGTAGCCTTGCTGCGCTTCGGAGCTCCGATCACCCCTTTTTCTTGAGGACTGAGTGGTAGGTTGATGATGAGGCCCTTGAGAATACGATAAAGAGCTGCCGTTGTCTTGGATTCGGCGTATGTCTCCTCGAGCATGTGGAGGCCCTTGTTGATGGCCCCGAGCACCGTCTCTCGCTGTGGCAAAGTGCGGGCCTCATCGTGGACAAAAGCAGAGCACATGACCGTCGTGGCATCAAAGATGCAAAAGATGGCATAGTGGAACTTCGCACCGGCTGACACCATGTTTTCGAAGAAGCTCCACGACACGTCCATCAAATCGAGACCAGCCTGGACACCAGACGCGCGCAGAGAAGATTCAAGCGCCGTCAGAGGCTTGCCCGAGTTTCGAGTGACAAACGCCTTCAATGGGCTGAAGAGCGACATAAACCCTATCAGATGAAGATATCGGCGCTGGAAGACGACCCAATCAAACTCCTTATCCCACTGGGTGTCGGGATTTGTGCGGGAATACTCTTTGGGCAGATCCTCAAACCACTTATACACGACATCGCGCAGTCTTCTGGCTTGGTCGGCCTCGTCAACCTTTCCATCTGGGCGAGGAGCGAACTCTGCTGCCATGGCAAGACACAACTGACAATGCAGATTCATGTGACGGAAGGGCGATGGCTGGTTGGGGCGCTCAGGATCAATCTCGAGGGCTAGAGTCGGCATTACAAACGTGCAGTCGGCATGGTTGACAAGGAGAGGGCGGGAGAGCATGGAACCAAGCGCACTGCCACCAGCTGTAAGTAGAGAAACCGCGGATCGAGGATGGACATATACTCACAAGTCCCACATGTAGAGGACACCCCAAAGACGCCTCCTCATCTCACGGTCAAACTCGGACATACCTTCGGACAATGAGTCTTTGTGCAGGCCTTTTTCACAGTCAGTTCAGCCAACGGATATGACGACTCGGCGGAGGGAAAGTTACCAATCTCGTTGGCAGCACGAATTGCTCTGCTCAAGGCATGCCATGCTTCGGTCCACTTCTCTGCCGACTTGTACCAGAACGCTGTCAAAAAGAGCTGTTGCACATGAATCAGACCGCCCTTCCCCGGCGGGATGCTTGTGCTGAGCTTGTCGGCCGCGTTGTGCATACGTTGGGCGAATGTGACGGCATCGGCCTTGAGTTCGGTTTCGAGTCTTTCTTTGACGCTGTCATCGATGATGAAATGCAACGAGCATGCACAAACACGCAGGATCAAGCTGGTAAGCTCTGGGGAGACCTTGTTCGGCGGGGTTGCCCACCAGCCATCATATTGGGTTCGAAACTCGGACGGGTAGAGGGCACTTCGGAAGCCGGTCAGCAAAAACGACAACACCGGCAATGTGAACGGGGAGATGGACGTACTAGTAGTGGTGGTTGGCACCATTTAGCCAATTGTCGACAAGGCAGTCGGTGTAGGGTTTTGCGGGCATGGACTCAAGGGCGGCCTTGAGTTCTTCGGACGGCTCAGCTTCATCCTCCACGACATCTTTCCCTGGCTATTGGATGGTTAGTCGGACTGGCAGCTTTTCAACACACACACGCAATGAGGGGAAATGCCTGCTTACTTTAGGACCGCTTCCGTTGCCCAGCACCAGGTGATGGTCATGAGGCATGTAGCCGAGGGCATTCAGGGCATCGCTGACTTCAGCCGCAGAGTGTAGATTGTCATGGTCTGCATCTCCGCCAAAAGCATCGCCGTAGTCTGGACTGTCTAAACTCCGCTTCTTGGACGATCTAACGGCGTGGGGAAAATAGGGCTTTAGCAACAAGACACGCAACGGGCTCTCTTCTCCTTTACTGACCTTAGCTGGCTGTCGTTGGGGCCATTATCCTCTTTGCTTGCCTTGGAGCCAACCCCTTTGGAAACGAAGCGGCACAAGTGCGAGACTCCTCGCTTCAGGCAATGATTGCAAGGAAACTGTTTGTTGCACTGGATCGAGTGGTCAGCCAACGTTCCAACTAACGATCGGACTCTAATGCAACGCGGGCCGTTGCGAGAGTGCTTTAACCAAACTTTACCTTTTGCTTGCGCCTTTGGCACTCAACACACGACACCGCCGCAGCTGTGGTTGCGCTCATGTTGCTGCTCTGATGTTGACCCGGCAGCTGGCGATGAGGAAGGATAGAGGGATGGATGATTATGATGGAGGATTCTCCTTGGGTGTGTTTCCAGATCTGTTTTGTCTTATGATGGGAAGGCTCTCAACAATAAGCAATATCGCCGACCACCGCACGGGGAAGGGTCCTGTCGGGGATTGGAGAGGACGGGGGCGGAGAGGCACGGCTTGTCCCCCTGCTGGGCCGGAGCTGCTGAACACACCCATCTCGCCCCCCCTAGCCTCCCCGGACTAAACCCTGCTAGTCAACTAACTATTCTGTGTTACAGACCCCAGGGGCTTCCATAGGTAACAATTCAGTGTTGGAGACGCACCGCTTTCAGCAAAAGTCCATTACGCCAGTAACCCCCCGTTCTTAACTGTCGATCGCCAAGCCCTGTAGGGGATTTGTTAAGGTGGAATCTCGAACTGTCTTCCCTGCAAGCGGGAACTCATGGTCCATTCACCTTTCACCATTAGAAGAGTCGACATCCTGGTCGTCGGGAAGGCTGAACATTTGAGCAGGTTTCTGGCCGGTGATTGACCCCCTCCGTGCCGGCAGCCAACGCCCGAGTCGGCAATGAGCACACCTACTTGTGGCGGCAGCAATTCCAACAAATCTTTTGTGATTGCTACAGAGTGGCTCACTGGCCGGGTTCCTACACGATGAGCGAGCTTGTGCGCAACAAGATTCTGGAAGATCCTAGTGTGGATTCCCAACCGATCAAAACACGCCGATGGTCAAGGCTCATGCAGGGTCCTCGAGATCTGATCTCCAAATCTTTTTCCTGGCCAGCCAACCCTCTGCCTCACGAACCCTCCCTTCATTACGCAGTCAACGTCAAGGATGTCGGCGCCGGGCATGCAACTGGTGGCAATTCTGCATCTGCGGAGATCGACAAGTCCTGGCTCATTTTAACAAAGTGTTGCCGTACGATCTTGATCTGGGCATTGTGGATAGGGTTCCCATATTGCATGGTGAACCCGTCATTGTGCTCGACAAATGTCTACATTTTCCTGCGTCAGTATCTCTTAGGGGGTTTTGAGATGGTGGATATCGACGACTGCGGGAAATAGGGGAACGTTGGAAAAGCAAAACAAGCCGATATGTGGTTATGGGGTATGGGGTATGGGGGTGGGAGGAGTGAGCTACCGCCGGATAGTTTTTGGTCCGGGTGAAATCACTTCAACTCACCTTGCAGTCAGGGACGTTGTGGCCAAACAGAGACCAGAATGTGTCTCCCATGACCTTTGGGCTCCTCTCGATTTCGCGGTACCATGACGGCAGGCTTGCGTCGGTGGTGGCGGCATTCCCTAGCCAGCCGTACTCCCCAGCGAAGTAGGGCTTGTCGACCGATGCCACTGGAGAGAGAAGATTAGTGAGCCGGACAAGGCACTCCTGGCGAATTGCGCCTTCCTTCTGGCCCCCTGTTCGATATTCCAGTCGAAGCCGGGACGCTCGGAGGAATAGGAAAGCCGTGAAGTTTTGCTGCCAAACTGCTAGCAACTCCTCACCGCATACACACGCGCGCACACACACACACGCACATGAACGGGAACCAACATATCTTCCTTCATGGGTCCAGCACCTCCCTCAAGAGGACAAATGCAAATTTCACTCACAGGTTTCCAAATCCCTCTGCAGCTTGGCCGTGCTGACCGGGTAGTAGTGATTCGAAAAGATGTCCACCTCCTCCACCCCGAAATGGGTTCTGTTGACCCCGTATGTGCCATCCACAAACAGCTTTGCCGGCGCCAGCTCCTTCACGAACCGTCCAATGTCTCTCACCCATTCCGCCGGGACGTCCATATCGCCCCATACCGGCCCGCAGAGCTCATTTCCGGTCTCGATGGCAAAGATTGTCGGGTCCTCGGCGTAGGTGAGGTTAGTGTAGGGGTTTCGATGGGTCAGGAGGGTTCGGATGTATGTCTTGAACAAGTCGACCACCTTGGGGTTGTTGTAAAACTCTTGAACCAGAGGGTTGCGCTCGTCGACGCTGCGGGAGAGGTTGAAGCCTGACCACCGGAGGAAGGTGTATTTCCCCCCGTGGTAGTAGTCGAAGTTGTCGACGAGGGGGACCATTAACCGGAGACCGTAGACACGGGCTTGGTAGATGGCCCAGTCGATGGGCTTGAAGGCGTCGGGGTTGGTTTGGTTGGGGAGGGGCCAGAGGCTGAGGGGGTTGCCGACGCTGATGCCGAGGGTGTGGGAGCGGATCATTGTGCCACCCATGGCGGTGATGATGGCCATGATTTGGGTGGTGCGGCCGGGGTGGGGGTAGCTTGCGTGGAGGGGAGGGTAGTATGGCTCACCGGGGGGTGGGAGGACGTTCTCGTCTAGGCCTAGCCAGTAGACGTTTGCACCGACGGCCTTCCAGGGCTTGTCATTTAGGAGGAGGACGGAGCCATTCCTGACCACGGGCATGTCTCTAGTGTCGAGAGCATGGCCCTCAAATATGAGGGCAAGTGCGGCTAGGGAAAGGATTTGAAGCTTCATGGTCAAGAACAAGAGTTGGATCGAGTTGTTCCCGCGGCAAGGTAAGTGAATCAAAGGAGGTGTAGTTGCCAGTGTATATATGCTTCAGGGGCGGAAGAGCCCAGCCCGCGGTGTCGAATGATATTCAGACGTTGGTATTTAGCCAGTGTTGTTAATTCATCCCTTTTCGTCCCCGCCTTCACCTTGTCATTAGGACAATAGGGCTTCAAATCTCTGTCCCATCTCGAATCAAATACACGTGTGGCAGCATGGCATTACCTGCGTGCAGTTGTCTCTCCCCCGGCGTAGTCTCACAAATGCTAGATATTTAGTCCCGAGCATGCCTGCAGCGGGCATGCTTTATGAAGGCAACTTGAGCACGCAACTTATAACCTGTATCCAGTTCATAAATATGTACAGAATTATGACATAGCGCAAGCTAGGTGGTAAAAAGTGCTGCTGTCTGTATATACACGGGCCTCAAAGACCATCATCATTATTAATGCCCGGAGCCTTCCCAAGGTGTGGGAGAACAGGAAATGTGATGTTCTCCTTTCCCACATGCTAGACTGGTGCATCCCCCTTCCATCGGTCAACCCAACAGCTGAAATATGGAAAATTGTGCCCCTGGCCAATACAAGTGCTGCGCAGTGTGATATCCAAAATTTGCTCGCCAGACGTTAACATCACCCTGTGAAAGTTCAACAGTTAGCTGCCTGTTCCCAACGTCCCTGCATACGCCACAAGACGACAACGGGAAACCAACTTTTTAACTTTCTTTTCCGCCCACAGTATCTCCAAGAACCGATTTCTGTGTTTCCAGGCCCAATCATTTCATCCAACCCCTTATTCCAACTACCTTCCCCCCCCCCCATCCACCCTTCCCATGATCCCCCCCCCCCGCTCAAGAAAACAAAAACTCCCTCACCACCGGCGCCCCGCTAAACTCGGGGTTCAACAAGATGCAATTCAAAAAGTACTGCAGCCCCCCCCTCCTCTTCTCCAAAAACTTTGGCTTGAACCTCTTGACCATGCTCTTGGGCGGCAGCTCCGGCACCGCGGCCTCGAACCCGGGAAAGGTCACGATCAGCTTCTTGCGCAGGTCGTCAAACTCGCTGTACCGCTTCCGGATGTTGATCCTCGGCCCCTCGAGCGTCTCGACCGAGATGTTCCAGACGGTGAAGGCGCCGATGTTGGTGGACGAGGTGTTGATGGTGATGTAGTCTGTGATCGTCACCGAGCGGGCCCAGCAGGCGCGGTTCCTGTCCTGCGGGGTGGTCGGGGAGGTGGTCTGGTTGGGGTGGTGGTGGTGGTGGCTGGGGAAGTCGGATTCGTTGTCTTGGAGGGTGATGGCTCCCGGGGGGAGGACGGACTCGATGGAGGCGGTGGATAGGGGGCGGAGACCGTTGGATGGGGTATTGTTGAGGCGGTTTGGTGGGTGGTTCGTCGAGTGCCAGTAGGGAGGGGAGGTCACGGAGGGGGAGGTGACGGGGTCGTGGTTGGAGGAGGAGGTGGTGGAGGCTACATCGTCATCCTCGTCGTCGTCTTCGCCGTCGTCGAACAAGGGGGTGCGTCGAGGAGGGGCTTGACCGTTGGTTGTCGAGGACATGGTTGCTAGCGATTCTGCTTTATTGCTGTCGAGTAATGCTGTTTGCGCCGGTTCATGTTGCGCCTGGGCGCGGTGCTCGTTCTCGGATGCCATGTAGCTGATTTAGGAGGTGCTACCTCATCGGTCGAAGCACAGGAAAGAAGCTGAAAGCAAGAGCAATATGCGCTCCAAAGGCGAGGGGCGTGCGACACCGGCAGTTATTGGACAGTCGGGGATGACGGCAGCGTCGTCTTGGGTCTTGGGGTCTTGGGGTCTTTGAATAGAGTTTGCGACTTGGATGCGATGCGATGCGATGTGATGCGACGCGCTGGTTCCTGCGTGGGGTATATAAGATCGAGAATGACTCTGCAACAACAAGGCTACAGTTGATAGGGATGGTAAACAGGTAAGAAAGAGAACAAGTTGACTAGAGAGAAGCAAGAGATATTCGTGTCGCCAGTTGTTGCCGAAGAGAGGACAATCAAAAAGACCTGTCGCACCGTCTGCGCAGTACTCAACGGTTTGTCGTCATGGGTCGACACCCCTGCCGATTGCCCCACAAACCTAAGCAGGACAAGGATCATACAGTGCATTATAATCAAGGTGGAACTGTGCCACTTACAGCTCTTAAGTCAAAAGACCAAGACTGATGAGAAAGGCAAAAAGCTCACTGGCACCTCTATGTCAACATACAGGTGTCAGCTACGAAAACCGTGTAGGTTTTACAGTTTATTTTCTTGGTTTCTCTTGATTTCCTCAATCCTGGACCAGATAGTCTGGCAGGAATAAGTTCTGATAGTTTATCATCACTGGCTCCGCCAGAGGGATAACTCTTTCTCTTTTGGCATTTCTCAATTCTTGAGAGGGATGCATTTAGCTCTTGATCGAGATCATCTGTGTTGATACAGAGATGACTTCGATATGACTTCTTCTTAGCCTATGTCTGGTCTCAGACATGGCATTGATCTTATCAGGTTGCTTGTCCATCAGTTTCTCTGATGGGGCAACAATTTTTGATGATTTCCAAACGACCCGCCCTGGAGTCGAACCTGAGCGCTGTCAGGACATCTTTCATTCCCTTACCGCTGAGCTATGCCCGAACCGAAGGGTTGCCATTTGTTGGCGGAAGGTGGCTCTCGATTGGGGTACATGAACCCTGGGCTCGCTCCTTCCCAGATATCTCACTGCAGGAGCAACAGTCCCAGGCAGCCAGCCCCAAGCGAGACCAGCGACGACCGCACCGACACCGAGGACGCAGGACTCTCTATTCACCAACACATCAGCTCTCAATTCTTGTTCTTGTGTACCTTAGGTATGATGGGCAACTAGAGCTCGTCCTTCTCGGAATACCTACCCTTCTCCTCCTCCGTCCCTGGCGCCACACCCTCAAAGTGTCCCTCCAAATCCATCCACTCTCCCACAAATCCAGCCACAATCTTGGCCCAGTCCTTCACCGTCCCCGCGTCCAGGTTCTTCGCGTCATCGTCCATGGTATGCCAGACCCTGGGGAACGGCGTTGGGATGATGTGCAAGATATCATCAACTCCCCTTCTCAAGAACGGCACGTGGTCATCCTCAACGTAGCCAGCAAAGTTCCAGTTCGATCTCTCCGTATCACGAAGAAACCTTCCCGCCTTGGGAGTCGACTCCAACAACTCCAGTGCCCTCAACCTTTCTTCCACCTTGGCCATGTTCTTGTACGCCCAATGTGTCTTCCCAAAGAAACTTGGCACCGTCGGATCTGCCGCCCCCAACAAATCCAACAACACAAACAAACTAATCGTGTCAAGCTTCGAACTCCCATCCTCATATTTTGTATTCTGCCAATCCTCCGCCAGAGCCCTAGACTCATCGTGTCAGCATAACCCTTCCTCCATCTCCACCCCTCAATGCACATACCTGCTCCCATAAAGACTATCCTCCCCGCTCCACTGCACCCAAGCCTCCTCCCCATCAAACAGCACAACCTGCACCCCCTTCCCCCTTTCCAACCCATCATCCTCCCACCCCTCCCACCTCTTCCCCATCGCCCCATCCAACTCCTTCAACACCCACAGCAAAACCGCACACGGCACCGCACTGTCCACCGCCCCGATAAACCCCTCCGGCCGGTACAAACTGTCATAATGCGCCGCCAGCGTCAGCCTCTCCACCTCCCCTTCCCTTTCCCTCGTGATACCAGGCGGATCCCGCTTGATGATCAGATTCTGAAACGGCACCAGCTTCTCCCCCGTCGCCGGCGTCCTTGAAGTAGAGTTGTGCCATTCTATCGTCCACTCGGGAGACAGGTTAGATTTGATGTAGTCTATGAAATGCGCCTGGACAGCCGCGTGCCCTGGCGTCCCCGGGACGCGCGGGACCAAGATGGGCGAGAGCAGAGAGCCGTTGAATGGGTCTAGTTCTGATGACGCCGAAGAAGAAGAAGAAGCCGAAAGGGGAGAGGATAAATGCCGCAGTGTGGCGTCTGAAAGGGTGGTGTAAGCTGTTGACGAGCCGGCGAGGAAGGGCAGCAAAAGATGAGACAGCGTGAGGCGTGTCATCTTGGCGGGCGAGAACAACAGCGGTTGATGACGCGGAAGGAATGGACTGGGTGGTGAGGTGAGTGAATGACTGAATCGGTGCTATTGGATCCGCATTCTATGTCCCCTCATCGTAAAAAATGGGCGCTCAAAAATATCAAGCCAAGATGAGAACTGCAAGTACATACATATGAAGCACTCACTTATGGAAAGGTGTCGTGAGCCGTTGTCAGCTTCCCCCGGCTTAACACCAGCCCCTAACTGTTAGATCCCTGCAGACCATGCCAACGCAGGGTCAGGCACAGTGTGGGGAAATCTCCATCAGACTCCAGATTCACCCGCTTGGCGCTCCCCAACGTTTATCATATCAATCTTATCTTCCATATCATTCATTCATTTGTCTTGTCTTCTAACTCTTTAATCTCTAAAATCCCAGCGTAGTTGATTCGCTGCTACTATGTACATTAAAACCGGTTAATAAACCCTCGCTGTCTAGGTACTACAACACATCAACAACCCGACCTGCTTCGAGCAGCACATCTAAAAGTCCCATCCAGGTATAGAAAAGATACTGCAGGCCCTCCGGAGGATATCGCCAAGAACCGTTACCCCTTGACCGTTGAGGCATGGGCTTAAACGCCGCCATGACAAACTACACACCCAAAAACGCCATGCTAGGATGCAATGCAGTGCCAACCACCTTTTAAACAAAAGTCAAATCCCAGCCCACGACCTACCCGATGCCCGTGAAGACTGCCCTGCTCTCCTCTCAATCCTCATACATGTATATATAGAGGTCTCATTCTTCTTCACCACGTCCAATTTCCTCTTCCACGCAATTAATCCTTCTTTGGCACAAGCCCGTTGATGATACCGGCGGCCTTTCGCTTGTTCTCCATCTGCTTGTCATAGGGAATGGTCAAGCAGTTGATGCCCAAAAAGTTGCAAATACTTGTCGTAACAAGATAGGCCCAGCGGAAGTAGACAATCGCGGCGAAGCCCAAGTAAGACACCAGGTACATGTGTTCGTATTCAGCCGTGACAGCCGGAAGTCCAATACGAGGAAGGTTGGCCATGACAGCACCACCAACAAGTGGCCACAGCATGACGGTCCAGTAAGGGAATGGTTGCTTGGTAAGGTGAGCAAGAATCATCTTGGTTGTCATGCGGCCAAAGACGAAGCTCATGATGATGCAAAAAAGAACCAGGTGATTGTCGGTGCGGATATACGAGTATGGGCTGTAGACCCAGGCGCCGATGCTAAAGGTGAAGATGGCCATGGGGGTCCATTCGAGGAAGACGGGTGCCACGGGCTGGCCGCGAGATCTCCGGGCCTTGACGACGTTGTAAACGCAAAACGGAATATGGGTGGCCAGCAGCGAGAAGATGATCAGTCCCACCCAGATGTCCCGGATCGACAGGTCGCCGATGGTGTCCTTTGTCAAGCCTAGGTTACTAAGTAGGTAGATGCGACCCTCGGCGAGATCAACCAACGGCTCGGTCCAAACAGCCGGACCATAAATCCCAGAGAGGATCATGAACATGCAGGCAAGCAAGAGTCCTTCGGTCGGTCCGTTGATGACTCCAAGGTAGAGGGTGTGTGTGTGGTAGGTCTCCCATGTTGAGAAGAACATGGGCAGGCAAGGTACGAGAGCGGTGAAGACACCAGACTTGGAGCACCCGAGACCCATTGCGGCGGTCTCCAACAGGCTAGCCAAGGTGCAGTTCAAGCTGTCAATGCCGTGGTCGAACAGTTCTCCCAGTCCGCTGGATGTGCCGGTGCGTCTCGCTTGTTTGCCGTCCACGTTGTCGAAGGTCTGGTACATGAAGAGGCCGAGCGCAAAGCTGAAGTATAACCATGTTGGGCCCTGAGAACTGTCAGCTCATCTTTCCCACCCCCAGAACCCAGAGAGTCTCTTACAGGTCCCACGAGATCCGGCATATAGATAACCAAAAGGGCGACATTAATCAAGATGCAAAAGAAGCCCAGGAGGGTCACCATGTTTGGGGCAACCCATAATGGCAGAACCTCCACAAACGCATTCCACTATGAGGTCTCAGTCAAGTATTCCCGTCGGAGGCGGGGCATGGAGCGCATACCCAGTGTTTGAGGACATAGTTCGATATAGGGGACTTGTCGACGGCGGAATATTTGTAGTATTTGAGGTGAATGAGCGCTTCTTCGGAAACGCATTCGGCGGCGGCCCTTCCTATTGCGCAGAAAACATCACCGTCAGCCACATCGTCGTCTTCGGAGCATGATCGCGGGGGCACAAATGCAGGTACGGGGAGTCAATGCAAAGGTGGGGCAAAAGGGTTGCGCACTGCTGCTGTCTAGGACCATGGTGTCGGTCAACCTCCCTGAAAGGGGGATCACGCTCCAAGAGCTGCGATTAATGTGTCTGGACGGTGCAAAGAAGCCGTTTCGAAAAAATACAGCCGCGACGTTGAATTAGAGGTATGTTTCTTAGGTTCGGTGTCGGTTCGGTGATAGGGTACTCGTAGCCGTTGATAGGGAAATGGAGGAAAAATCAACAGTCAATGAGACGGCGGCTGCCACCAACCAGTTCGTCAAGATCTCGGGGGCAAGGTTTGGTCGGCGGTCGGAGGTCGGTGGACGGGATTGCTCGTTCGTTTATCAACCCCGGGTCCAGTTTAGGGGTCCACTTCAGCAAGAACTAGGGGACGGTCAGGGACAAGTCGTCTTCCAGGTTGAAATAGTCCAGGAAATAGCAGCACTTTGTAGGCGCCGTTCTCTTCAGTTGTTGAGAGACACGCGAGTGTCGTTGCGAATCAAATCTCAACAGACTGCTTTGCCAGCTGGTTTAGAGCATCTGCCCCACTCGCTTGAGATTGATTTTTTGCACGTGAAAATGGGCAGGCGGTGAGGCTGCAGTGAGTGAAAATGGGGGCATCTGCCGCTGCGGGACGACGGATGACGAGCTTCATGTTTACTCTGTACAACACGGCTCGTGATCTCTGTGAGAGTTTAGCGTTTGTGTTTCAAGACGTGTTTGTCCCTGGAATTCCCGAGTCAGAATCGAAAGATGTGCGTGGATGGGCGTGAGTGGCTGTAGGAATAGCACACTTGAGATGAAAGAGCCAGACCTTCGGATGAAACAATCACTCGGTCAAGAGAAGGCGATACCGGCCATTAGGTATGCCTTGAGCCTGCTGACATCGCACTTGAATTTATGACACCTATTTGGAAACCACCTCGAATGAAGAAACAAAACAAAAGGCAGTGATGCAGCAAGGCGGTATTGTGTAACCAGGCCCTTGATTTGTGAAACGAACCACCCAATGCCAAAAAACGAATTCGCCTATCAGAACTCTCCAAACGACCAATGAATTGTAGAGCAGTTTAGACATTAAAGATATTAACCACCTCCCACCGCACCTTCCCTGAAACCATTTCGTATGTTCCTGGTTTCTAGGCTCAACTCCTTCCACCTTCCACCTTCCACCTTCCACCTTCCACCTTCCACCGTCAACGCACGACAACGCTTCTTCCTATACACATCAACTCCAACACCAACAGCAAATCAGAGAAACCGCTTTTTATATTCCTGAAGCATGCATTTTGCCAACCACGCCGATCGCCGGTCCTCTAAAGAAGCAAAGTGAAGCCAGCGAACAAACCAGTGGCAACAACAGCGAGACCATAGGCATTGCCAAGCGCGAGGGCACCAGCGCCGCTTCCGGGCCTCCCGTTGTTGTTGTTCTGAGTACCATCGCCGAAGCCGTCCGCAACACCATCAGTTGGGGTCGAGGTCTCCTCGGCCGCTGAGGTGGTCGCCGTCTTGGTCTCATTGACGCGCGTGGGGCTCTGGGCACCGCAAGGGTTTTCCTCACGGCAAGCAGCGGAACACAGGTTGTTGGTACCGCAGTCCTTCACGCACTGGGTGCCCCAAGCTGTGCACACGTGGTAGGGAAGGGTGAGGGTGTATTCGGACATGTTTGGTTGCTTGTTGTCGCTGCAGAGGCAGCCGTAGGTCAGGGTTTCCTACACGGTTTGTCAGCGCTCAAGGTTCGCACGGGTGAGTCCGGCCCAGGTCACATACAGGATCGCATTCGTTGGTAATGGGTTGGCCAACACTGGTCTGACGGCAAATGGTTGGGCAAGTGCTCCTTTGGTCGTTGCACCAGGCCTCTGCAATTTTCACCTGGTAAGCACATCTCCCGGCAGCAACTGGTTCGCGTTAAACATACTCCTGGCAGAAAGAGGAATGGTATTCGGGTCGATCACGTAGTCGGCTGAGACGGTGACAGCGGCGGCAAGGGCCAGGACGGTGGTTCGGAAGTTGACCATTGTGACTGAGAAGCTCTAGGAGACGCGCTGGTAAGATGCGAGGGGATGCTGGAGTAAGATGGCGGGCTGAACGAGGTTATGTTTAGCAATTTGATCGGATCAGACGGTAGGAAGAGCACAACAGGGCGAACGTCGCTACGGCTACGGGGTCCGCATTCCACTGGAAAGGTGAGGTCAAGTCTTACAGCTGTGGTGGATCCGAGACCTGAGGAAAAGGAGAAGGCGTAGACGGTGACTCGTAATATTAACGGCGTTCCAGGAGATTAAGCACCGGTTGCGCTGAGGAAGAGGCGGCCAAAATATACAAACGAGGGCAAGAATACAAAGAAATCCCAGAGACGTGAGTGCTCTTAGCGAGTGACAGCAAACAGCTCTTTTGAAGGGATCGGGAACGAGGGACAGTCCGCAGATGGAGATGGGGAGGGCACAACAGGAAGGGAAAACGCGACCGAGATTCAGTAAAAAGGGCCCCAGAGACCCCAGACCCACGATGGACAACGCCATGGCTGCTCCCGAGGTCACAGAGGATTGGTCCCCTTGGCAGCTTAATCACCCGCCAAAGCCTTTGATAGGTTTAGACCGGCCATCCCTGTCACTGTGCATGTTCTTTTTTGTCGTCGCAGGGATCAGCAGCCCAAGCACTCGCAACAAGCCGAACATAGATGAGAAAAACCTCCAATTGGGCCACCGCAATTGAATACTGGAGGTCGGGACAGTGAGAGCTGTCTCGGGCGACGCAACAGCAACAGCAACACACCGCTGAAAGTGTCGACGTTTCTGTCATCTATCGAAAGCCGACGCCTCGACTGACATCGTTTGGGCCTACCGTCGTGCGAGAAGGGCAGCCCGGCTCCACCGTCTCAGCGGACTGAACGCCCCGAGGACAAGCAACGGCTCGTCCGATGCAGTGCGATTCCCTGATACCAAGCAATGCTCATAATGTCCGAATCCATGTTGCGTTGCGTTGTCGTTGCGGCACCTCCAATCCATGGATGCATCCGAATCTGTGCCCCTCACAGAGGAAGCAAGCAACTTCTAAAACGGAAGCAGAAATCCGAAGCCCAAGGCGGCCCATCATCTTAGCGTCATGTATGCACTTTGCCTTCACATTTCCCCAGCCCTCCCCTCGTCGATAAAAAAGTGTCAAATCTGCTAATTGCCATCCGATCGACTGAAGTTATCCTGCCTCGCCTGCCCGTCTTTTCTTCAGCATGGTCTGTGGCAACTGTCAGTGCTCCAGCTGACCTCTATACGAGAGAGCTTTTGTCGTGGCAAGAGCACGAGGTTAGTTCTCTTTCAGTTTGCTCCTCACTCTCCTCAGTTTCTGGAATCTTGCCATTTAATAACCTCAATGCCCACCCACACATCCACCCACGCCCCACGCGCCCAGA
Source organism: Cercophora samala (assembly GCA_030512305.1). Lineage (NCBI taxonomy): Eukaryota > Fungi > Ascomycota > Sordariomycetes > Sordariales > Lasiosphaeriaceae > Cercophora > Cercophora samala. The sequence continues at coordinate 125,245 of JAULSY010000067.1, read as the reverse complement.
CTTCGTGTTGAAGTGCCGTGTTCTGTGGTCACCACTCGGCAGGATTCTGGTGTGTTTGCATCTCGAGACTGACTTCCAATCGCCTTGGAGAGTATGCATATCTGCCTGCAGTAACCAGCCTGCAACATGCCGGAAGTCCGTGTTTCTCCATGCAAGACCACAACATAGGCCCCGCCTTGAACTGAAGAGGAAGGCGGGGAAGACTCCAGCCAGCCAATATCGGGATCATGACTCTGCGAGCAAAGGCAAGCATTGAAAGGCCGGGCGGGAAGATATCAAGCCCCGGCGCAGCAATCGATTGGTGTCTCAGACAGAGTTGCGTATGCCTTTGGGGTTCATGATGTCGCCGGCTTCGGGTCTCGGGGGAGATTCTACGTATTTAAGCTGTTAACTGGTACCGCTAAGACCATCCCCAAGATCTTGCTGACTTCTCGTGAATAACCATGAACTCGAAGAGTCGGAGGATTCAGTGTTCAAAACGGTGCCTGGCTGCTATACGATCCGAAATCAAGAAACTGTCACTGAGCTTACTCTTGACAATCTATGGATCAAAGAAGTCGGCCAATCAGAAACTGTGGTACGGTACAGAGCTACTTGTTTAAGAAGCTTCCTTGCTTGTTTGAGCAATGGTCATCCACCAGTATCTTGAATTCTTTATTGGCCGTGCTTATCTAACAGGAATGTGAAGAATTCAGGGTTCATAATCATGCATTGATCGAGATGATCATGCTACAACATTAAACGGGGAAGTTCCAAGGCACAAGTGGGACTTCAATTTTTCCTCTGCGAGGATGATATTGCAACCGCGATGCTGCCATGTAAATTCGAAGCGGGAACGCAGGGGCAAGACTCCAAATCTCATCATAGAAACAGCTGCGGAGAGAAGTGGCTCGGGCTGTCACTTACACGACGTTGATTTGAGCCAAAAAAGAGAATCTCTCAACCTTGAATTGTATTCCATAAAGGGAATGCGCACAGGCCACATCCCATCCGATTTCCCCGATGTCTTGGCACTTGGCCGTAGCGCTGTGGATGGAGCTTGGAGCTTGAACAAGTGTTCATTGAGGCACTGGAAGCTGACAGCTCCAATTGCCATCATCAGCCTCGTCACCCAGAAAAGTTGCTGCTCGCAACGACGGGCTGTCACCAATTTACCAAAAATCCACCACATATTTGAGAGCCTACCATGAGGTTTACACAATCATTTGCGCCAGCGCTTCTGCTCTTGGCTGGTGTTGCGCAGGCCACGTCTTGGGGTTTCGATGATGGCAGCGTCTCAGTTGTCGCAAAGCGGGCTGGCGACGCTGGCAGCAAGGAGAGGTACACAGCACTGCCAGGACAGATGATTAGATGTCTTCTGATAAGTTAACTCCTCCACACAGATTCACCTCGAAGACTCTCGTCACAAAGCCCCTTTCGCTCGGCAGCACCGATACGCTCAAGATCAGCTTGACAGCAAAGGACGACGGACAGGGGAAACGCCCGCATCAGGCGTTTGTTATTCTGAAGGAGAGGGAGACTGGACTGGAGGCCCCCTTCCCCTTGACGGTCAAGGAAAGCGGCAAGGCGGTGGCTTTGATTGTAAGGCGAATGGAAATGTCCGGATATCAACAACCAATGCTAACGAGGTCTGGCTTAGACTCACAAGGACCTTCCCGTTCAATTCTTGATTAGCGACAAGCCCCTCGAAGCCTCGATCGTTCTCGGCTCCTTCGGTTCCTCGAAGGCCCTCAATGCCCCCGTTTTCGATGTCAAGCTCCAGAAGGATCCCAACGTTCCCCTCCCACCATACGAGAAGCCCATTCGTTATGGCAAGAAGGAGGAGATTCACCACATCTTCCGCGCTGACCCCACGAGCCCACCGAAGATGATCTCTATCTTGTTTGCGCTGGCTGTGATTGCTACGGTTCCGGTTTTGCTTATCAGCGTAAGTCTTGCTTTGAGTACTGTATATATGATATGTACACCCGCTAACATCAATATACCGACAGTGGGTGTTCCTCGGCGCAAACCTCAACCACCTTTCCAAGGCCATTGGTGCTGCCCCAGTATCACACGCCACCTTCTTTGGCTCTATCCTCGCTATGGAGGGCGTCTTCTTCCTCTACTATACCACTTGGAATCTGTTCCAAGCCCTGCCCGTCATTGGCGCCGTTGCGGTGGTCACGGTGCTCAGCGGTACCAAGGCACTGGGCGAGGTGCAGAGCAGGAGACTTGCGGGAGAACGTTAAGTGGAATTTAAGGAAGACAAAAATTACGGGTTTCTGCTTGGTGTAAAATGAAAGCGGGCGGGGATTGGGCAGTCAGCCCTATTGTAACATCATCTCTAGAAAGATTCCCTGCGGTTTACCTTGGGCAATATGTTACAAGGTTGTGTATTTGGCAAGCGATATATCTTTGTTTGTGGTTTATGGTAAAAGCTTGGACAGAACATGAGCCTTTTTCTCTCTTCGTCACTACTGCACAATGAAAAAATTGATGGCTGTCGAAGCCTCCGGTTCCTGATCTAGCCAGTGGTTCTCATCCAGTCAGTGGTGTTGAATCAGGAATTGAGACTTGGTCGCAGCCCGATGATACCAAAAACGGTGTGGTGCCAGCTGGGCCAGGAGCAGGGCACCAATGAAATCATCCCTTCTGACGGTGCCAGCGCATTGTTGCCCCACCTCCATCGCCCGTTGCTGCCCCACTTGGCCCTATTTTGTACCTCCGTACTGTAAACAAATGGGTCTTGATCGCGTCTCTCCCGGCTTGTCACCGTCACCTGCTCTGCTGTGTGCAAGAAGAGCCAGCCCTCGCGACGTTCCCTGTCGCCATTGCCCTGCAACGCGACTCTGGGTTTCAGCATGCGACTGGCTGCCTTGCGACTGCATTCGACCCTCGAAGCGCTTGCCTGAGTTTTGTTTACCTTTCAGCACCTTCTGCGGCCCAGACGTTGCCCGTCGCATTGGCCCTGTTTGCATTGTTGACACTCGACCTCCCTAGGTTCCAGTGTATCTTTTCTTGTTCCCGCTTGTTGCACTTGCTTGGATTCTCGTCTTCTGCATCCCCCCCGACACGGCGCTCGACGCGCTCCCAGCAGTTAGCCCACCATGGACGTCAACAGCAATAGGTCAAATCATCATCAATCTAGCAAACCACGGCATATATCTAGGTTAAAAAAGGAGATGCTCGAGCACCGCATTCACCACAACCCCTTCAGCTCCCCGCCATCATCCACAGGTTCCCACGATACTGTTAGCACCACGACCGAGGAACTTACCCGAAATCTTTCCAACTTTTCCTTCAGTCCAGACGGCGAGGGTACCCGCCGACTTGACGAAGATTTCACCAACCCAGCCAAGAGGCAGGCCACCCGATCCGGCCGGTTCGGCTCTTCAAGGCAACCTCGTGATACAAACACCGTACTTAATACCTCGGCCATTGCGCGCACTTTTCCTGAATGGAGCGGGCTTCTCAACAACAAGACCAATAACCAGGACAAGGACACCGTTACGCTGACCCAGACATTCGATTTTGCCGGAGTAATAAAGCCTCTCACCAACGCAGGCAACGGCGGCAAGGAGAATGCCCCCCCTGTCAACGAGATCACCGAGGAGCAGACATTCGACAACCCGTTGGACTCGAGGAAAAAGCGAACCCGGGCTGATATGCAGGCCCGTGTCGAAAACGAATCTGAATGCTCTACGGTACTTTCACTATCAATGTCTCCTGGTCGGCATGGGCGCCGGTCCCGTTTTCAGAACCTGGATGGCGTGATGTCTCCCGAGGCTCCCAAGAGGTCTATCCAGGACATGGTCTCTAAGATCCGCACTGAAAAGCAGAACAGTCGACGCGACATGACACCACGAAAGTCCTCAATGAGGGAACCTTCTACGCAACACCACCCCGACACTTTTCAAGGCCAGAGTTTTGAGGATAAGAGCGGTGTTAGCCCAACAGGTCGCTCGTTCTTTCTGCCAGGGTTTCGACACCTCCCCGATTGGACATCCGGTACTCTCAAGTTCAGCGCCATGCAGAACGGTGTTCCTGTTTTCGTCAAATCCAAGACTGGCGTTAGGTTTGATCAGTCGGCAAATGGTCACGGTGCTCTCAACTCTGTGAGCATTCCCGAGGAGGACGAAGAAATCTTTGTGTCGATGGATAAGCTCCAGGACGAGGTGCGCGAACTCCACGATCACGACGCTATGCTCCAGCGTGAGGCAGAGAAGTTGCAGCGCGAGGTGAACCAGCTCCAGTCTGAACTTAAGCGGTTCAAGAGTAGGCACCCTTCGGACAGCGCTATCGGCTCGGACACGGACGGTTCCTTTAGGCGCAGCAATGGGCATGATCAGGAATTGGAGGGTCAGATCCAGGAACTGCGGGATCGTCTCAGTCATGCCAGCCAGCAGGTTGGTGTGAACGACATTCACAGTGCTGCGCTCTCCGCTGAGCGTGATGAGGCTTTGCGTCAAGCATCTATCGCTCGGGAGAGGGCTGCTAAACTGCAGGCCGAGCTGGAGGCATCACAGAAGGATCTCCAGTACTCGCTGCAGTTCCGCCAGGATAAGGAGTCGTTGCAGCTTGAGAATGGCATGCTCATGTCTGAGGCTGATGCTATGCAAAAACAGCGCGATGAGGCTATGCATGACAATGCGACTTTGGTAGCCGAAAACGATAGACTTCGCAGGGAACTGGCTGGAGTTCAGAAGGACCTCAAGGCTGCTCGTGAGGAGCTTGCCTCGGTTCGCAAGCACTACGAGGCTTTAAAGGAGGAAAAGAAGATGTTTGCCGATGATCACAAAAGCATGGAACGTAACAACGACACCTACTTTAAGGAGAACAAGAAGCTTCAGGCACAAGTTGCTGCCCGGGATCAACACATTACTGATCTCAAGAAGGGCATCAGCGCCCGTGACAAGATCATTGATAGCATGCAGGGTCTCACCACGGACACCGCTGTGCTTCAGTTGAATGCGGACCTCGAGGTAGAGTTGGAACGCCTCACCAACCAGATGGAGGAGCTCAAGGACGACATTCACGAGAAGGATGGCCATCTCAACGACAAGGAAACCCGGATCCGTACTCTCAAGGATGAAAACATGGAGATTTCTATCGACAACGAGCGGCTCAAGGACGAGAACCGGCGTTTGCGGGAGGAGCAGAAAGAGATTGAGGACCAGTGGGTTGACGAAAGGCATAAGGTGGTTCGGCTGAGCCAGTTGATCAACAAGAAATCATTGAACGACAATGAGGATTGTGTACGCCTAGGAGATGACTTTAGGATCAAGGAGGCCGAGCTCCAGCGCAAGCTTGATCGTCGTGAAGCAGCTGTCAAGAAGGTCAAGCTGCTCACCGCCAAGATTGCCGAAATTGCTGAGCAAGAGTTTACGGCACTTGCGATGAGGACGACCAAGGTCAAGGTTGTTGATCCTAAGGATGTGGATGATTTTACTGGTAAGAGCAGCAACATGCACATCGACGAAGACCCAACGACCGAGCTTCACATGACCCAAGACACGGACTTTGCCAGTGTCATGGAGGGCGAGCTTGCCAAGCTCAAGCAGACATACCAAGACCTTCAGCGTCGGCAGCAGCAAGGCGACACCCAGCAGTTTACCGACTACTCTTTGCCCCAGCTGCCTAGTCTTCAACGGAGCAAGTCTGACAGCGCTGCCGCATCCAAGATTGCTCAACCGCTTCCTGGTATCCTTAAGAAGTCTAGTCAGTTTGCCCCATTGGAGGAAGATACCGGTCGCTTCAGCGTGCGGTCAGCTATGAGCTTTGCCAGCCAGCTCGACGATGAGTCTGTCCAGCTCACCCAGACCAACACCCGTCGATCTGTCATGAGCGAGGTCACCCGACCGGAGTCTAGGATGCGCCGCAACTCGGAGAACACCACCCAGCAGCAACAGCACACGGGGACAGTAGAGCCCAATATGACGTCTGCCTTTTTTATGCCTGACATAACCTTGTCCGGTGGGAACAAGCAGAGTGGCCCCAAGCAACAAAACAACGTCCCCTCCCTGAGCAAAGATGCCCGCCGCGTGCTGGACGGCATCTGCAACCACAAATCAGGCAACTGCAACGTCTGCGTTCGCATCGCCGCCCACGGCGCCCCTGCCAAGGAAAGCACCCAAAACTTGTCATCTACCAAAATTCAACTCTCAGCCGAAGAACTCAAACGTGGCAAGAAGACTGTCTCGGTCGAGAAGCCCGTACCTGTTACAGATCGGTATTACACCGACGAGCCCACCATGCGCCCGTCCATGCCACCGGGGGAAGCCCTCGCTATCCTGATCAAGGAAACCCAAGATGAGATTGAGCACTTGCAGATGGAGCTCAAGAGGGTAAACGAGGGGTACTTCTCGCTCGATAAATCGGTGGGAGCGAGGGAAAGGAGGAGGCTAATGGGGGAGATGAAGAGGTTGCAAGGGGAGTTGGAGGCGAAGAGTGGGCAGCTTTATAGGTTGCATGATGTGCTTGAGGGTCAGAAGCAGGCTGGGCAGGTGATGGAGGGGAGTGTGGTTGACGTTACTGTCTTGGAAGGGTTGCCGAGGGTGGAGAGGGAGGAGGGCCAGACGGGTAGTGTTTTTGAGGGGTTTGAGTAGGGTAATGGGTGGATATGAATTTTATGGGATAACTGGACTAGGGAACAATGGGCAAGGATAACATCTTTTTTGAGGGAGGGATTGTAAGGAAATGGGTGTTTTTTTTCCCGGTGGGGTTTGTATTCGAATATGGCATTATAACTTTGGGGGGTTACTGGGGTGGTGTTTGGAATCCTCTTTTTGGTTGTTTGTTATAGGTGGTATTATACTGGGTGCTTACGCTGGGCAGAAGAGTGCGAGTCATAGCAGGCAAGGCAAGCAGAAGCATGTGTGCATGTAGCAGGCAATGAAAGGATTTGTTGTTTTGTGTTCACTTGCTGTCCCATTGTGTGGCGTTGGTGATGTCTGTTCTGTGTTGTTTTGTCGTATGAAAGCTTGGTTGGGGTGATGATGTAAGCTCCTGTTTCGGTCTGTCTTGCTGAAAACTCTCCCTCAACAGGCCGAGAACATGTATCCAACGCCTACTTACCTTGCAAGATAAAACAGTTGATATTCGGGAGCATCCTCTCTTATGTTTGAATAACATACTCCCCAACCTCTACATGTGGTTCAGATGTTCACGACCTTCAGTGTGTATACCTCGGGATACAAAGCTCGAGAATACCTGGACAGCAATGAAGTCGAAGTGACAGTTCTTGCCGTAAACTTGCATTCAGCCTCAAATACACGGGCTGTGCCCAAAAGTCTGGGGAAACATCGCACTTGAGTCGTCCTTTCCAGTGTTGGACAACATGTGCCAAGCTCCTGCCCAAAACAGACAAGAACGTCACCTCAAGGCAGCGGCGACTTTGGGCCAAACTTTTACGACCTGAGAGAAGACAGTGGCAAGTGAACGTGACTTTCATTTCGTATATGACAAGATATGAAGCGAAGGACATGGAAAACCCGATGGGAAGAGTGAGTGTCACTTCTGATGCCAGGACTGAATCCGATGTAAAGCTCCCCCAATCATATGCTCACCGCACCTTCCGAGTCGAATTTAGAAACTGACTTTTGACAGGTTGCAATTCCTGGATCCTCACCTCTTGGCACAGCGGGAATCACCTCATCGTGAGAGCATCTGCCGTGGGACAATGCAGAGACGCCACATATTCGATAACCAAGGCCCGGTCTCCCCCTCCTGCAGTAGCCAGGACACGTTCAGGTGATGCTGTGGAGAGATTCGACATGCCCACAGTCAACTATTCCCATCGGGCACCTACGCACCTAGTGTATCCGTACCCACCGACGCTCCTGTGACGGGATAGCGTCACAGAGCCTGTGTGCAGCTGCAAGTGTTCAAGACTATCGCCGACCTAGGTCTATTGGTTAGGACGAGAGCAGTTATCAGTTCTCTCTTTTGCTGTACCGTCGATCCTCGATCCAACTATGCCACTCAAAGCCTTACCAAATCCGGTGTTCCAGGGAATCCTCACAATCCCGACCCAGGTTTCGATGTAACCCACCCTCCCCGACTCCCGATGGATGAAGTCCTCCGAAACGGAACCGCTGAGACCCACATCGCCGATGGCCCCACACCGAAGCCCGGGATATCCATCGGGGCCTGGCGGTGATGAACTTACATCACATATTCGGCAGTGCTGCGTGGGTGTTTCCCTCCGGCCACTTTGTCACATGGTGGGGGCTCAAACACATCATAGACGAAAACCACGACAAAAACCTCTCAGAAACCCGGACACGACAGTACCGGAGCAATTCTGTGTCGGCGGGGTTGGACAGCACCAGACCTTTTCTCAGCACACCTCCTTTTCGAATGCAGTACCCCACATTTGGACAGCAACCCTTTCTCCTTGCAACACTGCAGCTGCATGGTGTGAAGACTTGTGCATCACTGAAGGCCCATATCCTATCTTGTTGCAGGTGTAACCGCAAAGATATCGATTTCCAATTTTGGGGGACAGCCAATATGATCGCCGCGGAACCAACGATGAGAACTTACCACCAGTGGCCTGTGGTTGTCACCCCTCACTGAGTTCGTCCAACTGCCGAGCCAGTAGGTCTACACGGTTTACACGGCCTCGTGATGCTGATGGTGATGAGCGAATGCAACCAAAAATCCTTTGCTGGCCGACTGCTTTTGGGGTGACACAAAGTCCATATAAATCCGCATGAGTACGACACCAGGTACGTGTGATAGTAATGGCGGTGATAACGTGGACCAGGACAATGGGAAGTTTCCATTACTGGAATGTGGATACCGCCCTCGTTGCCCGACACTTGGTACGGATTCACAAGGGAACAAAACCAAAAGCCGTTCCAATCTTTCTCTCCGCCCCTCTGGAAACAAATCACGTTCGAGTGTTTCGAAGCCCCAGTACCGATAGGCATTTGTGACAGCGGGAGGTTATGGAGCTTGAGGCAGATTCCGGCCCATGTGGACTGTGCTTTTTTCGGCCTGGTAATCGGGAACGGTGCCCGAAGTTCGGCTGCTCGCCTGCCGCGGCAGGGAAAAGGATCGATCTCCAGATTGATTACACCGCCGATATGCTGATCCTGGATTCGGCTGGCGCCCATGCCACCCCATGCTCCCTTTTCTACCTCACCGTGTGGTGTGAGTGGCAGTCAACAATATGGACAGGGGCAAACCAACCCAAGATTTCCAATCTTGGCAGGCCCTAGGAATTCGAATATTGAAAAAAGCAATATGAATTTCATGACGGAGCACGCACACGCATTCACTAGCGCTTGCTGGCCACACCGTCTCTTCCAATGCTCAAGTGACAGATCACGAGAGTCTCCCTTCCCAATCCTGTTTTGTAAGCTCAGTCAACCTCTCATGATCATAACAAAGGCGGGTTACCATCAGCCAACGCCGCGAGCCTTACAAACCCTTACAACAACGCTTACGTTAACCCACTTCACCTCAGCCGCATTGGTCCAAGTCTCATCTGGATGAAGGAACCGGCTCCTTGGGACACAACGTGGCCGAGGTGTGAGACTCCTGTGCCACCTCCATCATCACGACCAACCTCCAGGCTTTCCGTCTTGTGTCTCTCTCGCTTGTTGGGGAGCCTCTTGCTGAGGGATTACGCAGTGGACAGCCAGCTTGGCCGTTGACCACCAAAGGTCACCATCTCTTACACCGCCCATACACTCCAACTCATTGCCTCGGACCCTGAGTCACCTCATCTCCAGTCGACCTGGCCAACAATCCGTTCTCGGATCTTTTCCCAATATATTTTAAGCCTGGACTTTTTGCCCCTCCTCACCGGCGCCAAACATAGAGCCGCTTTACCCCAAAACCACATAGCAGCAGCCAGAAGACGGATTCGTGTTCGGGTTGGGCGGCGCGTCGTTCAGGGTGACCTCTTGTGTACGTTTGTGCAACATTTCTGTCCGCTTGACGGTCTCACATACCTTAAGAAGAGCCACGGATTTTGTCCATCTGGTCCAAGCTTTGGAAGAGACGCGGCAAATTCACCTGCTGTGCTTGTATTTGTCATTCTTGCCAGCCCAAGCAATCCTCTCTATTTTGAGAAAGCAGCTGTCCCTGCAGTTGGACGGAAGCACCGGCTTCGGAGGCTCAAAGTAAGCGGCAGACAATCCGAGAGGCTCTCTCGTGGGGGACGAGAATCAAATCTACACGGCCCAGCAGTTTCCTTGGATGGCAGAATTGGTTATACCAGTTCCATCTATCCTGTATCACTGCTTCTTCTGTTAGCCTTGCGGTGACGGGAATTATAAGTTGACACACAGGCGGCTTGTGTTGATCACAACTTACGCGACAGGTGTGTCTTGTCAGACCTTCCCATTTGGTGACAAGCGGAGCAAGCAAAAGAGACGGGAGAGGGATTGTGAAGAAGGAGGGACCCGGACATTGCTTTGTTTGCAGTCTCGTCTTGCATGTGCAGGTTCCGCGGGACTGGGAACACATAGCAGGGGAACCCACCGTACCTTGCTTTGGCCCAATCCAGGGTCAACACGCGATTTGGCTACTCAGACAATTCGGGGAGAAGTCCGGAGTTGTTGAGGGCGTGAGAAGTCCAAGGCTATTATTTGTCTTGGTTTCCTCAAAGTTTCCCCATCTAGACAAGCTTTCTCTGCATTACTCCCACGGCACAAGACAACATCACATTGTTTCCATTGTCTCAGATTTTCGGACGGAAGATCAGTTCTCCCAATTGCCACAGGTTCTTCTTTGAGCACCCCGGTTTTTTTTTTGGCGGGCGATAGCTTAGCTCAGACAGGCCTTTGTTCAATTGCGTGTACCTACCTCCCTGGTGGTGTTGTCTTTCCTCAACTGAGACTTTCCAACAGGGCCGCGGTTTCCACCTTTTTGAGGTCCGCTCGGTGTAGTGGCAACGATTCAAAGGGACGGAAAGATCGAGGAAGAGGAACCCGACGGAGGAGATTGAGCGGTGGACCACACCCACATTGCAACTATTTCGGCAACAACGAACGGGAAACCTGCCTGAATCATCAAGTCAGGCAAGGCCGAAGGATCTGGAAGGGCTGCCTCTTTTCGCCTCACCACAGCTTACTTTCCACCGCACACCTCCGACAACCAGAAAGGCAACATCCTCGTGTCATTTTAGGCTTCTTACCTCATACCACAACTCCGACTTCTACCACGGTCGTAAAGAATTCATCTTTTACTTGGGAAGAGTCATTCATCGATCAGTTACTCCAACCGCTGCTGTGCTTCTTCATTCCAAGTTCAGGACTAGTTGCCTAGTTAGGTACGCAGCACAAGCACCAGTATCATCTCTTTTTGGACGAGGCTAGCCCCCCCAAAACCACATCATGGCGGACCCATACGATGCCGACACTCCAGAAGAGAGCGCTACCCTCCGCCACCTCCTCACATCCCTCCACTACGCCTACCCGGCCGCCGTCTTCATCTACTATACCATATCCTCCACCATCGCAGTCTGCACGCTCCAGACCCGGTCCACCACCGAGTCTAAAGACCATCCCCGTCGCAGATTCATCTCTTGGTTATTGATGCTAGGGATCCTGAGTTACTTTGCTCAACTGGGATACTTGCTGTTTGTGGCCATCAGCGAGGAGAAATTTCCTCCGGCGGAGCAGGACGTGATTATCGGGTTGCTGTCATGTGCGCTGGTGTTTGGGGTGCAGTTTGCAGGACTTTGGGAGGCGGAAAAGGCGGTGGTCCTGTGGCCATATATGGGGAGCGTGGGCATGGGGATGCTTTTTGAGCCTATTTTGGTTTGGCTGAGCTGGAAGACTAGGGTGGAAACTGGGGTGTTGGGATTCCGGGAGATTTTTGATCTCTCGGCCGCTGGGGCGAGGTGGGCGGCTTTTGGGTTGGTGTTGATGTTTTATTTCGAAGGGGTTTGGAATGTGAGGAGGGAAAAGGCGACCGATATGGAGAGGCAGGGCTTGCTGAACAAGACGAATGGGCATGTTAACGGGGTTGAGTCGGATGGGGAGGAGGGAAGTCAGAATGGATATGGGGCTACCTCGGATAGCTCAACTGATGCTAGTCAGAGTCCGACGACTGATGCGGTTGAGTCTCCGTGGGAGAGGAGGGAAAGGCAAGCAAACGAGGCAATGGAGAAGAGGTTGAAGGAGAAGGGTAACTGGGTGACCTATGCGAAGAGCTTCTTGGTACGTTTGAACAGTTGGTGGATGTTGCAGATGAGGCTAATGTGATGGATCTAGGTTTTCTTCCCTTACGTTTGGCCTGTCAATCATCGATCACTACAGATCCGGGTTGTTCTTGTTGGAGTTTGCTTGCTCGCCATGAACGCCATCAATGTTTTGATCCCACGGCAGATGGGCATCATCATGGACAGTTTGGCTGGTGACGTTGACAGAAACCCCTGGACCGAGGTCATGATATTTGCTGGACTGAAGCTGGTGGCTTCCGAGGCAGGTCTTTCTCTCCTACGACAGTGGCTTTGGATCCCCGTTGAGTATTATTCTTTCGATGCTATGAGCACGGCGGCATACTCCCACGTCCTTAACCTCTCGTCCGATTTCCACGATTCGAAAAGCTCTTCCGATATCATGATGGCCATTCAGTCCGGTCAAAGCATCTCCAACATGCTCGAATCCATTTGTTTTCAGGCAGTGCCTATGTTGATCGATATGACTGTCGCCTTTATCTACCTTTCGTATACCTTTGGGCCATACGAGGGCTTCATCACCATTGCTACAGCAGCTGTGTTCTTGTACATCGCCACCCGCATGATTTCCAAGCTCAAGTCTGCGAGAAGGGGCGAGGTCAGCGCTTGGTTCAAGGAGCACTATGTCAGACAGGCTGGTATTCAGGGGTGGTCGACCGTCACCTGTTTCAACCAAGTTGGACACGAGGAGGCGAGGTACTCGGAGGCCGTCAAAGATCGGGTGGCGAAGTCGCAAAAGGTGTACTTTGGCTACGTGGTTGCTTATGCTTTCCAGTTCTTGGTGTTGCTGTCGGGTTTGCTAGCTGGTGCTTTTCTGGCGGTTTACCAGATTACACATGGCCAAGTGACAGCCGGAAAGTTCATCATGCTGTTGACGTATTGGGCTCAGTTGGTGGCGCCGCTGACCTTCTTTGCTGGGCTGGGCAAGACGATAAGCAAGGACCTCATCCACGCCGAGCAGCTGTTGGAGATTATGCAGACGAAACCGACCATCGAGAACAAGGAGGGGGCACCCCCACTGCACTTTACTGGTGGGAGGGTCAAATTTGAGGACGTGTGCTTCTCATACGACAAGAAGAAGGAGATATTGAAGAACATCGACTTTGAGGCAACGCCCGGGATGACAGTTGCTTTTGTTGGGGCAACGGGGGCGGGCAAATCCACGATTCTGAAGCTGCTGGATCGGTTCTATGATGTGACGAAGGGGAGCATCACGATTGATGGTCAAGATATCAGGGATGTGGATTTGTTTAGGTACGTTCTGAAGAGAGCATTGGGGATTGGGATGATGCTAACAGAGTGAACAGTCTGAGAGGACAAATCGGCATTGTCCCACAGGCTCCGATCCTGTTTGATGATACTATTATGAACAATGTTCGGTATGCGAAGCTCAGCGCGACGGACGACGAGGTCTATGAGGCGTGCAAGGCTGCTAGTATCCATGACCAAATCATGGGATTCTCGGAGGGGTATAACACCCGGGTTGGTGAGCGTGGAGTCAAGCTTTCTGGGGGCGAGCTTCAGAGAGTAGCGATTGCAAGGGCTATTTTGAAGAGGCCGGCGATTGTGCTCCTGGATGAGGCCACCAGTGCCGTTGATACCGAGACGGAGCAGAAGATTCAGGAGGCCTTGAGAACGCTCTGCCAAGGGAGGACGACTTTTATTGTTGCGTAAGTTTTGTTTGGAGGGACGTGTGTGGCCAACTGCTGACGGGATTACACAGGCATCGACTTTCCACTATTATGAATGCTGACCGCATCATTGTTGTCGGTGGGGGCGAGATTGTTGAACAAGGCAGTCACGAGGAGCTGATTCTGCAAGAGGACGGCAAGTACGCCGAGCTCTGGTCGAAACAGATCTTTGTCAAGCCCAAGGACAGCAAGGATTCGACTACCGATGGAACCAAGTCACCGGTCAAGGGACGGAAAGCGCCGAATATCGTCAATGACCTGACTGCTGAAGCTACCAACTCGGTACTCGCGAAAGTGACGAACAAGCCTGCGCAGACGAACGGAGACACGACAATGAAAGACTCGAACAGCGCTGTAAACGGCTATGCTGGCCTGGAGAATACTAAGCCGGCAAATGGTACAGTAAACGGGCACAAAAAAGAGGTATGATTGATAGAATCCTGTTTGCGCTGAGAGGAATGTATCAGGATCTATATATCGTGACATATAGCTGGATACATACACTTTTGGTGATTCGGGGTTCTATCATTTGTGGCTCTTTCTAACCCGTGTAGGATACTTCATCGTCGTCGAGCCGTTTGAGACTGAACCCTGGTGCTCCGACTTTTATGCCTCGCACTGGTACAACCGCTCCGTCTAGCCCGGTCAGAAGGGTAGTCGATCGGTCATTTGGTGTTCCGGGAAACGCCAGCCCACGGATTACACCTTCGGTTACTGCCCCTGCGCCCCCTCCTTCTCCTGTTGCTCCTCGTGGACTTGTTCCGCCGGCTAGCGCCATCCCGCCGAACCACCACGTTCAGTTCTTTGCCACGCCAGTGGTGATGGTTCCGGCTGGGGCGACGCCATATCAGCTGTTTCCGCCCAGCGGTTTGCCTTCGTCGTCTTCATTGGGGGTGAGGCAACCGCAGAGGGGGGAGGATGTCAAGCAGCAGTACTGGGGAAAGTCGACGACAGGAATGATGGGCGTGGGGATGGGTGTGGGATTGAGGACACCGAGGAAGCCGAGGTTGGATTGGAAGTCTATCTCGCCGCGAACGCCCGAGACTGATGAGGAAGAAAAGGGAAATGATAATAGTGCTGGGTCTTCACGGACCTGTTTTGATGATGAGGAGGGGAAGAAGGAGAAAAGGGGCGGCGGTAGTGATGAGAAAGATGGAGAACCAAGGGGATATTTCCCGTTTTATTCGAGGAGGATTCAGAGCAAGAGTGAACCGAGTGGTTCTGGGCAGGGTGTCAGTAGGTCCCCTACCGAAGTGGAGGAGTGAGTGGGCATGAATGAGGTGTGATGTGGTTTCTTTTAGTTCATACCTTTGACTGCAGCATTGTGCATCTATAGAGGGTTGCAAGGGTGTTGGAATATTGTTCTTTTCGAGTTCGATGGGCCTTTTTTTTTACTTGTTCACATTCATATTAGAGGTGGGACGGGGAGAGAGAGCCGGGGGGTGGTTTAAAAACAGGCTCACTCATGTTTGCATTCTGTTCAAAGGGATAGACAAAGCTTTCTGCTCTTTTTTTTTTCTGGTGGGGATGATGATTAATTACTTGTTGACATGATGGAAGGGGGGGGGGGGGGGGGGTATACGATTATGGTAGTGGTGGTTCTAATTCTTTGGGGGAATGTTTAAAGGTGGCCTTTATGATAATGATAACGTGAGATGAGGCGGGGAAGATTATTGAATTAGTTTACCTTTGCTTGGTTAATGAGATGGGCCATTCTCTTGCTTTACTGTTGGCTGGAGTGATGTGTGACTGTCCGCCCCAACTACTGATGATTGCGAAGGAGAGAGATGTGACTGTGGAAGACTATGTGCCTACCGTCCGAGCCATGGTTGAGGCCAGAGAACTGAAAACTCACAACACTTCACTTTTTAGTGCCCTTCAGTATTTTGAGTTTTTTTTTTCCATCATTGTTCTAGCCTTCATTAATACATACATAACTGTACATACGGAATGAGTCTCTATCCAGAAAGGCAAGATAGGTAACAGGGTACTGAGAGAGTCAAAAGTCCACCCGGCAGGGCAGTTTCTCTCGGTCTTTTTTCCCCGGAAACCCCCCCCCCCCCCCTACCCCTTTTCACCCCTATTTTTGCGACACTCCCCTCGCTTCCTTTCATCCTGCCATCTCCCACCTCTCCTCCAACTCCCTCTCACTCCATAAAGCAGCGGCTCGCTACTTCTGCTAATGTACATACAATAAAAAAAGCTTACAAGTTATGTTGGGCATCATGCAAAACAACATATCAACAGATGATCGCTGATCCACCCACTGCCATCCCTCCCTCCCTCCCTCCCTCCCTTCCTACCCACGCCAAAAGTTTTAAGAGTGGTGTTGTTCGTTTTGTTTTGTGTGTGTGTGTGTGTGTATGTGTGTGTGTGTGTGTGGTTGTCGAAAATGCTCAAGGCGCCGCGCGTTCCTACCCCCCCCCCCTTTCCAAACATTTCTTTACACCCGAAACTGTAGTTCTATAAAAAAAAAAATTCATTCCTGCTTCCCCCCCCCCCCCCCCCCCCCCCCCTTTGTCCCCTTTCCTGGACGTTATATCCCGTATAATACAGTTCCGCTTTGGTTTTCTTCCCCAACAACACGATATAGAAAAGAAAAAAAGAGTTCAAAGCAAGCTTAATGCCACTCCCTTCCGCTCTTTTGCATCTCGATCAACCTCCAGCCTCTGGTCTCTGGGTTGGTGACATCCTCGGGTATCCTGGTGATACCGATAGCGTACGTGACAAGCTGGACCTTGTCTTCCATACCAGCCGCCAGCTTGCCGGTCTTTGCGTTGCGGTAGACGTGCACCTCCTGTGTCCGGCAGGTGATGACAAACACGGGGATCTCACCGGGGTCAAGCATGCGCGCCTTGAGAACATCCACACCCCGGATGTCGAGGATGCGGCCGTCGGATTTGAGCCCGTTCTGCAGGTACTGCTTGGTGAGGGCCTCGTAGACGGAGTACTGCGCCTCGGAGAGCCAGAGCTTGAGGGTCTCGACGTCGCCCTTGACGTAGGCGTCCAGGACTTCGGGGAGGATGTACTCTCTGAGTTCTTGAAGGAAGGTCTCCATCTGGAAAGCCGGGTCCATGGTGCGGATCCTCTTGATGACCATGGCGGTCTCGTTCTCGGCGAAGAAACCGGCGACACGGTCGGTGATGCTGCGGGCGGTGGAAATAAGGGGGTTCTCGGACTCTTGGTAGACGGACTTGAGGCCGAAGACGCTCTGCATCATCTTGTTGGAGTCGCGGAAGTCGCGCCAGGCTTCCTTCCACGCGGCGTCCTTGTGGAGAGTGACATTGGTTCCGGCACTGCGCGAGTTGTTAGTTGAGTGTGCTTGCAAGCTTAGCAGACAGAAAGACTTACTTGGGATCCTCCTCATGAATCTCGCTTTGTGGTCTGAGCTTCTCCAGCTCCTCTTTCCGCTTCCTCCGCTCCTCCTTCTCAATCCACCCGCCATATCTCGAACTGCTTCCGTCGTCAATGACATCCTTGACGTTCTTGTACGCCTCGGTTTCACGAATTGGCTTGGTAGCCTTGTCGAGGACCTCGCCAGTGATGTTGGCACCCTTTCTCACACCCTTCATCACAGGGGTCTCCCATGTCCACTGGGCACCCTTGCCGATGGCACCAGCAGTGGTCTTGACGACGGTCGCGGCAGTGTTGGTAACGGCACCAGTTGTAGCCTCGTACGCCTCACGGGCCTTGCGGACCTTTTCGCTCTCGATGAACTCGGTGGCACCAGCGGACAGGGCCTTGGTTGACTCATTCCATTCCTTCGACTGCTTGAACTCGCTCTGCATGGTGTCCAGGAACACCTGCCATGGAGTCTTGTCGCCGTGTGGTGGGGGAGGTGGCGCATCGCCCTTCTTTCCCTTCTCTTCCTTCTTGCCCTCGGATTCCTCACCCTCGCCCTCCTCCTTCTTCTCCTTGGCCTCTTCCTTGGGTTCCTCCTTGGACTCTGGCTCCTTCTCGTTCTCTTCTACTGGTACTTTGCGTTCCTTGGAATTCTCTGTCTGCAGTGATCTGGAGGAGACATGGAACGAGCGGCTGTGTGATGGCGATAGTGTGTCTAATCTGAGCGAGCTGGGGAGGAAGTTCGATCGAAGGAGGGGTTGTTGCTGGAGGGAAGGAGGGGTAGACGGCCGCCGAAGCCCGTTCTGGAGGTGGGAGGTCTGGCTGGAGAGAAGACGGATTTGTGCTGGCACAACACCATTGCTGCTGGTGATGTTGCGGAGGCCCGATACTCGCAATGGAGCGGCGGGCGACAGCCTCTGGATCTGCCGGGAGGCGTTCATGATTACTGCGGCTGCTGCTGCTGTTGCTGTTAAAGTGGACGGCCCTAGACAGGCACGAAGAGAAGTGGAATTATGGAAGCCGACAACCGACATCAGCGAAAGTGTAACATAAAAGAAAGCGCGCAAGTGGTGGGATTTCGGCCCATGCAAAAGTGGATGGGGATGCGGCAACAAGAAGATGCTTGAATCTGGGGGCCCCGAAATCTCGAATTCTTTGGCCGCCCGCCAAAATCTTTGCCAAGACCCCGGCAAATTCCCGGCTCGGCGCTCCAGTCGGCCGCCACCGAGGGGTCCCCAAAAATTCGAGCTCCAAAGGCGGTCATTGCGCTCTCCAGCAGCGAGCGAACCTCCAATTGCGCCCGTGTCTGCAAAGGCCGCCCACCTCGAATCCGCCAGTGCCCGAGTCGAGTCGAAACCGAACAAGCCGTTCCGATCCTCTTTGAAACCCGGCAGACGGCAATTGGCAACAACAAAGATGAGTCGGTTCTCGACGCCCCGCCTCATGGCGCAGGGCATGCTCCGGACCTTGACCAAACCTCAATGCCCAGCTCCCAACACGCCGCAATGGGCTCGCCTCTTCTCCCAGTCGCCCGTCGTACGGGCTGATAACCCTCCTTCCCCGCCATCACAGTCGTCCATCATGATGGACATCACCCGGACCTTCATGGGGAACGTGGCCGATCCCCCCAAAGCCAACAGCAGCAGCGGCAACCTGACACAGGATATGGGCCTGGATCCTTTGAACGAGGACATTGAGCAGGAGCCATATCACTTTCACATTTACTCGCACAAGCACAACACACACGTTACTCTCACAAAGCCCAACCGGGACGCCCTCATCTCGCTATCTTGCGGCAACCTCGGTTTCAAGCATTCCGGACGCAAGCACTATGATTCGGCATACCAGCTAGGCGCATATGTGATCGACAAGATGAACCAGAAGGGCTTGACGAAGAAGATTCACAAGCTCGAGGTTATCCTGCGTGGCTTCGGTTCGGGGAGAGAGGCGGTCGTCAAGGTTCTCATGGGCAATGAAGGCAAGGGGTTGAGGGATAAGATTGTCAAGGTGTCCGATTCGACGAGGATCAAGTTCGGTGGTACCAGAAGCAAGAAGCCAAGGAGATTGGGTTAAAGGGACTAATAGAAGTCGTGGTGGGAATGGGAATGTCGAACCCGGGCAGATCCATATCCTGTGTATATGTTGTATATTATCATGTTCTTTCCGGGTACTGTTCGTCGCTAGTTTGATGTTCCAAAGTGCTTATCCATTGGCTCGGGGATCAGGCTCAAAACGATATTCCTCTGGCGGTCTTGAGAGTTCGTCCTATGTTGAAAGCACACTTGGATATATTGTCCCAAGATCTCTGGGAGCCGGCAAAACGGATACCGAAGCGCCGGCTTGCAACGGCTCTGACCCACTTAAAAATTCAAGCTCCCCCGGCCCTGTCAATTCGACTTTCAGCCTTCCGTCCCGCAATTGATTGGCCTTGCAATCCACCACATCCATTCCCGACATCACCGCGCCATGTAGCCGTTCACCATGCCGGCGCCCAATCCTCAGATGCCGCCCGCGGCGGGCCTGCCGTTCACACCACCACAGTCGGCACAGTCACCACCTCCATATAGCCCCTCAACCCCGCCATCGACGAACCCCTCCACGGCGGCCCCCTCCTTCCTCCCCCTCGACCAGCTCTTCACGAACCCTGTCTTCGCCGGCGGTCTCGGCCTCGCCTCTCTGGGCGCAGCCGCAGCCTTTGGGCGTCGGGCTGTTATACAATCCGCCGCCCTCCTCCGCCGCCAGCTCCTCGTCAACATCGAGATCTCAAAGCGAGACCCTTCCTACTCCTGGGTTCTGGCGTGGCTGGCCCAACCGCGAGACAACTCCGGCTTCATCGCCCAGCGTCTCACCCGGCTCCGGTCGCTGTCCGTAACCACCACAACCAAATCCCTCTCCAAAGTCGCCGGTGAAGAAGGCAACGGCCGCACCCACGCAGACTTCCGCGTCCAGCCAGGGTTCGGGCATCACATTGTCCGCCACAAGCCAGGAGTCTACATCGCCGTCAACCGCGAAAAGGCCTCCACCGCCACCACCGCAACGGGCGAGCCCCACGAGACGTTGACCCTCACATTGCTATGGATGCACCGCCACGTCCTGGCAGAGGTCTTCACCCAAGCCCATGAACTCGCCCAGTCTTTCCAGCAGGGCAAGACGGTGGTGTACACGGCCCGCAACATGCAGTGGACCGTTCTTGGGAAGCCGCGCCTGAAACGCCCCCTGGGCAGCGTTATTCTCGACGAGGGGGTGAAAGAGAGCCTGGTGTCAGATGTGAAGGAGTTCATGGCTGCTCAGCAGTGGTACACCGAGCGGGGAGTCCCCTATCGCAGGGGTTACCTCCTTTATGGCCCCCCAGGGACGGGAAAGACGAGTTTTATTCAGGCGCTGGCCGGCGAGCTGGATTACTCGGTTGCCATGATCAACCTCTCCGAAATGGGCATGACGGATGACTTGCTGGCGCAGCTGCTGACTCAGCTGCCCGAGAAGAGTATCTTGTTGTTGGAAGATGTTGACGCCGCGCTGGCGAACAGACGGCAGAGGGATCCGGATGGGTACTCTGGGCGGAGTGTGACTGCCTCGGGGTTGCTCAATGCTTTGGACGGCTTGGCGGCGGGCGAGGATAGGATTGCGTTTTTGACGACGAATCATATCGACAAGCTTGACCCGGCGCTGATCAGGCCGGGGAGAGTGGACATGATGGTGCGGATTGGGGAGGCATCACGGTACCAGGCCGCTCAGATGTGGGATCGGTACTATGGGGACATTGACACTGACCACAAGGGCCGGGATCGGTTCCTGGAGAGGTTGGACGGGCTGGGGTTGTTTGGTGGTGACCAGAACGATCCTGCCGTGCCAAAGAGACATACCTCTACCGCGGCGATTCAGGGGCTGTTCCAGTTCCACAAGGGGGATATGGAGGGGGCCATCAAGATGGCCGAGCACTTGATTCCGAGGACGTATGAGCCTGAGCCTCCGACTGTGGAGGGATCGATTAAATCTCCTGCCTGAGAACGAGGCAAAGATTTTGTATATCAAATGTACATTATGTAAAATTGTATGACACATAGCACGGATATAGAAGACCGTTGATACCCCAGTTTCTCTCACACTGCTTATTTTTACTCCCCCATATTCGTAGTTCGGCTTGGCCTGCTCTTTTGATATCATAGGAACTTTATCCTAAGTTCGCGTAACCCTTAAGAGCTCGTGTCACTTCTTCATACATGTCATCCCAACTGACTCGTCGCCAAGATGGGCCAGAATAGTGGATGTGATACAAGACGATATTCGCCTGTGATCGCCTGTATCTCAGGTCCTACATTTGGCTTGATCGGTTTCCATGTCTGGTTCCAAAGTGCTGCAAAGATAATGTCGGCCGTGCCTGGAAAAGCTAGTCGCACCTTGACACTGGTCCGCATATGAGTTTCTGATAGCCGTAGTTCGAGGGTTCAAGATCTCAGTCGTCAGCGGTCTTTTCCTTGGCGGAATCGGCTTCCTCCTTGGTCTTCGGTTCTCCCTCGGAATCAAAGCCTAAAGCATCAAGCTCGCGAATGAGCTCGTTCATCTTGACTAGCTTCGCAAGCTGCTCGGGCAAGAGAGCGGCACCTCCCTCCTTCTTCTCTTGGAGACCCTTCACCTGCTTGAGCTTCTTCTTCAGGTTCCGAACCTTCTTCTCCTTCTCCGCCTCAGGGTCGAGCTCTTCCACCACAGGCTCGGGGGCCTTCGCCGACGGACTGGCAGCCTCTGCAGCTTGCGCCTTTTTGCGTGCAGCCTCACGGCGCTTGGCGTTCTTGTTCGCAGAGGCGGATGCAGCGGGCTTTGGCTCCTCCTTCAAACCCTCCGAACCGGGAGGAGGGCCCTTGCCGCGAGTGCGAAAGTTCTCGGCGGCGCGGTTCTTGTAGACTTCGACATCCTCAGGGGGGCGATAGCCGGGACGGATCTTGATTGCCTTTCTTGTGCTACCATCGGCGCGGACGGACTCGGGGATGTGGCGCTCGCCGCTGGTTTCGTCGGTCACGATGCCGGCATTGGTGGGTTGGGACGGCATGGTTGGTGTTGGTGAAGGTGGGGTTTGATCTGATGAAGGCTGATGGGCGCGACTAGTATGTCATGGAAGAAAAGGACGGGATTAAAGGTCTAATTCGCGTGGTACAAAGCGCCGTCGGGGAGGAAGTTGGTGAGGCCCGTCACCCTGCTACACACCGGCGTGGCAGAACCGTTGCTCGAGTCGCAAGAAACGGTCGAGTGGTCAGATGTGGATGGAAGACGCCATGTCTCCAGCGATCAAATGTTTGGCGGGGTTCGGTCCGCGCCAAGCTTTCTGCCCTGTCAAGCCTGGGAGACAGCTTTGGCCAATCAGAGCGCAGCCGGATAGTTCCGTGCGGTGTTTCCGGCTTCCCTTCAGTGGTCAGTCAGTTTTGCTTGCTCAATCGCATCGAAACACCCGGCCTTGACCAGCTCGCGAACCTCGCATCCACCCTCCCGACGTCAACCCCGGAACCCGAGTCTCCAATTGACCCAGGTAGTCACCTCGAGAACCGTCAAAATGGTGAGCTCCCCCGTGCCGAAAGATACGAACGAGACATGACGACGACAGTAGCTGACCATGCGCAATGCTCCCAGTCTGCCATTTACAAGCAAGTCCTGCCCTACCGCCCAAGAGAGAGAGAGAGAGAGACACGCCGATGCCGACGATTACCAATACTAACCCTCCTGTAGCGCCATCTTCCGCAACAACTACACCATGCTTGGTGCCGTGTTTGCCGGTGCCTTTGCGTTCAACATGTATGCCGCCTGATAGACAGCAACGCCCAACTGCTCGAAGACCAACCATGCTGAACAACTCAACAGGGGCTATGACAGCGTCATGAACAAGGTCTGGGACCACCACAACCGGGGGGTACGTCGACATACTACAACATCTATTCCGAAGCAGGAGAAATGCTGACTTGGAGGAATAGCGCCAATGGAAGGACATCCGCCACAAGTACGCCGAGTCCGAGGAGGACGAGTAAAGGATGGCAGATGAAAGAAATCACACACACACACACACACCGCCGCATGGACCCAAAAGAGGAGCGGCTAGTCGAGGCAGGAAAATGAGGAGGGGCCCCGACCTTGTATATTTCTAGACCGCAGACGGGCTGTAGAGGAACCTGGAATAGAGCATTGCTTGGCGACTGAAATGGTGCATCATTAGCAGAGAAGCAAAATCTTCATGTCATTGACTTGTTGATGTGAAAGCCGGCTCTGGCAGGCAACGGTGGGTAGTTAAGGGGGGCTGGATGAATTTGGCCAATTTTTGTCAAGATTATGGGAGTTTAGAGGCGGAAGCTTCAGGGGTTGGGTATGACTTAATAGTTGTGCCATGTATGAGATAATGCTTCGTCCAAACATATCTCTATGTAAAGTATGAAAACATGCTTCGGTGGAACGGATCTCTGTGACACGCACTGGGTGTTACTATAATCCACTTTTGGCAACGCTCAGCAGTGAATAGCTGAAAAACTTCTTGAGAAATTCACTTCTCAACTCTTGCAATAAATCCAGAAAAACAGCCAACGAAGGCGCTCCCACCAACCAACTTCTTTGTGATAATAGTGCACGCAAACACTGCACCCAATCGGCCAGAGAGCTGAACCGCCTGGACCTTGAAACTGGTGACGACCCAGCACGCCACCCCTGACCGACTTCGATCTCCCGCGTTTAGAACCCCACGATTTCCCCTCCATCCACTTATTGGCAGTCCTCTATCAACCATCACCGATAAGACAGCGAACCACCGTCAGTTTGTTGACCCATTTCGAGATTCAGCAACAGTGCAAAACACATCCGTACATGTCTTCACGATCGATTCAACTTTTTTACTCGATGCCCATCACCGTATCCGACCTGCAATAAGAGTTGACGTCACAAACGCAAAGAAAGGGCGGCTCACCGACCATGGCCGAGACGATGTCAACGCAAGAGCAGCAGCTCTGCCAGGTGCTGCGAGACCTGCCCAACCGCCATCAGTGTCGATACTCTGAGGATGCTGCCCGAAATCTGCTCAAGGATCTTTTCTGGTCCATGGCTGGCGGAAGGGACGACTACATGGAGCTTTTCTTTCCTACCGGCGGCCCAACCCGACCTGACGGGATCCTAAAGATGCGAGATGCCCAGGGCGCCGTCGAAGGCGCCGAGTACACCGAAGCTGCGAGGGGCAAAGCTTGCGGACACATATTCAAACAGGGCGAGGCCTCATACGCATGCCGGACATGCAGCGCCGACGACACCTGCTGCCTCTGCAGCAAATGCTTCGATGCGACGGACCATACGGGGCACATGGTTCGAATCAACATCTCGCCTGGGAACAGTGGATGTTGTGACTGTGGAGATGCAGAGGCGTGGAAGAGACCTGTGTTTTGCACGATACACTCTGTGTGGGAGGGGGAGGACAAGGGAAAGGGAAAAGCAAACACCGGAGTGCCAGAGGACCTCCTCGCCAGCATCCGCATGACCATCGGCCGTGTCTTTGACTACATGTGCGATGTCATCTCGTGCTCCCCAGAGCAGCTCCGACAAACAAAGACGGTCGAGTCGATCGAGAGAGACGAAATAAACTCTAGATTATCGTCAACATACTGCGGTGGAGACACAACACGGCCGGAAGAATGGTGTGTGCTTCTTTGGAACGACGAAAAACACACGGTTACAGACGTTCAAGACCAGGTGGCGAGAGCGTGCGGGACGACGCTGGCAACTGGCCTTGCAAAGGCCTACGAGACGGACGGCATCGGTAGAAGCCTGCTGATGTACGACAAAAGCATTGAGAAGCTCATAGAGGTTGCGGAGGTGCTGGAGAGGATCAGGGTCACTGTCACAATCCGCTCAGCTAGGGACACGTTCCGGGAACAAATGGTCAGTACCATGGTGGACTGGCTGAGAGATATCTCGGGATGCAGCGTTGGCAATGATCACAATATTCTTAGGCAGGTTGTTTGCGAGGAGATGTTGAAACCGTGGCGCCGAGGAAGCCGGGCTACACACGCCAACGTTGGGCAAGACGGCATGGACGACGAGGAGATGACCGAGCGCCAATACTTCGAGGAGGACGAGTTTTATGCCCAGCAGATAAGAATCATGGTGCAGGCTCGAGCTGCTGCCCGTGTGGGGGAGCCCGCAGACGATTCCGATGATGATGACGACGGAATCGATATCGACGAGGATGAATATGAACACGCCCTTGGGAGTGATTTGGAAGAAAATGGGGACGACGACGACGACGTCATGATGATCGACGCCAGAACCGAGGGCGGCGATGTCCCCATGCAAGACTGGCGTCAAGACAATGCTTTGGAAGATGATGAAGCGACCGTTGCTGGATATCCGCCCCCACCTCCACCTCCTCCAGTTCCAGCTCCCAGACGGACTGCTCGGGAACGAGAGCTCACTCCTTCCGACTCTGACACTGCAGAGCCACTGATCGCCCCTACGGTGTCTTTCAAGCCCCGTCTCGACATTCCCAAGACACCCGGCAACAACAAGACGGGAGAGACAGCCCCAACACCCGGTTCATATTGGCTTGCCACCCCCACAGGCTATGTGGAAGAAGAAGGGATTCCGGTTGCTGAGGACTTGTTTGAGCGAGTGCGCCTGGACTGGATGATCCTGTTTGATCTCAGGATGTGGAAGAAGGTTCGGAATGACTTGCGATCCTTGTATATCTCGACCGTGGTTACGATTCCCGAGTTCAAACGCATCCTAGGTCTTCGGTTTGCCGGACTCTACACCACGCTCGCACAGCTATACCTCATCGGCGACCGCGAGCCAGACCATTCCATCATCAACATTTCATTGCAAATGCTGACCACCCCATCCATCACGGCAGAGGTCGTGGAGCGGGGCAACTTCTTAACCAACTTGATGGCCATCTTATACACCTTCCTGACGACTAGGCAAGTCGGGCACCCCTGGGATGTGGACTCCAGCGCTGTCTTGGCCTTTGACACAGGCTCCGTCACCAACCGCAGAATGTATCATTTTTTCCTTGATCTGAAGTATCTCTTTGGCTCTCCCAATGTCCAAGAGCGCCTTCGAATGGAAGAGCGGTACATGATGCAGTTTCTGGATCTAGTCAAATTGCACCAAGGTATCTGTCCCAATGTCAGGGCGGTGGGTGAGCACGTCGAGTACGAGACAGACAGTTGGATCAGCGCGTCTCTGGTCACTCGCGAAATCAATAGGCTATGCCGGCAATTCGCCGAGTCTTTTCGGAATGTCAGCGAGCAAGACTTTGTCTACGTCGAGAAAGCCATCCGTCTCGCGGCCAAGTCGGTGATTGTCAATTCCATTGGAGCTGAACGCAACAGGTTCAGCGGATCGGAGATCAAGGAGGAAGTCCGCTTCAAGACACTCGGTGACTTTGAATTTGACCCATCCCACAACGAGATTGAGGTTGTCAAGTTTGTGGTTGAGGAGCAGCCGATCAGCTTCCACCATGCACTTCACTACACTCTGTCCTGGCTCATCGAATGTGGCAAGGCTATGCCAGTTGAACAGCTCAGGGCACTCTTGACATTCACCACACAGGAGCTGACCATGAAGCCCCGCTCCATGGGCAAGAAAGTGTGGCCAAAGCGAGAATTCACCCCTGAGGACTACCTCATGGCAGCCTTTGACTACCCGCTGCGAGTATGCGCGTGGCTTGCTCAGATGAAGGCTGGCATGTGGGTCAGGAACGGTTTGAGCTTGCGTCACCAGGCTGGCACGTACCGTGGTGTTGGTCAAAGAGATGTCTCTCATCACCGCGATATCTTTTTGCTGCAGACGGCCTTGGTGGTATGTGATCCGAGCCGTGTGCTGGCGTCCATCATCGATCGGTTCGGGATGGAAAAATGGGTCAAGGGCATCTTTGAACAAAAGACCAAGAGCCAAGATGATGGTCAGCATCTGGATGTTGTGGAGGACATGATCCATCTTCTCATCGTTCTGCTCAGCGACAAGACATCTCTTGTCCGCAATGATGAGGAGAAGAATCCTCAAATTGCGTCTATGCGCCGGGATCTGACTCACGTCCTGTGCTTCAAGCCGCTCTCATTCTCGGATATCTGCGCAAAGCTCCCCGACAAGTTCCAGGAACAGGAAGACTTCCACCGGATACTGGATGAGATGGCCACCTTCAAGTCGCCCGAGGGCTTGACTGATGTTGGACTCTTTGAGCTCAAGCCACAGTATGTTGAAGAGGTTGACCCTTACATCGCCCATTACAACAAGAACCAACGGGAAGAGGCAGAGATGGCCTGGCGCAAGTGGATCGCCAAGAAGACTGGCAAACCCATCGAGGACGTTGTCTACGAACCCAAGCCTCGCCCTGTCACCTCGGGTGTGTTTGCTGGACTGGGCAAATTCACCAGCACCGGCATGTTTGCGCAGATTGTCTACTACTCACTGCTATACGCTCTCACATACTCCAAGCTAACACCAGGAGTCCCTGCCACTCGAGTGGAATCCTTCCTACAGGTTCTTTTGCACCTCGTCTTGATTGCCATCGCCGAGGACAATGTTACCGATGACCAACAGGTGCCAGAGCAGCCTTCGTTTATCACCATTGCCCTAAATCAGCAAGCCCGCCATTTCGTTCCTGAGGCACCACAGTCAAAGACTATCGTGTCTCTTTTGAACATGATGTCATCCAAAGAGGAGTTCAAGGGGTGCCACTTGAAGATCGATTTGGTGCTCCGGAGGATGCGCCAAAAGCGCCCACGGGGCTTCGAGTTTGCTTACGACCGCCTCGGTCTGTCACTGGACCGCATCAACACATCTTCACCTGCGGCTACCTCGGCTGACGAGGAGCGGGAGCGCAAAAAGAAGGCGGCGCGGGACCGTCAGGCTCGTGTGATGGCCCAGTTCCAGGCTCAGCAAAAGAGCTTTATGGAAAATCAACAGGATATTGACTGGGGGGAGGTGGACGAGCTCGAGGAAGATGAGCATATCCCACCAGCCCAGGAACACCGCAAATTCTGGAAATACCCAGCAGGCACTTGCATCCTGTGTCAGGAAGAGACAGATGACCGGCGGTTGTATGGCACGTTTGCGTATTTCACACAAAGCAACATCTTGAGGCAGACTGATCTGCAGGATCCCGACTTTGTGCGGGAAGCTTTCAACACGCCTGACAACCTTGACCGGTCAGCCGAAGATATTCGTCCGTTTGGTGTTGCTGGCGAGAACAGACACAAGGTTCAAAAGGTAGATCAGCACGGTGAGGTCTTCGAAGCAGAGCGGCAATGCATCGGCAAGGGATTCCCACCGAATCTGTCCCGACCTGGTCCAGTGGCTATTGGCTGTGGTCACATTATGCACTACGGCTGTTTCGAGGCCTATTACGATTCCATCATTCGTCGACAGAGTCAGCAGATTGCACGTCACCCACCCGAAGACACCAAAAGGTTGGAGTTTGTGTGTCCATTGTGCAAGGCTCTCGGGAATGCATTCCTTCCCATCATTTGGAAGGGACAGGAAGAGTCGTACCCTGGTCCGTTGGTACCTGAGCGTCCTTTCTCCAGCTTTCTCAATGAGCAACTGCACTCGGCCTATTATTCGCTAGGTGCTGCTCGACCACCTGATGGTGTTCAAGATTCATTTGCAGCATACACGCAGACGTACATGGTCACCAACCTGGCAGAGAAGTCGGCGCAGCTCTTGGACGATGCCTGGGTCCATGTGGGTGCTTCGTCATTGCCAACGGCAAGCCCTTACAGTGAGACGTTTAGTATCGTCTCTGCTCCCGAGTCTGGTAGCCGAGGTGCCACGCCTGAGACCAACAGCAGCATGCGAGAGCTGGTCAACGTCTATCGTCGGCTCAGGGACAGCCTGAAGAAGAATGGTCTCCGCTCGCGGCATCAGGATAATCTGCCAGAGGCTGACAGTGTTGAGCTATTCTCCAGCGATGTGCTCGCACGTTCGGTGGGGTTCTCTATTTCTGCCGTGGAAATCCAGCAGCGTGGGGTCGAGGCCGAGTATGGCCAGACCTTCTTGGAGAGAATCCCCGAGCAGGTTCTCACTCAGCTGCGCATCCTCAGCGAGACCGTTACTTCCTTTATTGCTGTCGGCGGGTTGAAGGAGAATGGAGAAAACCGCATCGACACCGAGTACCGGGCCGACAGCGAGCGCCAACACTGCCAGCTCTTCATCACACAGTACACCGACCAAGAGACAGACCACACCCGCATCCCCATGGCGGACTATCCCGCCCTCCTCAGACAAGACCTCTTCGTTTTCTTGTGTGAAAGCGTCTTTGGCGTAGCCCACGCGCAGCACTTTGAAATCGTCCACCTCGTCCGCCTATGCTACCTCGCCGAGATAGTCAAGGTGACGTACCAAATGGCGCGCAATATGCCCTTCGTCCAGTGGTTCCAGCACATCACCCGCAACAAGCAGACCATGTCACCCTCTCTGGTGAAATTCGTCGAGTTTTGCGACGTCATCTTCCACTTTGACGTCGCGGCCGAGGCGCAAGGGGGGTTGTCGAGAGAGGACTTTACCAACGGAGGGTTTTCCCAGGAGGGGTTGGATACCCTAGAGGGGATGTACACCTTTGTCAAGAAGTACGCCTTGACTTTCCTCCGCAAGTGTGTCTTGCTGCTGCACGTCAAGTTTGGAGTTGATTTCAACTCGCGGGTTTCGCCACAGCCTGAACTGTCTGAACTAGAACGACTCACCGAAATGCTCCGCCTCCCTTCCTTTGACGATATGCTCAGTGCGTTCAACGCCGAAGAAGGACCCGTCAATGGATGGCCACTCCCAGCGACGAAGTACATGGTGGAAGGCTGGATCAAGCACAGTGTCGTTGCGCCCAACTCGGAGGAAGAAGAGGGACTGTCCAAGGCGGCGTTGGTTAGCCATCCTGGCATCTTTGAGCTGGTGGGGTTGCCAAAGAACTATGATCTCTTGATTGAGGAGTGCACTCGACGCAAGTGCCCGACAAAGGGGAAGGACATAACAGACCCGACGATTTGCCTGTTTTGCGGCGAGATTTTCTGCGGGCAGGCGGTGTGCTGCGCGAAGGATGTCAAGGAGGGGAGGAAGAATAGCAAGGTTGGGGGGGCGCAGCAGCATATGTGGAGGTTTGTTTCCCTTTGTTTCCAAATATTATCAAATTGGATGTGTGAACTGACGAGAGGGGGGGAAAATAGGTGCCAAAAGAACATTGGTCTGTTCATCAACATTCGCAAGTGCTGCGTCCTGTACCTGTCGAGGAAGTCGGGCAGCTTTAGTCACGCGCCGTATATCGACCGGTACGGGGAGGTGGACTTTGGGCTGAGGTTTGGGCGGCAGCTGTTCCTGCATCAGAAGAGGTATGACAGCATGCTGAGGGGGTTGTGGCTGGGGCATGGGGTGCCGAGTTATATCGCGAGGAAGCTGGAGGCGGATATCAATAATGGGGGGTGGGAGACTATTTAAGGGAGCATAGCGTTGATAACGTCACGATTGATGGGGGTGAGGATGGTGAATTGAGTTATGATTTTTTTTGCAGAGGGGGAATTGGTATCGTACACTCGAAGATTTTGGGCATAGGGTAGTTATGGGTGGATGACTTTTTTGTCTTGTTTTGCGGCATAAATACCAAGCGTTGAGAAATAAATGGGTATGCATTCGGAATGCACCCTTTGACAGTGAGGATAATCTGGATTGACTTGTATTTTGAAACATGAAGGCTTTTGTCTATTGTGACTATCTCTATGAACCCATCCTAAACACAATATAAACCCATTTCCTAGCCGTGTTAATTGGTTTTTGACAGACATGAAAATTATGTTATCCCACATTGGTTTTTTTTTCCTTTTTTCTTTTCGTTCATCTAGTCAAACGGTATCCTCCTCAACTGCCCCCCGCCCATCCCCCTCTTCCTCATCTCCTCCGCCGCCGCCAGCGAGCTCGGCACCTTGATCCCGCAGCAATCCCCCCACCCCACCGCCTGCTGATGCACATGCCTCTTCCCCTCGGTGTCGTCAAAAATCACCAGCTTCCCGTTCTCAATCTCCTCCTCGGTCAGCTCGGGCTGCTCCTCGGCCAGCTTGCCCATCTCCTCCGTCGCCGGGATCAGCCCCCCAAACAGGAAGTGCTGCATCACCGGCAACTTCCCCAGCACCTCGTTCACAAACATCTTTCTCATCCCGCCCTCAATCTTGGTCCACGACTTGGCGGCCGAGATGTCGTCCAGCATGGGGGAGTGCCACCTCAGCCCCTGGACCGTCTTGGTCGAGTTGACAAAGGCCACCTGGTTGTGGTAGAGGTACTCGGACCCGAACTGCTCCAGGGACAGGGCCTGGTGGATGGACTTGGGGGTGAGGAAGCCGTGGTGGAGGAGCTGGGAGGCGCCGAACAGGAAGGGGAGGAACTGGTAGTCGTCTAGCCCCCAGACGCCGTGGGAGCCGGCGGGCTCGAGGTAGTAGGTCAGCTGGACGAGACGCATCAGCTCGAGGTACTTGGGGAAGACGAGCAGGACCAGCGAGGGGAAGGTGGGCTCCGGGAGGAGGGAGAGGAGGTGGAGGCAGAGGAGGAGGAGGAAGAAGTTGAGCTCGTGGCCGGAGCCGTAGTCTATCCGGGTGGGGTTGCCGAAGGAGTGGTGGAGGTAGGTGGAGAGCTCGGGGCTGGCATCGCGGGCGTGGGAGCTGGGGAGGTGGAGGAGGGAGAGGAAGTGAGGGGTGCGGGACTTGACCTTGTCGAGGAAGGTGCGGAAGGTTTTGTTGCCAAAGCGGGAGCCGGAGCTGTCGTCTGGGGGGGTGGAACGGCAGAGCTCTTCGATTTCGGTGAGGATGTCCAGGAGGGCTTGGACGGTGGGGGTGACGGTGGAAGGCGGGACAGAAGAGATGGGCTTGTCGGCTACGGATTCGGAGAGGTGGAAGATGAAGGACACCACCAGGGTGTATGTTGGGGAGGCGAGGAAGAGCTTGTGATCCTGGGGAGTGAGGATGCGGCGAGTGGGGGTCTGGAATTTGACCGATGACAAGTCCGGCAGAGGAGGCAGAGGCGGGGTTTCGGGCACGGGCTGGAGACTGCCGGGTTCGGGCTGCCGGCGACGGCGAGCTTCCTCCAGTTTGGGTTTACGGGCCAGGAGGTTAGGGATGCTAGGCGCCGGATCTGGGGCCGGGCTTGGCTTCCCGGAAGTTGACGTCGTCCCCGGCTGAGGGCCGGCTCCAGAAGCTGTTCCGGCTGGTGGGGTTGAAGATGACATGGCCTTGCTGTTTGACACTATCTATCTCCTAGTGAATGAATATGGTGCCAGAATTATGAGTAAGAGAATCCTTTCAATGAGATTCTGATGAATGTGAGTTTCGAAGTTGAACGAGGCAAGGCTCAGATCGACTGATGTCTGGCCGTAAAGGTTGCAAGCCCAGTCTTTGACCCCTGCAAGCACTAAAATGCGGGGCGGTTTTTACTGGGTGAGGGCCATGAAATCACTGCGCTGCAAATCCAATCAACGACCGTCTCTCATTGGCAGCCTTGGAAAACTTTCACTACAAACGGACAAACAATCAAGATCACTGCCTGCTTCTTCATCAACCTTTGTCGAACTTTTGCCCAGACACAAAATGACAGTAACAACAGCCCCAGAAGCCGCTCTCGGCGTGCTCCCAAGAGCCGACGGGTCTGCAAAATACTCACATGCCGGATACACAGTCACGGCCTCAGTCAACGGACCCATCGAAGCTCAGCGAAGAGACGAGCATCCCTATGAGGCACACGTTGACGTTATCGTACGACCAGCCGCAGGGGTCGGAGGTGAGGGCCCCTCCGCACTTGTACCCCTCCATCATTTTCTCACCATGAATTTTCCTATATAGGCACAAGAGAACGTCACCTCGAGTCCATCCTGCAGTCCTCACTCACCCAGATCATCCTCGTCAAGAACTTCCCTCGCTCTCTCATCCAGATTGTCCTCCAAGTCGAGGACACACCAGAAAACGATTATGTGAACACCAAACTTGTTCAGGCCAGCCTGGTGAGGATGACTTTATGAGCTCAGCGAGCCTTCTCACGACATACTGACCTCTTGTGACAGAGCTTCGCTATTATGCCAGCCCTGTTTCAAACAGCTGTTCTCGCGCTCTTGTCGGCAGGCGTACCCATGAGGGCAACGGCAACAGCGACGGCTGTTGCCATTGTTCCCCAGGATGGTACCAAGAAAAGTGTGGTTGACCCATCGCCGCGAGACGTTGAAATTGCCCAGTCCGTTCACGTGCTGGCTTTTACGTCGCACGATGAGCTGCTGCTTGCTGAAAGCGAAGGAGACTTCACTGTCAAGGAATGGGACGATGTCTACGAAACGGCCAAGGACGTGTGCTGCCGTCCAGTACCGACAAAGGAAGGGATGGAAATGGTGCTCGACGACGAACACACCAACGGCCCGGATTTGCGCCACTTCTTGCGGTCCACGATGGAGAACAAGGTGGCATCTGATCTCCATTGGAAGTGAAGCGACACCCAACTTCTTACTCGCCTCGACAAGAGCGGAATATCAAAGGAAGGGAGCCTGTGGTTCAACGTTGCATAGAGAGAGGAGTGTTGCGGAGTGGTAGACGACGGACACGGCAATTGAGTCGCGTGATCACTCGGCGCGCGAATATCAGCACAACTGAGCAGCTTTACGACGCAACGACGGGTTATGTGTGCCGGATTATGAAGATGGACGTGGAGGATGTGGCATTGGAAGACTCAAAGGATTGCATGGCTCACAAGAGACAGGCTGAAGTTGCGCGGCTAGGCGACTACAAATTCAATGGTCGGCAGTTAGCCACGGCATCTGGTGTTGGAAAACATCACCAAAAACAAACTACCCCCTTTCTGGGGTTTTGACACCTTTCAATATCTTTCCCCTTATCCTTTCTTGTGATGGAAGCCTGTGTTGACGTCTCAAACATCATGGTGGGTCTACCCGCACGGCCATGTTTGGGATTGCCCGTTAGCGGGCCGGGGCCTTGTTTCAGCATCCCTCCCCAGGACCCTGACACCGCCATTCTCACCAGCACCTGATGGTGGCTTCTGCTTGGGAGGGTCTTGGGAATGGAACGTCAAACCCGGGCGTATGCTGGCTTCTCGGGCTTTTTATTTGGGGGCTTTCTCACAGTTGCAGCGCGCTCGACGCCTGTAGAGTGAGTGAGTGGCCTTGCAGGTGGACCGGTGGATGGCATTGAGACCGAGTTAAACGCCCTGTGTCTCTTGTCCTTCGCGATTCATGCTTTGTCCACACGCTCTCAGCGTTCCCAGCCGTACCCAGAGCTGCCGTTTGGGCAGACGGCTGGCGGCCCCTGCTTGATGAGCGCTTGGAGAGTGATGGAGTGCGTCAAGGCTGTGGGCCAGTAGATGCTGCCACGACGAGCACGGCGATCATGTGCTGCTCTCATTCGTTGTCAAAAGTTTCTAAACATTCCAACCACGCAGGATTCGCACCAGGAGAGGGTGGATTGTCATGCGTCTGCTTGAACGCTTGAGCGGACCGTTGCAGAACGATCTCCCAACACCGATTGGCCCGAACTTCTCATGTAAAAGGTTCCTGAGGGTTACCAGTGACGGGAAACCGTACGTGCCGCCAGGGGCATGTTGCTGCCGCACTAACAGTCCCCTGGCTTCTCGCCTCCAGAACAGCCCCCCAGCATCGCAGAGGCATGATGAGACGTCCAGGCTCGAGACCTTCTGGCAGTTACGCTCCGTGGCTCCGTCCTGCCGTGTTATCCGCCTACACTTCGAGTCTCAAGTGGTACTTGCAGCGCTTCTGCGTATGTCAGCGTATTATCTCTCCCTCCGTGTTCCCCTTTTTGCAATGTAAACATGGGCCAGGCTTTGGATCAGTGTGTGCCACGCGGTGCCACGCCTACTTTCTCGAGTGGCACTTTGGCTTGTCAGCGTCTCTCGAAACTGCAGAGAAGGACAACAGCATCACAAATGCCGCCAGCAACAAGCGATGCGAGTGGCTGGATTTTCAAGGGCTCTTCGGCCGTATCTGTGATGTGCGCCTTCTTTCGCATTATCAAAAGCTGTTTTGGTGGTGTAAGTGGTACGTACTTTCTCCAACCCAACTGAGGCTAACAACAAACAACCCCAGAGTGGCAGAGAGGTACCTCCTGAAATGTACCGCAACCCCACCAAAACCCCTGTCATGAAGCTCCAGAAGATCTTCAGCTGCAACCCCGATTCCTCGACGAAGCTCTCGATCCTCCCCCCTGCCACGCCATCCCATCTCCCATCCCGGGGCCTGTCAACGGTCAGGGACATATTATAAACCATCAACGGGTTTGTTGTGAGCTTGCTTCCTCTCTCTGGTCTTCAGTCCTCATTTTGATGACCCAAACCATCCCATCCGTCTTCGCCCCTTCTCTAGCTCCGTGAGCATCAACACCGAAGCGCTGAGCTCTGCGAGTTCTCTCCAATCCGACCCATTCCTCATACCTCTTACCTCGGGCTTCGTTCTATTCTTCTTGTTCCCTGGTGGGCTTTTGTCTCTTGCATTTTATTTCACTAGACTCCAAGCCATCTGGCAACCAATTCCTCGGCCTCTCGACGGTTGTCCAATCGCTGCAAGCGTCACATTGATATCTCGTGCATTGGCTTCGAACTCGGCACACTTGTTGTTGTCTGTTCTCAACTTTCACAAGTTAAAGATAGATCAGATCAGATCAGACCAGACCAGCACCCGCCCGTTGGACTTGATCGAGAAGAAGAAGATATCACCTTTTTTCTAGAGAAAACAGTTCACGTGGAGGTTATATCACCACCAATCGCGTGCTTTTCTCTTTTAACGGAGCACCAACGCCACAAGCATCTTCAAAACTGCCAACCACGGGCCTCGTCCTAGCTGGCCCCGCCGCACCCGCCACCAGCCCCTCCGTCAAGAAGACTCCCCGCTCGGCACGGCGTCCCGACACCGCAACGCTTCCAAGACATTTACAGGTCAGATCCGCTGAGGAGACACGGACACTGACTGCCGAAAAGTGGGGGATTTACAAGACCCTGAAGGTGAGCTTCCCCTCACATTCCGGTTTAGGACCCTGTTGATCCGGTGGTGGTGGTTGTTGCTTTTGGTGGCCGTGATCAACGAAGATGGTGGTCCTTGTGATGCCCCAGCACAGACAACAGTGCCGCAATGGATTCTGGCTGAGGCGTGTTCCCATATGGGGAGACCACCCTCGGACGAGGGTTCAAAGAAAAGAGGAGGGATAAGATATGCAACCCGTCTGCCCGGACCTGCTGACACACCCTCTCTGCCTCCCACAGATTTCTCTCGTCGTTGTGCCTTGTGCCTTGTGCCTCTCTGTCCGGCTCATTGATTTGATTGCTCGGATTGCCCACGCCTGATTGTCAAGCAATTGACAACTGCCCAGACACACCAGACAGCATCCCACTTTTGACTCCGGTCTCTTTTGCGTCCTGTGACGTCGAACGACAGCCCCCGGGTTTGTCTCCTGCATAGCTGCATCAGTTGCATCCCCGCTGCAGCGCGGCGTGTTACACTGCACACCACACCTACTAGCAGAAGGTTCCGTCGCCGCCAGACGAAAATCCCAAGCTGTTGATCCGCGGGGTGCCCGGCGCACATCCTCACACAGCCGTTTCTCGATTGGTGTACCAGCACCAGCAGCACACGCCCACACGCCCACACGCCCAAACCCAAAAAATCGTTTGCAGGGACTGCACAACAGTGGACGGGCCGAAAATAGACGAACCCCACCGCCCAGCGACCATGTCCGGCCCAATTTCTTCGCCTACCGCGATTCACCCTGCCCTTAGTCACCCTCACCCCGCTGAGCCCTCTTTTCCTTCGTTGCAGCGGCCGTCGGATGGAGTTAATAAGGGCGAGTCCGCCATCTCCGACCGAGCGACGGGGCCCAATGTTTCTTTTGGCTTGATGTCGTCCCCCCAGCCTCAGACTCAAGACTCCAACCCTCCCGTCCGACATGCTGAGCTCGCGGCGACCGCTCCCAAATCCGCTCTGCCTGCTCTAGGCTCCTCGGTGACTACCGATTCCGATTCCCTGCATGGGCAGGGTAGCAACCTCACTTCACCCCCACCACCTGCTCGCGGCCACCGCAAGAACGCCCTCTCGATCGAGTCTGTCCCGAGACAGACTATTATGAAAGCATTGGCCTCGGTGGCTCGACACAACAGACCTCAGCCTCTCTCGCTCACCGGCATGCTTTCCGCCCACACCATGGCCGACAACCGGCCCACCTCTTCCTCCTCCCAGCAGCTTTGCGATGCGCTCAACGGACTGGCTGCTCAGCAAAGCGCTCGCAGCACCGCCAGCCAGTACATGACTCCCGCCACCGCCTTCCCGTCACTACAGTCGCCATGCTTCTACCACAACCGCTTCGACGACGCCGTCGACTTTGAGAAGGTGCTCGAGGAGATCAAGAACGATGAGTACATGTCGCACTCCCGTCTGGTACAAACCGCCACCGGTGTCCGGGAGGTATCCAAGCAGCTGCAGCGCCGGCCCATCAGGCGTGCCGTGCGAAGCGTCATGATTGTTACCAAGGCCCGCGATAACCAGCTGGTCCTCCTCACCCGCGAGCTTACCCAGTGGCTCCTTCGAACACCCAGATATGGGGCTGATGTGGGGGTAAATGTCTATGTGGACGCCAAATTGCGCCACGCCAAACGGTTCGATGCGCCTTCCATTGTCGCAGAAAACGAGAAATTCAACGACATGCTCCGGTACTGGACCCCAGATCTGTGCTGGAGCCAGCCCGAGAAATTCGATCTTGTTCTTACCCTTGGCGGTGATGGAACCGTTCTCTTCACGTCATGGCTCTTCCAGCGCGTTGTGCCACCCGTCTTGTCCTTCAGCTTGGGCAGTCTGGGTTTCTTGACGACCTTCGAATTCGAAAAGTACAAAGACCATCTGAACCGGATCATGGGCGAGGCTGGAATGCGCGTCAACCTGCGGATGCGCTTTACCTGCACGGTGTATAGGGACAGGGATGGTTCTGTTGATATGGAGGAGGGCGAGCAATTCGAGGTGCTCAACGAGCTCGTTATCGACAGAGGGCCGTCGCCATATGTTTCCAATCTGGAGTTGTATGGCGACAATGAGCTTTTGACCGTGGTCCAGGCGGATGGCTGCATCTTTTCCACGCCAACTGGTGAGTCTTTGATTTCGCAAAAACCCTTTTGCAAGCCTCTAACCTTTCATAGGATCAACGGCCTATTCGCTCTCAGCAGGCGGCTCTCTCGTCCACCCCGATATTCCCGCCATCCTCCTGACGCCCATCTGCCCGCACACCCTCTCCTTCCGCCCTATGGTACTGTCGGACACCATGCTCTTGCGGGTTTCTGTCCCTCGTCACAGCCGCGCAACAGCCTATTGCGCCTTTGACGGCAAGGGTCGTGTGGAGCTCAAGCAGGGCGACCACGTTACGATTACTGCTTCGCAGTACCCCTTCCCCACGGTTGTCCGAACAGACACCGAATGGTTCGACAGTGTATCCCGAACCCTCAGATGGAACGTCCGCGCCGCTAGCCAGAAGGCTTTCGAGACCGGTGCCACCAAGGACGACGAAGAAGAAGACTGCTGGGACATTGACACAGACTCTGCGTGCTATGCCAGTGAGGAGAGCAGCAGTGCGGCGAGTCCTCTACGGAGGCAAATGAGTTTATTGGGATTGTGATGAAAGAGCGAGTGACAGCGTGCGAAGATACCACATCGTGTTTTTTTTTTGTTGGATATGAGAAAGAAAGCATGATTTAACTACAACAACCTACGGGCATTCATGGACTGGATGGGATTTGGATATCATCAAACCACAAATGGGGGACGGCGTTTGAAAGGAGCATTCTTTTGGGGGACAAAGACACGAACTCGAAAAGAGTTTTCTTGGAATATTTTGGACATCATTTTTTGGCTTCATTTTTTTAATGTCTTGTTTGAGATGCGTTGTATCTCATAGACTTGACAGCATTTTATATTATATATATACATATATATCTACAAACATACATATTTTCTCACTTGGCTCTCATTTCTTCTCGAAAACAGCGAACTCCCGGGAACCAGCTCATCTTAGGAAAGGCACCCTCGCCGGCAGAAGACAGATCATCATCCAAGCAAACCAAACACCCATCTGACCGAACTGCCACGTCCAACTTCCAAGAATCGGCCAACCCCTCAGACCTTCGCCATCAACAAGGACCCCATTCGCGTACGTAACCGTTACCATTTCACCCGGTTTTTTCGTTCATGCAGGTTTTTTGCCCCTAGGTACATACATTAAAACCCACGTTTCTGCGCCAGCCCCGCTTTGCTGCCATGCAGCGATTTTGTGGGGGGTTTTTCTTGGAGGCGATGTGGGGAGTGGATATGGAGACAAGACATCATGCGATTTTTCTGCACATTTTCTAGATGCCCGGCTTGGGCTTGGCTAGATTCGGCAGCCGTTTTTTCCTGCCGGTTGTGTACGTAGCTTGGGGTGGATTTGTGAAAATGGGCGTTTTTTTGATGAGAGTCGGTAAAAGCTTGTGATGATGTCTTTTCTTTCTATGAAGAGAGTCGAAATACACCAAAGGTCGCGAGTAAATAGGAGACGAGGGAGCGCGAAAACCCTCAGACCTTTTGGTGGTTCAGATTAGTGGTGGTTCGTCTATCTAGGTGGTTCGGATGGAAAACCGCCCTTCTCGAAATCAACAAACAGTTCAATGTCAATATTTGGCACAAGGACAACAACATCAAATGTCAAAATGAGGTACCTGCTCATGACTACTCTGACACTAGCACGTACTCTCAAGTCCCGACGGACATAATTTTATTCTCCGACAACCCCTCCAACAAAAAGGTCAAGCCCCCCCCCCTCGCCCTCCTTATCATCAGTCTAAACAAAAACCCCTTACCCAGTAGCTTGGGATCGATAACGTCATAATAGTCACCATCCCCTTTAAGCTTAAACAAACCCCCCCCCCCCCCTTTCCTACCTAGCTGTTCATTCACCCCTTGCTCAGACCCACACAAAGTCAACAAAATAACCCCCCCCCCTCAGAATGGATGAAATCCCAATGCTTATGCTTTGTTCATTACACTAAGTAATTATTCCATATTCCCCGCGCTGTCCATTTTCCGAAAACCGCCCACAGCCCTCCATATCCAGCTTTTCAGCTGAGGTAGTGTAACACATATATAAACAACAATTGGCCATAGCCGCCCAAAAAGATTTGGTGTACCCTCCGGACTCCGAAGAGACAAAAGATAATCCAGACATAACCCCCCCCCCCTCGATCGATTCCAAATCCCAATGAAACACGCACGCCCCTTTGCAGTCCAAAAACAGAAAAGGGCAGGTATCACATAACAAATACAAGGACTCCCCAATCCGTCCGTCCGTCCCGTCCAGTCCCCAAACCGACCTGACCGTACAACATAATAGAACCGAAAAACCGAAAAAGAACACCGGCAAGCCCTTACACAAACACAAACGCCTTGTCTTTTTCTGAAAACCCAGCCGTACAATGTACAAAGCGGAAAGGCGGCTGATCAGACCAATCACCTCCAATTCCCCTGACTCAAACTCAACAATCCAGCCACGGCATCCACGTCGCTCTTTTTGCTCGGGCTCACATTGCCTCTCATGAACCTCTCCACCTCGTCGTCAAGCGCAGCTCTCGAAGAAGCAGGGCTCCTGTTCTCAGCCTCGTCATCCTCAAAGATTTCCAACACAGAATCCTGAGCCGCGCGCTTCTCGCGTCTCTGACCCCAGCCCTTTACCGGGGCAGTGTTGGCCCGGTCGTTCAGACCCGTTCGGTTATTCCCCGGGGTGCGGCGCGGGTGCTTCCTGTAGTCCTTTTCTGACCTTGTTGCAGAAGAAGGGAGAGGGCGCCGGCCTGTGGTAGAGGATCCCATGATTGATTGGACGTGGGAGTAATATGGAGTGCGCGGGTTGCCATCTTCGTCAGGGCTCCAGTTCTCCTTGTCAGAATCGTGACCTGATGGGGAGTGATGCGCGTGAATCTTGATCTTCTCTGAAGGAGTTCCCATGGCCAGCTGATTGCCAAGGTTGGTCTTTTCACTGAGCCCTAGGGCAGACTGCATTCTCGCAACACTGCTCGAAGCCCTGCCTAGCTTGGCCTTCTTGGCCATACCTGGGCGAGGGGTGGCCTTGCTGATGGTGGCGTTGCGTTTGGCACTGCTGCTTGGCTGAAGAGGGCTGCCGCCCGTGGAGCTGGTTGACCTGAGAAGACTGATAGCTGCGATGGCAGAACCATTGCTCTCATTTTTGGCTTGTGCAGTAAGGGCATCCTCGCGGTTCTCAGAATCACAAGCAAACTCCCAGGCATGCACATCCCTTGACCTTCCGCGAGTGAGGCGGGGAGGTAGTGGGCTGTGGCTGGCGAGAGAACTAGTAAGAACCGAAATGGGTGGCAATGTTACAATAGGAGAAGCGCTGTGGCTTCGTTGCAGATTTGGCCGCCGAATAGAACGGAGGGACTGCAGCATGTCAGGGGTTGGTGGAGCGGCAATGGGGCGTGGTGGTGAGATGGTCGAGGCTACAACTTCGGCCTTGCCTTCCAACGACATAGAGATGCGGAAACGAGAGGGCTGTGTGCTTGGTGGGGGCAGGATTGAACCAGCAGAGAACGCTGGTGGGCATGACGACGAGAAGGATTCGAGGCTGTAGCCTGGGTTAGGAGACACGGTGATAGGCTGCATCATAGGTGTTACCCACGAGAAGGGCTCATCGCGACCAGTGGTCACTGGTGCTGGTGTAGCGAATGAGTTGCCAGTATTCCACCTGTTGGAAAGATAACCAACCGACGCCGAGAAAGACCGTGACAACACTGAAGACTGGTCGTGAGCGGGTCTTGGTTTAGGAGCAGGGGTGGCCAGCTCCTTAGCGTTCTCCTGGGGTTCCTCCCACTTGCTAGCCTCGCGGGGTACTTCGGTCACTGGTTCAGCCTCCTCCCCAGCTTGAGATACGGGTCGATCTGGCTGGGCCGGTGACGTCGGCTCCTCCTCAGCTCGTGATGCTGGTTGAAGTGGAGAGGTGTTGGTGATGTCGGAGCTAAAAGAAGCATTATAGGGGGCGGGGTCAGAAGACAGGATCTGCATGCCGCCGTATCTGAGGGCCGCAAGCTCCTGCGGCGACAAGGGACGTGATTTTCTTCTGTCGTTTTGTCTCCTGTTCTGGAACCAGATCTAGCGACGACATGTTAGTGCCAATTCGATAGAGGCAGAAAACAGATACGCGTCCTGTTCCTCGCTGGCACTAACCTGAACCTCTTTTTCGTTAAGTGAGACGCGTTTTACGATATCGAGACGCGCCGCCTTATCGGGTTTGGGATTAGCATTGTAGGCCGCCTCCAGAACAGCCTTGTCTTTGGCACTGTTGAACGCGTCTTGTCAGTAAATCGAGGACATTATTCCAGCAAGCAAGGCCATGGCTAGCTGTGTTACATACGCGGTGCGTTTCCTCTTGCCCTTGGGATGTCTTTCGTTGTCCCCCACTGTTCTCAAAAACTCTCGTCTATACTCGGGTGACGACTGCTGGGGGATTGCGGGGAGGGCATTGGCAGTGGTGGGAGAGCTCGGCTGCGGTTCGTCGCCCGACGCAATTGGAGATCGAGCGCGAGGAGCTGGTGACGGCGAGGAGGCGCGTGGTGAGTGAGCTTGGTGGTCCATTGTCAATTGGTTTTTTTGGAAGGCGGGGAAGGGGTATATCGCGAGAAGCGTGCCCGAGTCAGCAGGGCATGCTACAAGGGGACCGTCGAAAGCTTGCGGTAGTGTCTCGTCGTCGTGCTGCTGGAACGGAGGGTGAGGCTGTATCGGAGAGCGACGGGCGAGGCAGCAGAGGAGAGAAAGAAAGCAAGAGAAGGGTCGGTGTGAAGGTGTCGACGCGCAAGACAGGGAGATCCGTGGCAGGAAGACCCTTTTGAAAGAGGGGGTGGATAATGTTGCAGACCGTGCCGACCGCGATCTGGGTACCTCTCCTCTCGTGCAGAAAGCACAATCATCTAAAAAACGGACCCACGTCGTGTGCCGGGGCTCCGCCCACCTGCTCTGCCCGCGTCTACGGAGGCTGGGGCCAAAAGTGAAGAGACCACTTTGTTAAGGATTACCAGCCCTGCACAGACCACACAGTGTATGACGGCCGTGAGACCCTAACCCTCTATCTTAAAACCAAAGCGCAAACACGTATTTATCGCTGCACGTATATGAAAAATTGAAATAAGCTTTAATATATATAGTATAATATATAAAAGTCTTTTTTTCCTAGATTCCAATATGTTTTGGCTGATGCGCTTACTTTGCGCTTCGAGCCGTGGATACAGTGTGAGTATTTACCAGCCCAAGCTACCAACACTGTCAATTTTCGCTCTAACGAAGGAGTCTCTTCACTTTTGGCCCCAGCCTCCGTAACTGCAGCCAATCACAGGGGTTGAAAACGCGATTGACGGTCCCGAATAGGAAACAAAGTCAACATTACAGCGTCTCGGGAGAGCTTTCATCAAGCAACCCAGCGCCAAGCCCATTTCAAAATTCAAGGTTTCTGCGAGTCCCGCATCCCACCACCCTGCCTTTTTTTTTCAAATCAGGACCCAGTGAACGCGACACGCGACTTTTCGCCAGTTTAAATGGCAATGGACCCCCGGTCTGTGCTCCTTTGCTCTACTTTACGCGCTCATCAAATTGTCAGTCAAATTGAGCATTCCTCCTCATAAATTGCCATCTTCAATTGCCCTTTTCCGGTGGTTAGGTTATTAACCTTTGCATCGGCGGCGGCAAACATCGTCACTCTGGCACGATACCGGTATGCCTCTGTTGTTTATCGAAAGAGCATGCATTCTAATAGTTTTATATGCAGCTGCAATGCACAAAACCCCCTCTTCAATACACACTTGGGTCATATTAGCTATGAACCTAGGCGAACATATCGAAATCATTACCTACCCACCCACCCACCTACTTTGACCGACATCCTCCCCATTACAACAGCTCCCCCTTCAGGCATCCTCGACGGTTGCTTGACTGCTTCTTATCCGGTCTCTTTCATCCAGCGTCTTGAGGACTACCTCCACCACCTGCGCTAATGACGCTTGGTCCAATGTTGACGCTTGGCTGGATGGGGTGAAGAGACGTCTATTAACGGAAACAGCTGCCTCGCCCTCCTCGTCCAGGTATTCATCTTCCTCGTCGATAGACCGTACCCGAGGCGTATACAGCCTATTGACTGTTCGACTGGTTGTCGGTGTAGGTGGAAGGTCATCACTCTCCGTCCTTCT
The DNA here is from genome assembly GCA_030512305.1 of Cercophora samala. Lineage (NCBI taxonomy): Eukaryota > Fungi > Ascomycota > Sordariomycetes > Sordariales > Lasiosphaeriaceae > Cercophora > Cercophora samala. Next base: position 80,794 of record JAULSY010000067.1, on the reverse strand, counting down.
TTGACGCTTGGAGGAGCTCCCCGTCCCGGATTCTCTGGCGATAAGAAGACTATTTCTGGGTGTTCTTGCGGACCTGGGTGACGGCGTGGGCATACTCCCGAGACCGAGGCCAACCTTTCTTTTCCGGCTCGGGGTGGAGCAGATGCTATCTGTAGCGCTCCGGAAAGACCGTTGGGAGGAGAGCTCAAAGCTTTCTAGCCCGTTGAGCACTGTCCTTGTCCCGGAGCTGATTGACACGCCGTCATTTGGCACCGGTACCAGAACCATCTGCTGATACCTCTTCGGCTGAGATCCGCTCCGTTGGTGGACTGGTTGGAAGGTAAAGGTTGGCGCAGGGCTGTTCTCCATGGCAGTGTTGTAATTGTCGTCCTCGTCGTCCTCGTCGTCATCCTCCTCATCTTCTCCGCCTTGGTGACTCCTCCATCTCGCTTCGCCGTCATTATCCCACTGCCCCGGCTGACTGCCATGTAGATGGTTTGACGACGCCTCTCCCTCCAAAGGCCGTCTCGTAGGGTCAATCCACCAGCTTGTCTCGCAAGGCTCAAACTTGTACTCCCTCTCGTATGCCCGGTGTTTTGCCTCCAGCTCATCCTCAAAGGCGTAAAGGCCGCAGCCACCTCTCTCGACGGGATCCCAGGCTGGGCAGCTGTAGTACCACTTGCCTTGGTTACCGTTTCTGTTGGACGTGACTTGCATCACGCTCAACTTGTGAGGGTGAGGGGTCTTGCAGTTGCCTGGCATCGGTTAGATCGATTTACTCCCTTATCGCGAGGTGCAAGGGCAGCTTACAGTAGTACACGCCATCAATCATTTGCATTCCTTCCTTGCCATTTGCAGCAAACGGCCGCCACACTCGATGATTGCGCCGGGCGGCGCCGGGACATTCTTTCTTGGGCTGGGAGGATGGTGGCGACCACATCTTTATGGTTCGGGCATCCAAGGTGAGCTTGTCCGGGTGCGGGGTTGGGAGAAAAATCAAGTGGGAGTGAAGCGGCCGAGATAAGGAGGGGTTACTTGAGCAGTTAAAAGCAAAAAGAAGTTGGCCAGACAACTCGAAGACCACTTCATCCCGGTCATCAGTCATTAAACGAAAGATGTGGGATTTTTGGCGCTAAAAGGTGGGGTTAGGATTGAAGATTCAAAAGATGGAACGGCCTCGAGATGTGACGGCCCGCTTCCGTGGCCTGTCATATCGCGGCTTAGCCATCATCGTGATTGGGTTAACCATAGAAGTGCTGCAGCTGAAGCAATATTCCTTCAGCTCAGGCTTTTCTCGAGGCACACCTGCATAAGACCGACACGTCATAGGAGACAATGTATAAAATCAACGGTTAGATTGGAAGCAGATAAACTGCTAGATAGATCATAATATGATGCTGATGATGGCAGGTGCTGTTGGGTATAATACAAGAAAAAAAGCAGTGCACTAAAAACCCAGACCTCAAGACCGGTAGATCATCTCGAAATCGAGAACAGCAGACAACACCTTGAACGCCTTGCCATAAATCAACGCACTGCCATACCCATGCACGCTTCCAGGGTCTCCGCTTCACCATCCCCATCTCATCGCGAACGGGGGTTTACTCCTCCTACTTCTTAACCACGACGCCCTTGCCCTTTAACTGCTGGATCATATCGACTCTCGTCTCCACCTTCTTCTTCAACATCTCGATCTCTTTATTCTTAAGCTCGTGCAACATCTCGATCTCTCTGTTCTTGAATGCAACCTCCTCCTTTTCCTCCTCCAGCTCTTTCCTGAGAGCCTCGTTCTCTTTTCTGAGAGACTCCACCTCCGCCTGAAGCACTTTGTACTTTTGGTTGTCAAGCTGTGGTCTTCTGGCTAGGTCACTATCCTTATTGTCGCCGGTGGTTAGGTCGATAATGTCGCTAGCTTTCGACCTCGACTTCCCTAATCTTGGCGGTGTTGGACTGGGAGACGTCGTCACAGGCAAGCGAGATCTCACCTCACGATCTCTGGGGATCGTAAGGCGCCGCTTCGACCTCGGCTTTAATGCCGTCACCGGCGGGGTAACAGCGCTTGTCCTCTTCTGAGGGATGACACGGTCCTGTGTCTGAGTTGTCGGTCTTAAACAAGGTCCTCGACCGAGTTTGTTGATAGTCAAAGGTAGGCTGATCTCGTCTTCCTCGCCCTGCTCGGTAATACTGTCATCCTCCTCCTCCTCCTCCTCCTCCTCCTCCTCCTCCTCCTCCTCCTCCTCCTCCTCCTCCTCCTCCTCATGGTCATATCCATCTCCCTCCATCGGCTTATACGACAAACCTGCCCTCTCCAAGTCCTCATCTTGGGCGACGCCTTCAGTGTCGTGACTATCCCCCTTACAGCCCTTCACCTCCCCCCCTTTCCCGCTCTTCTTAAACCTTTCCTCCGAACGCCTCCCCTCCGGCGTCCTCCCCATCCACCAGGCCGTAAGACACGGCTGGACATGATTCTCTGCCTCCCACTTCCTATGCGCCGGTCCCAACTCGTCCTCCCACTTCCAAGTATTACACGAATACCTGTCCCCGTCCGCCGAGTTGAACCTGGCGCAACCGTAGTACGCCCTACCTGGCTTATCTCCTCTGATCTTTTCTTTCCGGATCCACTCCAAGCCGCATCGGCCTGGGAGCAATATGTCAGTCTGTTTTTTTTCTCATGCGATGGCAAGGATGGGTGGGGGGAAGGTGTGTTTTGACTTACAAAAATACTCCCCGTATCGTACGTAGGGGGGCGCGTGCTTGATTGTGGAATTGGTGGCATCCCCAAAGGGCTGCCAGCTGTCCTTGTGGCTCATATCACTGGCTGGGCAAGGCTTCAGAGCTAGTGGCTTTGGTTTATTGTTCTGCTTAGGTGGCATGTTTGAACTAGAAAAGTGTTAGTCGAGTTTGGGGTTCTTTCTTTTTTCTTTGTCGAGTAAGGGATATTTTAAAGGGGAAGTTTAAGATTGGTGATAAGATGGGTAAAATGTGTGATGACGGAAGAGGACGGAGGAAGAATATATTAATGATGGTTTGAGAAGTGGAAAAATGCTATATGAGAAGTGGAAGGGAATTCGTATTGGGAAGTGTGTTTGGTAGTTGCGTACCTTTTCTCGACTGGGTGTGTCTTAGTAAAAGACTGGAAGCCGAGTTGCAATATAGAGAGCGATAAGCCTTGGTGCTTAGTGCGTGTGGTGGTGCTATTTTGGGGGGTGTTGGAGGTGATGATGATGTGGGTGGTGATGAAGATATGTGAAGTGGTAAAAATATGGATATAAAGTAGTGAGAAATCTGAAGGTTTTGAGTGTAAAGTAGTAAGAAATGTGAAGGTTGTGGGTGTAAAGCGGTGAAATGTGTGTGGATGTAAAGTGGTGAAAGGTATGTGGATGAAAAGGTGAGATTGAAGTAAGCAAGCAGAGATAATATATAAACCTGAGAATGAAATTACAACCAAGGCAGTGACTACGGGGGCCGCATGCCTACCTAGGAGCTTCATTTTACTGATATTAAGGCATATCAGTACTTGCGTGAACGAAGGCAGGAGCGACTGAGCAGCCTTGATGGCGAAAAGCTGAGATGGCATTGTGATATAGTAGAGACGAGAGCAAGGTGAGGCTCGGACGGATTTATAGACTCTCAGATATTTGTCTTCTTAATCATCGGACTAAAGTCTGTAAGGCCTCGAGGGAGGATCTAAAGTTGCGATCAAAATGAAAAACTTAATCCACTCGGTTAGCAACCAAGCTGTGCTATCCTTCAGGAGTTGTGGTTAGAAGCAGAGTCCATCATAACAAGTATATATACTTGCAGTAGTGCCGAGGAGGGTATTCGAAGGGCTCTGGTGATAAAGGCTCTCGAGGAAGATGTCACACTCCTGTGTCAGCACCGGGCTTCTTATATTTATCGCCTGTGACATCCTCCTTTACTTCGAGTCAAAGGCCAGATCATACTTGGAGTCCCCACCACATCCGAGCAGTGTCAGGTTATTGTTCAGTTCATCCTTACTTAACAGAGTCAATCTGACTGTGTTGTGGGATCATGAATGGACAGCATATTGCGCATACAAAATCCCCGAGTCAAATAAAGATTGGTGATTCAAAATACCCTGGAGCTGAGGTTTGCCAAGTAGGCATGGTATCAACACAACCATCATGAACTCAGTGAAATAATTCATGTGACATCAAAGACATACCTGATTACTCCAACAACAATATCTCGTTGATTATGACGATGAAGTTGAGTCAACTCACCTACTTACCTCAAGGGCAACCAGGGTTAGGGTCTACCCCCTTAACCCCCAATTCAGGGGTAATCCCCCCCTTTTTTTTCGTTTAAGTTCCTCGATGCCAAGCCTATCAAGCAACAACGCTGTGCTTCCACCCATCAACAAAAGCTGAGGGAAAGGAATAACGATGACTCGCCAGGGAAGGTACCTATGCAGTCAGCTTCGGGCGACATTGAGCTGGTCGGTGACTCGTAAATGACCGGCTTCCTCCATGACGCATGTTGCCGTGTCTGACCTTCGGCATTTGATATCCTCGCAGTTGACAGAAGCTTCCGGAGGGACAGGGCAAATCAAGAAAAGAGGTGCACTTTTGGGTTGTTGTCATTGCCGTCATAATCACGATACGAGAGCGGGTGTTTGTGATTCCCCGGCTGGGTGAGTCGCCGAAGAGGTTGTCAGATCTCAGCTTCGTTGAAAAGAGTCTCGATCGGTCTATGGAGGGTTGTTGGTTGAGAGTTGCTCTCGGGACAATGCCGTAAGGACCACGGGAGGGAGAATGGGGGATGGTGTCGTCGTGGCAAGCGTTGCATCGTTTCGGGTTCCTGGACTGAATCGACCCGAGTGGTTCCTGCTGTAGGTGTGTGTGCATGTGTTGCAAGTGATACGAGATGATGCGGGTAGCCAGTTGGTGACATGTAGAGATTGATGTAAGTGATGTCGATAGCGACCTAAGTCTCAGAGTCAGCTTCTCGGGGAGGATGAACAGGTGAGTGAGAACTGCACAACTGGTGCCCAACTCAGCTTCGTCTCTCCAAATAATCCTGATTGTTTGAAGGAAAAGCCCGTGAAGGCGACTGGAAAGGTGGTAGATTGTTTTCGTCAACGAGCTTATACGAGGGGTGCAATTCCTTCTTCAAAACCTACAAGGCCTCAGGAATTTGCCACGTACTCTGATAGGTACTGGTCTGCCTCGGCCGTTGCCAATTGAATGAGCTAAAAACGGCAGCATTCCCGCGAACTCAGATTCTCAGCAGCTAACTGTCTGTTGCGCTGTGAAACATACTGATGGACCAACGGACGCCTGGCCATGTGTAGTCTGCAGGAGAACAAGGCGAGACAGACATCAAAAGGTGGCGCGGAGAACCCGACTCGGCTGTCTGATATTTCGTGGGGGAGAGTATGCACGCTGAAAAGGAAACCGATTCCGTGAGCCAGGTCGGTCGGGTTGAAATGCATGTCTGTAAGCAGGTAGCTGAGCCGAGCAAAGTAGTAGGTACCTGACACAGGGCGTAGGGCGCAGCCGTTGGTGAGGTCATGGTTGGTGGCTGAGAGCGATTGGAAGAAACTGACTTCCCGAATTCCGATCCCATACCAGCTGCGTGGACGCTATCGCCTGGCGTGTCATCTGCCAGTCGGGAGACTGCCCTTTCAAAGGTTGCATATGTGGCGTTGTTTGCCTATGGTCAATATCAATGATAACAGCCCTACGCTTCATCGATGTAGTTAGCTGAAGGAATGAACCATGGGGAGTACCCGAGAGGTACCAATTGACCAAAAGACCATGTGAATTTTCCCGCTTGTCTATCCGATTGTCTGTGAAGACGCCAGCGTCAGAAGCCCCTTTTCCTCTATCGTGACCGAACCATCCATCTAGACCCCTACAAAAGAAACTATCTACATCGTACAGTCTAACCCAATGTCCTTCTCTCCTGACCCTCCGTTTTGCCATGGTTCCAAAAGACGCCTGTGGTCGTCCAAACACAAAATTCGCGCAAGCCAGAATGCAAGACATCAATCATCCCGCGATGTAAACGCCAAGTCCAAGCCCCCTGAAAAAACAAAAGAAAACAAACACAAGCTGCCTTGCAGCCCTCCTGCACAGCTCCCAAAAAGCTGCCAGAAGAGGTACCAAAAACTGCATCGTACACCTCCGCCAATGATAACCGATGGAAACCCACCCTATAGAACGCCCGCGGCTCTGTCCAATGCCGTAGCTGCGGGCGGTAAGAAGCGATGGTGTAGTGGTTCGCTGCATGAATTGCAACTGCCATCAGTGGTGTCTACACCGCCCTCCGCGGAACCTCAAGAGCTGTGAAGCGTCCTGAACCCGGCCGTGATCAAGCTCCTCTTGCTGTCCTTGGAATCTGAGGGTGCGCTCCAGTAAAAGAGTCCCTAGGTAAAATCGGTTAGCTGGGTTTCACCAGAGAAGAGGGCGCGAATACTAGACTTACGCCGAGACCTTTCTGCTTGCAAAAGGTGGCTTTGATCTTCACCGTGTCCGGATTGTCATAGGTAACGAACCCGCCATCACCGCCAACACACTGTGCCGCCACAGCACGCTTGTCCACCTGCTCTTTGGTGCCTTTTCGTGGAAGCTGGCTGTAGTCAAAAGATCCGTCTTCTCCGCCAGCACCCCTATTCTTGTGGCCTGGGCCTGTGACGTTGAGAAAGCTTCGCCCAAAAAGGGGAATGCCCAGAAGTATCTTGTTTGCAGGAACTCCTGAAGCCATCAGGAACTGAACGCCGGACGCTCCCGATTCTTCATCTTTGCTCATCGAATACAGTTGTGCGTGGTGTCCGCCCTTGGGAGTCCATGTGCCAAAGAAATCGTAAGCAATGAGATTGATGGCATCAAGGTACTCGGACGCTCGCCCATGGTCGATATTCTGAAGGACAGATCTGGCTGCAGGCAGGGCAGCGGTGAGCAAGTAATGGTCCTCGGGTAGATGGAGTCGAATTGCTGCCATGAGGGCGAGGAAGTCATTGCCTTGCTGCGGATTGCAAGGATATTCCCAGACAACTAGGCCAGTCAGCTAAGTGTTTCCCCGAAAAGGAAGTGGGATAACTCTGAAGAACGCGGGATGAATGAGGCCATGGTTGACCGCTAAAGGCGAGCAGCGGTGAAGCTACAAAAGCTGTTGTGCAGGAAGGATTGGGGCCACGTACTGTCAACACCGTCAAGACCTGATGCCTCGACCAGCCCTCGGGCCGAGCGGGCAAAGTTGTCACGGAGGATGGTGTTCGAGGCCACAATGGGAAATGTTTCAGCAGAAGCTCCTCCGCCGATAGACAGGACCACTTGTAAGTGAGGATATCTCTGCTTCAGATGCATCAATGATCCCAGAGCACCCTGAACCCCATCGCAGGGTGCTCGAGCATCTGCCCATTCGTCACTGAGCTAGCAACTCGATGTTAGTTGCTCTGTCTTCAGACCCTCAAGGAAGGCAAACATACAAATACTCCTCCGTCAGCTGTCACGTTGGCGAAAGCGTAGTAGACTCTGTTGATGCAGCCGTAGTTGAGGGCGCCCGGTGTGTCTCCTTTATAAAGACTATGATTTGGCCAATACACGGCATTGGTGTACATGACATTGGAGGCATTTGTTATGCGAGACTTTCGGGAGGAAGACATGGTGCTTTGGGGACCGAAACTCAACGAGGTTCTTCGATGGGCAATGTTGATGATCGAGTGTGTGAATGTGAAAGTGTAGTGCTCGGTGTGTGGGCATCAAGTTGGAAGACAGGCACAGAAACGCCTACTCTTTAAGAACCAGGAGAACAAGGAAATATCCGAGTTTCTGAGACAGAAACTTCTGCCAGCACATTTTGATCTGTGAGGTGTCCGGGGCTGAGGTCGGGCATCAAGGGGGTGGACGACGTCTTTCCCGGAGGGAATTCTTATACCTAGTTACATGGCTGAATGGGACGAGTGGGAAAGCAGCTGGAGGTGAGTCGCCTGCCTGCCTACCCAAGCTCGGTGGAGCCATACAGGGCCATCGAAGATTGAGTTGAAAAAAAGGGAAGCTGCATGACATAATTTTGCTGGGGGGAGGCTGGTTGATGACCGGGGCGATCAAGGGTACAATGGGCCATCTGTCGGAATAAGACCACGCGCTGTGGCCGTAATGCAGCAGGGATATAAACGGTGGGTGGTGAATCTCTGGTGACGAGTACCAGCTGGGACGATCTAGTGCGGGATGTGAAAGAAAAGGAAAAGAAAAAGAGTGTGACATGTAGCATGGCGGAAAGAACGTGAATGTTTCCTCCCCAATCCAGGGTTCCATGGGTCCATCCCACTTGAGCTTGACCTTGGTGTTCTTGCCGGATGGTAGCAACGAGAGGCCCTTCTTAGCGGCAGTTGGAGATCAACAAGGAGTGCTCGCTCCGAATCCACCATGGCTCTGGCTGCCGATTTCCGTACGGATAATCACGCTGGCTTCCGTTTCGACGGCTTCCCGTGGCTCCAACATTGGCCGTCCAATCATGTTAGTTACTCGGCGGTGAGCGCACACGACCAGCCGAGCAAAAGCACGGCAGCCGTATAGTACAAAAAGTGCAAACTGGGTGCTATAAATGGCAACTCTTGCTCGAGGTCGAGAGGACACGTGAGAAATCAACATGTCGGTGAGAGGATGGTCGAGGATGGGCTCTTGGTGAGTAGAGCCCTTGGCACCGTTCGACTCCATCTCGCCTAGGATTTTCGCCGTTGTTCTGTTGTCTCCCGAGGCTCACCTCAACGGCGGACCGGGATGCCGGGGGATTAGGGCTCGTGGAATCGCTAGCAGAATACAACGGTTCGTACATACTTTCATGTGCCGCACATGGTGACATCGACATCTGGGTCGCAACTAAATACGCATGGTCGAAAACCTAAACCCTAGACCTAGAGACATGATGATAAGTAGCTTTCTTGGCTCTGAACAAGGCCCGCCATGCATCATTGAAACACCAAACAGAGTATGGTGGGAAGAGCCATGTCTCTCTCGCCAGTCGTCGTGCCGTCAATTGTTTCAATTCTAAGGTCTCCGGAGTGACATGTCGTCTGCCTGTCTTGCTCGGGCATCTTCGACCAAACGCATGTGCCTAGGTAGGTATGCAAGTCTGATATTGGGCCAAAGCAAGGCGCGGGGGTTGTCCTGTATCCTCTGCTGAATAATAGAAAAAGAAGTTCTTGGAGTCAAGACACAAGAGAAGGCGCAGAAAACTCGTCTGGTGATTGGATTGCTGTGTTGCTTTGATGCTTCGATCTTTGTCAAATGTGAAGTCGAAAGCCCAATCCCGGTTAGTCATCCATCAGCTACGCAATCAATTTGGCGAGCTTCCAGAAGGATTCTTTGCCTAACGAAGGTTTTTGGTTTTCCAACCCCCGCTCTCTCCGGCACCCTAACCCAAACCTCGACACAGCCTCTTCACCTCAGACCTGACCTTGAAAATTTCAACTTTTGCTCAGTTGAGGGCTGTATTGACTGTGGGTCAGCCCAATCAGGTGTTTGAACCAACAGACCTCTTCGCCCAGCCCAACTGTACGTGTAGGTACCAACTGAAGTGGTGTGTAACTCGAACCAACCCAGCCCTGCTAGGTAGGACTGCTGCAAGTCATATCCAGGCGCAGGGGTCAGATGCTGAGTGAGTGATAGGGTGGGGAACATTTCACCTGCCCCGCGCTTGGGCCCTAGATCACCGTAACCATTTCTATCCCGACCTCCTGTCCACGTATATCTGCTCAGTTCGTTGTTGCCCTGGAAGTTTGTTCCGATGGCTGACCTGCAGCAGGGCGACCAGTTCGGCCAAAAGATTGGAATAGGGCATCGATAGCACTTGGCGCCCTCCCACGCACGGTGATGTCAGTACGAAAAAGCCGTCCCCGTCGCGCTGACCTTTTCTTCGTGGCTCAAGATACTGGGTATCTACATGGCCCCCCCGGTGAGGCTTCTGATAACTCGAGGTACATGCCGCCTTCTGCAACCAGCCGGCTCTCATGTGCATACATAGTCTCACGCAGGAAGTCGAGGCACTCTTCTTGCATAAACGATCGGGCTCTCCCAGACCTTTCCTCAGCTTTAATGCACGCGGATGAAGGGTAAGTGCCGGCCACTTGCACCGTCGATGCTCCACGTGTTCAGGGGTCGATATCTCCTTGCCTGCCGTCCCAATTGTTCAAGACGCCTATTAAGACAGCTTGAAGTGAGGCTGGACTCAAGGGAATGGACGGGCTTCTACAGTCACCACGGGTAGCCTTCCCATTCTCATCATCAACCAAGGAAGGCACTGTTGTGTGCCTTGCGAGGATACCACAGCGCTTGGATGCTCGGGTAGCCACATGCTTCCAAGATCACGACCATCAATACCAGCTAGAATCCGGCGGAAGCTCATTTTGAACCCTGGGCCGTCCGATGGGCGTTATCTGTCGTACCGAAGAGCTCTTCACCACTCAGCTGTGCCGAGTCGAGCATTTTCCCTCAACCCCAGTGCAGGGCACAACAATACATAACACAGTCACCACTGAGTATTCTTGGGCTATCCCTAACCTTGGTTCAAGACTTGTTACAGTCCCTGATGTTGTGTGTACCTGGTTCCTATTCACCCGACGCTGTTGAACCGACGACGTGAAAATACACCCGTTTGGCTCACGACCCGTGGCCCATACCGACCGGGCCGTGCCCTCGCCGGCGCCGTAACATTCCAAACCGGGAAAGAGAATGTAGAAAAGCCCCAGTCCTGTGCTCGTATGGCGGCCGAGTGTTACACCGCGAGCTCCACCGACAGGTGCATCAGCACCGATAGTTGGAACCGGCCGAGTGTCGTGTACGAGGAAGTACTACCTCAAGGGCCGATAAGGGTCCCTAGTTTGTGTCAAGCAAGCCATGCCATCTCCAGTTCATGAATAAGTCAAATGAGTTGTAAGGCTGAGCGTTTCAAAACAAGACGGCGTGTCTAGGTGGTTCAACGGAAAGGTCAAGTTGTCACCTGACTTATCCAACTTTGCACTTTCCACTCAGATCCTTTCAGATAATCTGGATATATTGGACCGGAATATTGTCATGTAAGGTAGTAAATCCCACTTTATTGTGCGAGTCCCTTATACCCCACCAGTTCGACATGTTTGGACGGATAGTCGCATCTCGTTGAGGCCAGAGTGCCGACGGGAGTTATCGATAACGTCGTTGCTCTTGATATCTACATAATCCACGTGACGCTCGAGAGGCCATGTAAGTGGTTGGGTAGAGAACGTCAAAGAAGCTCTTTGCTGAGCCACATGGAGGATGGTGGGGTTATCACCATTTCCATCCCGTGTGCTGATAGGCAGGCGCCGAGGCAGGTGCGGCTGTCTGGCGACATCCCGATAGCGCTGGCGGCGGGGGCACGCCACTGGTGGCAGTCGCATGGAAGTCGCGGCCGGAGGCAAGCACCTCCATCCCTCATGTCAACCTTGGCGCCTCCAACACCGCTTAGGTACGAAGTAGCTCTTGCCAGCTTTACTTTTGTCCCTTCCAGCGAGTGCTTGATCAATACCTCCCATCTACACAACTGCCTAAGGTGTTTTATTCCGGATCGCATTCAACGGATTCACCTGCTCCCAGCATTCAACCCCACTTCAAGCTACGATCTGTTATCAGGCGTCATCGCGACAAGCGCCACCTCCCTAAACTCCGAACAAACAACGACATCCCATCACTTAGTCACATACATATTCACCACCGCCCATGGCTGACAACACCGAGGCGGGCAGCGACGCCCAGATCACCTTCAAGGTGAAGGCGTCCAATGACAAAATGCACACCATCACCATGTCCGAGTCGGCCACTGTGTTGGACCTCAAGACAAAGTTAGCCGAACCCGAGTTTGAGAACATCCCGGCCGCCAACCAACGTCTTATCTACTCTGGGCGTATCCTCAAGGATGCGGATGCCCTCAGCGTCTACAAAATCAAGAATCTGAACACGATTCATCTAGTCAAATCAGCACAAAGCAATGCCGCCGCCTCGTCCTCTGCGTCGACGTCGACACCGACGCCACCAGCCGTTCCCCAGAACATGGCTGCCGGAACTCCAGCCAGCAACCTTCTTGCTGGGCTCACAGGTGCCAGGTTTGCCGGCCATGCTCCTCTGCCGAACCGGGATCTTTTTGGGGCAGACGGCGGAGTGAGTCCTCTCCAACTCACCACGAGTTGACCTTAACTGACAGTATGTGAAACAGATGGGCGCGCCTCCTAGCGAAGACCAAATGGCCGACTTGCTATCCAACCCAGCCATCGCGCAGAGCATGAACGAAGCCCTCAACAACCCAGATTTTGTTGACCACATGATCCGGTCGAACCCAATGTTGGCCAACGTACCGAATGCGCGCGAGCTTCTTCAGTCGCCAGCGTTCCGACAGATGATGACAAACCCCGAAGCAATCCGAATGGCGGCCAGGATGCGGAGACTAGCTGGAGGACAAGGGCCTGCGGCTTTCCCAGCGCCCGGTGTCACCGATACAACACCAGCTGGCGCGGCAGGTAGTGAGGGTGCCAACGCCGCCCAGAACCCGTTTGGTGCTTTCCCCGGCCTCTTCGGCGGTCTTCCTGGTGCCGGTGCTGCTGGAGGTGATCCCTTGGCTGCCCTGTTCGGTGGCAACCCCTGGGCTGTACCTCCTGCGGGGGCAACGCCCTCGACTCAGACTGCCGGTCAGGCAAACCCGGCGTCACCAGCTGCCGGGGCTGCGGCGGGAGCTTCTCCGGGTGCCCAAGCACCGCCGGCCAACCCCTTTGCTGCTTTGTTCGGCGCTCCGGCAGCGGGAGCGGGGGCTGCTAGTGCTGCCAACCCGTTTGGCATGTCTGCCGAAGAGCTCGCCCAGATGAGGCAAGCGCTTGGTGGGCTGGGAGGGTTGGGAGGATTAGGTGGATTGGGCGCATTTGGCGCACCACCAGCACCTGTTGATAACAGGCCACCTGAGGAGAGATATGCCGAGCAACTGCGGCAGCTGAACGACATGGGGTTCTTTGACTTTGACAGAAATGTATCAGCCCTTAGGAGGAGTGGTGGCAGTGTCCAGGGTGCTATCGAGCATCTGCTCAGTGGGGAGTAGTTGCATCGACAGGAATGAAGTGGAAGCCGAAACTATGGAGGCGGCATGAGGCAGAGGAGTTTTTGTAGGGCGTAGTGCCTTAGATGTGATGGTATTCGGGTTGGAGAGCAGCATATCTTTGGCCAGAAGGCGAAGCGGTAATTCAGAGCAATGTCAAGCCTCGGGCAGCCGCGAGTGGGAGCGTTTTGGAGGTATAGGCAAAGAAAAGCCCGACAACAAGCTGTTTAATTGAAGAACAAGGAACATCAAATCTCTCTGTTCGGCCATGTGTTGTAAATCATGATGTAATTAATGTGTTTTGTTCCGTGATCTATTATTGTCCCCAACGCCCTGCCTGCTCTTTTGTTGTACTGTCTCTCTCTCTCTCTTTCTCTCTTTTCAAAATATCCCACTATCTCCGTTACGCCATCTTGATGGCTTCCTCCTGCGGCACCGCCTCCGTACCAGCAGAAGAACTGTTGAGGAAACTGAGGTAGCAGTTCCACCCTATGCTGATAACATTGACAAACAGGACCCGGTGCTGCAGGGGGACAAACTTGAAGTTGACGAGCTGGACGAAGGGCCAGATGAGGTAGTTGGCCGACAGGGCCGGCCAGTACGAGCTGGCGAGCTTGTCGGGCACGGAGCCGCCCTCGAGGACGGCCATGGAGGAGAGGAAGACGGCGATGAAGGTGGGCGCGAAGAGGCCCTGGTCGGCGGCCACGCGGGCGAGGATGGTCCGGTTGGGCGAGGAGGGGAAGCGGACGTGGGACTGGAGGAGGCGGAACCAGGTCGTTGCTGCCGGACCAAAGACGAGGCCGCCGTAGCCGGCCATGCGGGCGGTGCGGAGGAGGTCGTGGTTGGCGAGGCCGCGGCGCTCGACGAGCTGCTGGGCGGTGATGTCGCCTATGCCGAAGAGGAGGGAGGTGGTGACGGATTGGGTTAGGAGGGGGCGGGCGGCGAGGCGGGCTTGGTACCTTTTGGGGGGGTTAGTATATTTGTTTGAGGAGGGGATGTCTACCTTGGTAGGTAGAGGGGTTAACATACCAGGCGAGCATTTTGGCGGTTTACGGGGGAGGGGGGATGTTATCCGAGGTGAGAGTGAGAGGTGAGGTTGAAGTTGAGAGTGAGTGAGAGTGAGGCACAGATTGATGATGTCGATCTTTCTTGGCGATTTTGAGGACGAGGAGGTGAGATTTCAACCAGGGGCGCACAGCAACAATGTAAGATCGGGTATCAATAGTGTTCAAGAAAAGGACAAACAGTTGTAAACCCAGATAGGGAATGTGTCGTTATCAGATGAACTTTTCTTCGTGTCGTTCAGATGGCGCTGTTGAAGATCAAAGCCGTTTCAAGAGAACTGCCCCGCGATTGGGTTTCGATATCAGAAGCAGGTCAAAACCAGTGCAACGTAGGTGAACCAAACAGCTTCTTGAGCCCCAAGGGAGAAAAAAAAAGATCGATTTATGTATTTAAAGACCTTCCAAACCCCGAATGATCAGCAAGGGCAAAGAAAAAAACTCTCACAGCCCTGCCAGGAATCTCCCATCCCCACGCATTTCTTAGTCGAGGTGATCATCACCACTGGCCAGGCAAAAAAGCCACTGCAAAACCGCCCACAAGACCTGCTAAAAAATGGGTCACCATAGCCCAATCCAGTCACTCCGACAGCATCCCGCCCTCCCGCTCCAGGGGGCACCCGCGTCTTCGGCACATCCCCGGCGGCGGTGAGACCTGGGGTCTTGGGCGTGGGGGCTTACAAGATTTTTGGACATCAAGGTATAAGACATCGAAACCCAGCCTTGGGGTAGCAAAACACCATGTTCAGATGAACCTTTTGCTCGCCACTATGAACAGAAAAACAAATTTTCAAGCTGGGCTGTGTAAGTTATGCTGGGTCCACATTGAACTCCATCAAATTGTGTTCATGCTCACACCGGGATCATCGATGAGCAACGACACCACCATCCGAACTTTGTTACCCATGCGCAAGATGGCGCCAGAGATGTCCATTATCCTGTATGGCTATTAAAATAAGAGCACGCTTGCTGTATGACAGGTTTTACATAGTCCTGGTTCTTCCAAAAAAATCCTTTCCCCTCATAAGTGCTCCAACGCCCTGCCAGCTATGAATATCGAAACTTAGTTGACCTCCAAAATTAACAACCGTCATGTTTATTGCAGAATATCCTCCACCTCCTGGCCGCTGTACTTTTCAAGACCCTCACCACCCTACACTGTTATCAGTAAATGTTTTCTGATAGAACTTTGGCGAACAAGAACTTACATAGCTCAACAATGGGCTAACCTCGACACCACCCGCAACCTTGGCACCAACAGCCTCAAGCCATCTTCTACCTTGGGCAGTGATATCGGCCCTGCTGGTGTCGGGGTCATCCTCACCGGTGCCCGCAGCGTTCTTGAGAGGGCTAAACTCGTCCTCGCGGCGAACCTCCAAGCAGGCAAACTTGCTAAGCTCGAGCATGGGGAACACATCGAAAACAAACTGCTCCAACTTGATGCCATTTGGCTTGGTTGGCTTGACTTGCTCGCCCGACTCGATATCCGCATAGGGAATCTTCTTGCGAGCAACGTGGTGGGGCAGGCTCTTGGCCCACTCGGGAATACTCTCGAGGAAGCGGAACGAGTAGTAGTGGTTGACAATGTTAGCGGCACGGAGCTTGAGCACGCCAGGTTGCTCTGGGTCCTCCTCGGCGGCAACTTGGGGGTCAATCTCGCTGTACTCAACCACGTCCGGCTTGCCGTTCTTTTGTACAATCAACCCGACACTTTCTGTGGCATTGCGCTTGCGGACGACCTTGGTGGCAATGTCGACGTTCTTACTCGCCGAAAAGCCAATGAAAACGGGGTCGGCCACCTTGACAAGGCAGTTGTCCACGCAGTAGGCGTGAATGTGCTCGATGCCCCGCTTCTTCATGTCGTCCAGCACCTTGGATTCCACCAACGCATTGTAGATGCCGCCGTTCCCGTCAGGGGCGACAGCAACCTTGCTCTTACTTTCCAGCAGAATCTTTCCCTCATTGGAGATACAGGGAAGAACTCCCTGCTCAAAGATGAAGACGTTTTCGGGGCTGAGGCCAAAGTACTCCTTCTCCTTGAAGAACTGCTCGGTAGGCCCCCGGGTTGGGCCGGATGTCATGACGTACCACGGGACCGTGACCTTGCTCCCAGACTTCCTTTGGGCGAGCTCCTCAACCTTACGGATGCGCTCAGCTTGTATCTGGAACAGGGACTTGTGCGAGGGAAGGCCAATGTCGAAGCAGCCCTTGGGCGCAGAGCTACCCAATCGTGTGCCTTGCCCACCGGCCATGAGAACCACGGCTACCTTGTTCGCAGCGATCAAGTCGAGACCGGATTCGTACCATCTTTCGATATCGGCCGGGTCTGAGTCGAGGATACTGGCCCGGGCAGCCTCGGGGAGGGGCTCCAAAGACGCTGGCTTCTCATCCTTTGCTGGGGGAGCAAGGGTCTTGGCGAAGATGGTGTTGATGTATGTAGGATCGAACAGGGACAATTGCTGGAAAAGAGAGGCCCTTTCGGTGCTCGAGAGCGAATCCCAAAAGGTAAAGACCTGATCTTGGGCAGCGAGCTCGTACTTTGCCTTGAGCTGCGAGACCTGCTCCGGTGTTGGTTCTTGGGCCGACATTGCTGTGGTAAAGGTCTGAGCTTGGGCGGCGGTGGAGAAATAAGAATAGAGTTGGTAAGTGGCTGCAGTAGTTTGAAAGTGTCCAAAGTAAGAATGAAGCCTCAGGAAACTTTCCAGCTTAGCGGGAGGGGGGGTGCTTTTTATTAGAAGAGGGAGGGCGAAGCAAGAAAACAAGTCCGAAAGGGGCTTCGACCTGGCAACCCACCAGCAACCACAGGACCCCGCCGTGCTCTTGCTCAGCTGTTGGGCAGCGTCTGCCCCGCTGTCAGCTCCGAGACAGACAGTGTGACGCCACAGCACCCCGCCGCGAACAATCGACACACCGCCGCAAATCCAGGGGCTTGTGGTGGCAGGGCGGGATGTGATTGGTTGATAATTTCGCGGGATGCTTCCCGTTCTCGTCCTTGCTGGGTGACAGCTTCCCCCGGCTTCTTTTTTGGTCCGGATCCGCAGTCAAACAATCAACACGATGTTGAACACGAGAAGTGCTCGAAGACGACTCTGTGACAAGTGCCACTGCAGCGAAAACTGACAAGACCACAGGATTTCATGTATGATGTTTGTATCCAGGTTATGCTGTGAGAGAATGTAGCTCGTTTGGGTTTGGCAGATGAGAAGACAAGGCTTTGGTTCATTAAGTGGCGTTGTTGCCTCGGGGTGGTGGCCATTCAGAGCTCTCCTTTACCTAACCTCCATGCTCATCAATCATCTCTAGAATATGTACTCTGATATGATAATTTCATCCAAACTCTCTCTCACACAATCTCCGGAGTCTTGCAAACAGAGTTTTCAGTCTCAGTCGGAAGGAGCTCACTCTGATACTGATTGTGCCTTCCTCACTCAACTCAGTCACTGACATTCCGCCTCCCGAAGCTCACCTCACTCACCGTAGAAAGGAAATGTCCGAAACATCACTACCCCCAGGAGAATCAACCGACAACCTCCCCACCCCAACCTTTGCCGGCCGTCTCAAACTCTCAGACTTTGTCTTCACCCCCGAGCAAAACAAAGCGATGCCTCCCCAACCCGTCCGCAAAAGCCCCCGGTTTCTCACCTCAACTTCCTCATCATCAACCACACCCCTCCTCCCACCCTCCCCATCCAAACCCTCCCCCTCCCCCCTCAGAAAATCACCACTCAAACGATCCCCCTCCTCGGAACCCTCATCAGCACCCTCCCCCTCCAAGCGCAAACGCCCCAAACCCCTCCCCACGCCCCCCGGTCCTCTTCCCCTCCTCCCAGATGCCATAGCACCCAACCTCATCCTCCTCTTCGTCGGCCTCAACCCAGGCCTGCTGACCTCCTCTACCGGACACGCCTACGCCCACCCGACAAACCTCTTCTGGCGCCTCCTCCACTCAAGCGGCATCACCCCCCGCCTCTGCGCCCCCCAGGAAGACCGCCTGCTCCCGTCTCTCTTCTCCCTCGGGCTCACCAACATTGTCCCGCGACCGACAAGGAACGGGGCGGAGCTTTCCAAGAAGGAGATGGATGCCGGGGTCGCGGTCCTGGAAGAGAAAATAAGGGAGTTCAAGTCAGAGGCGGTGTGCATCGTTGGGAAGAGCATCTGGGAGAGTGTCTGGCGGGTGAGGCACGGGAGGGGGATCAAGAAGGAGGAGTTCAAGTATGGGTGGCAGGAAGCAGAGGAGGATATGGGAGTGGTAGAAGGGAGTGGGGATGGGGAATGGAAGGGGGCGAGGGTGTTTGTGGCTTGCAGTACGAGTGGGTTGGCGGCTACTTTGAAGCCGAGGGAGAAGGAGGAGATTTTTGGGGAGCTGGGGGAGTGGGTTGTTAAGAGGAGGAGAGAGAGGGAGGAGGAGAAGAAGGGGAGTGGAAGTGGGAGAGGTGGTAATGAAGAGGTCGGTGGTCAGGTCGAGGACGAAGTCGTCAAACAGGAATCATGAAAAAATTGCAGTGGACGACGACGATATGGGCCATTGAGACGGAATATTCGGGACGTGGGAATCAAGGATCTAGAAATGACAATGGGATCGATTTAATGATTTAGCGACTCTCGAGCTGGCATCATCGCACTGAAATCAATTCGCTTTGGAAAAGATCGAGTTCGACTGGTCCAAAAACAAAAAAAAGGCAAAAGAGTTCGCGCCCGCCTCCGGTCTCGAACCCGTGGGTTCGAGCCATCCACAGCGCTGCCTACATCTCTTTTGGTTCCTCATGGTTAGCCAGCATTCAGACGTCTCCTCATACCGCTTGACCATTTGACCCCCCCACCAGGCGTCCCTGGGTGAAATGCTCTCTCGAACCTGGAACCTATAACCCCATGGATGGAAGGAGCGAGAGGGAAGGAGCAATGGCAAGGGTCACGGGGAGAGGGTTAGGGAAGGAGCGACCAGATGTTGCTCTTTCCTCGTGAGCCAGCAACGACTGACCACTCCATACCTGGACCACCCTGACGATGTTATGACACCAATGGGATATGTCTGTGTTTGGGCAGTCTGGTTTTCTCATCTGTGGCCGCATTGTTTTGTTTTGATGAAACTGGATTCGGTGACCTCCTCACCTTGCGAGCCTGGGGTTATTGATGGCATGACGAGCTGGCTCACAGTTTCTTCCTTGTGGGAACGTCAGTCATGCAGATGACATGTGCATGTTGTCTGGGGATATATCCACCGATTGGGTTGGGCGGTTTGAGATTTCTTACTTTTGGTCATCATGATAAATACCACGGGGGCTAGATTTCATGCCCTTTGACATCAATCCGAGATCTGGTCGTTCTGGTCAAGACAAATCCAGGCTATCGACACGCTCGGCGATCTTCACTGTGAGCATGGTGCCATCTCACGATCTCGAGTCAAATCATCGAGTACCTACCTCGGCAGCTTCCATGTCATGCTGCAGTCAGAGTACACACTCCCCCAAATGCAGTTGGCTCCAACACCCGCAGATCTCGTCTTGCCCCTTTTGGCCGTACCGATCCCTCACCTCTCCCCCCCCCCCCATTTTTTCCCTTCACTTTGCGTTGCGTGCGTGCGGTATGCTTCTCGCGGCAACCTCGGCTCCCTCGTTGTTATCGTTGCAATTCGATCTACCCGAGATGTCTCTTGAGCCCGTCCGTGATGCGCGATGTGATGACATAGTGCGCTCACTACCTTGATCCCGGCATCATTCAAATCGAACACCCCCCCCCCCCTTTAGCTTGGCTCCCCTCGAATCTTATAACCCTTTTGGGAACACCCAATAACAACATCCCCCTCCAAGCTCCTCCTCCTCCGCAACTCAACATCATCGGCTAACGCTTAAGGTGGTAACAAAGACGGGGTACCTTACACATTATCCAAGTCAGAAAGAAAGCCAAAAAGAAAAAAAAAGAAGAAAAACACAGGGCTTACTAGGCTCGGCCGGCCGGCCGGCCGGGTTTGTGCTCTGGCCAAGGTAGGTACGCAGCAGGTGCGCTGTCAATGTAGGTATCCATCTATCTATTTCTTCGTCCCCAAAAATTGGAGACGGTGTCACTCCGCCTCTCTACGCACTGTCAAGAATGCAGAGATCGGTAGCATTTGCTGCGGATATGGGTGTAAGCTAGGCTATATCCGTCCTTTCCTGGGCGGGAAAGGGAAAGAAAAAAAAAAGAGAACAGACGTGGGGAAAAGAAAAGATGAAATGGTAAAGAGAGAGAGAGAGAGAGAGAAGAAAAAAAGAAGTGTGAGAGGGAAAGGTAGTTGTTGAAAGTTTCTTGTCATACATGTGTTGATTGGTGGTTTGTAGATGACCTCACTTTGAACCCCCGATATATATATATATATATAACACTTTTGTACAGTAGGTACCTGACCACCCATCTAGATAAACCATCTGCTTCTTGAAAGCAATCACTCGCTTGGTTGGCTGGCTGACTGGCGCGGGTGGGTATATCCCACCCCCTTTCCCCCCCGTTGGCAACCGGTCCCCCCATGCCTTCAGGCTGTGTGGCCGGCCAGAAGATGATGATGTGTGTGTGTGTGTGTGTGTGTGTGTGTGTGTGTGTGTGGTACACGCATCGACCCAGTCCCCGCCGTCCGCTGGATCACAAAACCCCGTGTCCTATCATGAATTGCCGTCCTATTTCACCTGCATACCCTCCGTTCTCTTTCCAACCCGGGCTGGTTGACCCCCTCCCCTCCTCGCCGTCCTCAGCTTCTCACCCGGTTCTTGGCGGAGTCCGCAATAGAACGCTGGAACCAGACTGTCGGGTTCAACAAGCCTACCAACAACCAAAGAGCGTGTGAGCCGACCCACCATTTCAAACACCAACCATGTCTATTGGTCGTCGAGGAGGGGGTCGTGCCGCTCAACACCGTCGTCGAGATCGCCAATGTTGCTCGTATCTGCCTGTAAGATTGTCAACAACATCAGAGTAGCATCGAGAGTGGCTGGGACAACAGGTCCTTTCATGATTATGGAAGTTAGCTAGTTGCTGTTCATGGGGCATCCGTCGTCGTAGTATACATGCTTCACGTAAAGATTTGGCCCTGGCCTCTAGTACTTGGATTCATTGTAAGTCTTGCCATAGTCGCTACAGTAAAAAAAAAAAAATCATTTTTCTTTGGCGGTTGTGTAACCTGATGTACGCCCATCCAATTGCGGTGCCCCAAGGGTGATGAAAGCGAACAGTACCTTCAATGATGCATGGCAAACCCCCATTCTGTAGCCAACCAACAGCCACACAATGTTCCACACAGGCCGAACTGCCACGTACCACACCCATCCTCTTGTTCCATCCTCAAGCCCTCCATTATACCTTCCTATCCCATATAACTCCAAAAACGCCTGTCGTTGGAAGAAACGCTGAACTGTGGAAAGACGGAGCGCTTGTGAAACCAATCGAGGAACCACGACAAAAATGAACCAATGGCGAGCCCTCGAATCGCATATTCGACAACTCCCAGCAATGTCAGGCCGGGTGAGTGAACGAACCGGGTCCCATGAAGTGCGAGTCCTCAACAGGTTCGCGAGGGTAAAGCTGACAATGTCGGCCGCAACAGGCTAGAGCATACAGAGAAATATATATACACGGTAGTGTGTTGTGATGTGGATGGCGGTGCGTAAATGTAACACGCCGTGGGCCGACGTGCATACAGAATCGGCGAGTTAGAGGAACTGCTTCGGAGTAAAAATGCTGGTTGCTGGCGGGTGCAAGATGGGTGGGCCAAGATGCGCCTTAGTGCTGGCGGGTTCGCGACCTCGAGGTCTGGAAGGAGGAAGCTGGGTTGTCCACCCTGTAGTTGTTTAGAAATGCCACACGTCATTGAATGGTCAATTGGGAGGGGAGAACGTGGTTCATTTATCGCATTACTCCGGCCCTGGCGCTCCCGTCGGATTGAATGTGTGTACGACCGAAGGTGCAGCAAGGCCGAGGTAAGCGCAATATCCCACAAGGGTGCACTTTGTGTACCCGAGTGGTTTGAGGGAAGTGGTGGGAACAAGCAAACGAGTGAGACTCACTGTGGTCTTCTCGCCGTGAAGATGTGCCTAGGGAGCTGTTAGACGTGTCGCTGTCAAGTCGTGTCTGTGTCATTGGTGAGACTCACATTGTGCAAAACACACGGTTCTCCTTTTTATTCACTTCGTCCTTGACCTTTTCAACCTGGTCGATGATATCGGAAAACGTCTTTTTAAGTCCTCTTGCAAAGGGCGCCAAGCACAGAGGTTGGAATCCCTGATTCATTACCAAATTAAACCAACGGCCGATGTCCCGAGAGTGTATCTCTGCCGGCCACGGGTTGAAAGGAATTCGAATGATCTCCTCTTTGATGTCGACGAACCCTACCTCGGATAGCCTCTGCTTGATCACGTTGCTGTCGAGGCGCATGGGTCGGCCATAGTTGTCCATGACGTTCAGCAGCTCTCCGGTCCACCGCATAATCTCGGAGCCATTAACGAGTCCGGGATCATCACTACGTGGAGTGAAGTCGATTTCCACTTGCTCGATGTGCCCGTAATATGGCTTGAGGTATCTTGAATAGGTTAGCAGGGATTTGATGGGTCTTGCTGTTGTAGACTCACCTGTATGCTTCGGTGTACAACCGCGGCCAGTTTGCAATGCTGCCATGGAGTGTGCGCATGTGGATGAGATCCCAGGTGCCTGTTTTCACCTCTTGGGGCCACTCTGATTCGACATCCCCTTGTACGAAGGTGAGGTTGGAAGGAATGCTAGCGAGCTGTTAGTGTGTAGGACTTGGATAGAGAAAGACATGATGACCTCACTATTCAGGTTGGATCAAGTTCAGATCTATGCCAACATGTCTGCCACGCGGGTATTTGCTTCATTGCAAAATTAGTCTTGAAGCGTAAATGAAGTGACCATGAGATGTGAGCAACTTACTCGGCCATCTCAATGGTCCAAATGCCCGTTCCACAACCGAGATCAAGAATTGATGGATCGTCTCCTGCTATGGGGGCACTGTGCAGGCGATCCTTGCGAGCAACCAAGCAAAACTTGTGAAATATGTCTAGGCGGTCTTGCTCATCCTTCATATTGAGTGGTTAGTCAATCGTGTGGAGAGACGTGAACTATGGACGTCTCAGCTTACCGCATCAACGGGAAACATGTAAGCACCCTGTTTGGTGGTGCCATACCATCGCCCATTTTCCTGATACACTTGTGTATTCTGCTGATGTTGTTGTGATGGCCCGGTGCCGCTGGGGGCCATGTTAGTCGGGTTGGCTTGATCATCAGACGCACACAGCAACTCACTTATAAAAGGACCTTGATGGCTGGGGGTCCATCGCAATCCCGATGTGAATCAGCCCAATCCAACAGCTTCAGAATGATCAAAGTAAAAATGGGCGGCCGGCTGTGAGTCTGAATAACGGTTGCTATTTGAGATGTTGGAAATGAGCCAGAGCTGTAAGAACGAGGTTAGAAATTGGCGAACAACTGATATAATGAAAACAGACACGAGACATCGAGCACATTGATCTATATGGAATCGGAAAAGCCACTGGCGGGATTAAGAAAACTTATCGTGGACACGAGTGGGAAGCTCGTGGATGAGAGGAGGATATATGGGGTGTCGGGGAACTATCCCAGACACGGCCCGGTTTGGGGAGAGCTTACCAGTAGAAAATGATCTTGTTAAAGCCAACATTCGCCGTCGTGTCGGTAGCAAGTCAAGTGGGATGGCGAGCGATGGATAGTTATAAGCTGTAAGCTGGAAGCTGGAAGCTGGAGAGGCCGGCACGGTAGAAATGCGATGTGAGATGATGAAGAGCGGTAAATTAGCTGAGACCAGCGCGCGGTTGCAGAAGCCGTGGCACTGCTCGACGATTTGAGATTGCAAGTTGTTGCGGATGGCACCCGACCTGATGAAGAGGGTGGGTGGAGCAAATAGAATGGAAGGAAGAAGCTCTTGGACGGGTGGCAGGGGGCGCGTGCCTTATTAACCTAACCAAAGCAACCAAGAAGGCGCTGCGTCGCAGTGGTGGTGCGGGAGCCGGGGGGGGGGGCTGACGGGCAGGATGCTGTATGTATGGGAACTGCCTGCGCGAGCAGGGGAAACAAGAAAAGCAATAACAAAACCGTACATGAAATGGAAACCCGACCCGCCTTGATGATGGTTTCCGATCTTTCTACCTTGTTTCCTTCTGCTTAGGTAGTGGACCTGAGGAGATAAGGCAGGGACCGAGGTGTCTTTTTTTTCTGGGGGTTCAGGGCATCGCGGGAACAGCTCGGTTGCAGGAGGTGGAAGGAGTAGGTAGGTGGATAAGGTAAGGGTGTGCATGGAGGGTTGGAGGGTCCCGAGGCCATATTAATACCTGCTACGTACTATTTCTATGTTTGCCAAAAAAGTACATACAACGAACATGGATTTGACATCGCCGCCGTCTTGGATGGTGCCTGTCGGGTGAGTACCAGGTAATGTCAAAACATGGACGCAGACATGGCGCCAGAAAATATGCGCACTGTCAAAGTTGCCACCTCTCTCCATCGTTCACCTTTCTGCTGCACCGTTCCAGCGGTTCGGGTTTGTCCCAGTCCCAACCAAGTAGCCCCTCTTGCGGGCGTCTCCATCGCTCCCGCTCCCGTATCCGGCACTCCAAGTTCCAACAGAACACCTCCTTGTTTTCACCAATGCCCGCTGACGTGCCGGCGGCACCTCCGCAGCCCGCTTCTTCTTCATTTTGTTTCAGCGACCTCGACCAACCGAGTGGCATCGCCAAGCATGTGCATGGCGCTTCACCACCAGACCCGAGGACCAGTGGCTGGCAACAAAGCAAGGCCCCAGACTCTGTGTCCGTATTCCACACAAACTATCGCCATCAAACCGAACAAAGAATATCGGCTCCAGCCTGTCGGGTCAGGCCATCCGAGAACTTTCAACGGGTTCCAACAAAGACAGCTCAGCCATTCTCAGATTCGAAACCCTCGCTTGGTCGCCGGCGATCACCAGCTCACCGGGCCACCGCTTGCGGATGGCGCTGTTTTTGGTGTGCGTGTACTGTATTAAGGGTTTTCTTATCTCGGATAAACGCTCACCTCACCTCTGAGGGAAGCGCGTCATGAAGTTGGGAATCTGCTGGCTGACGAGGTGCGCAGGCTAATCACGTTTCTAAACAGAGAGTTGCATGCAACGTGGACTGGAACCTTGCGTCAGGGCGGCCATGATGGGCCACAGGCACCTCACCACTCAGATCATCGCGGCCAAATTTCCGATGCCGCTTCTTCTTCGTGCCATTTCGGAAGCAAGCTCGCGAGGCTGCAAAAGCAGGTACCTACACGTGCATGTTTTTGACCACATGTTTCAAGTCTTCCTCGACATCTCCGCTCCATCCCTTGCTTCAGCTGGCTGGCTTCCCTTGGCCTTCCCTCAAATGGCTCCCCTCAAACTCACCGTCTTCGGTGACAGTTCAAGGTCATCAAAGGATCCAGACCCCAGTCAGCTGTGCACTCTAGGTAGGTCATACCCTACACCCTACCTACCAGGGCCGCTTTTGTCCAACGTTGTTCGCTCCGAAGTTGGCATTTCCAGCGGTTGGGGCACCGATTGTTTTTTCCCTTCTCCACCTGATGGTCTCCTGCCAAGCGGCCAGCGCCCCTTGACCCTGGCTTGCGCAACCAACCGCTGCTTTTCATTGGTTACCGACCTGTCGGGTCGCCCCGCTTTTCCTTCCCTCTCCTCCAACAACGAGACATGGGAATGGCTCCCTGACCTCTCACCCTCCGTGCCTCTGTCTCAGCACCCAGCCAGTCGATCTGCTTCCCACTCGGCGGATGTCGCAGACTCGTGAACCCTGAATCCCGGACTGGCAAGCTTCACCGAACCGCGGATTCCGCCGGAATTGTCTCCGAAAGCTGTGCGCTCTGCCGCCTGTTCACCGGCTACCTGTAACCTGGATGCCTTCACCTCTCGGTCCCGAACCAATTACATAGCACTGGCTGTCTAAGCGGCGGCGTGGGCAGTGGTGTAATAAACCTGCTCGGTCTGATGAACCCCTCACTTCTCACCGACCGGGCCTACATTGTACACTAGATGCGGCGCTGGCAGCCCAAGATGGTCAGAAGAGCACGAAAGAGTGGGGGGATTCCTGCATCTTGTATATGTGCAATTCCGGCATGTGTTTTGCTAAGCTGACCGCCTTTTCTATTACTTGCAGCTGCAGGGTGAAGCGATGTTCTCTGGGGTGGTTATGGGCCTTGTCCCCAGTTCAACAGCATCGCCTCGCGACCAAACGTACCGAACGTGCTGTATCATCGTCCCGAAAGCCCTCGGCATGGGGGAAGTGACGAATCAAATTGGGTGGGCAGACCCCTGAACTTTCCCTGGAGGCTCCTTCAACGGCTTTTCCACTGGCCCGCCTCTACGTATCACGACTCTTATCCATTGGACAGTCGAGATGTAGAAGAGATGCTTGTTCACGGATCCTCCTCGACGTCATGAGAAGACCACCCCACCAGGAATAGCAAACACAGTAGGTAAGGTGTGGCAGTCACCCTCCATCAAGGCCCACCAACCAACCACAGCCCAGAGAATGCGTCCACAGAAGGCAACCCCGGGCCGAGAGGTCGCCTGTCTTCGGGTTTTTTTTCCACACCCAGTTTATGCCGGTTCCCCAAACCATCACACTTGACGGGGGTCGACCGCTCCACCGGGTCGTCTCTCTGTCTCGAGTTCAACATCTTGAACATCCGCCCTGTTCGTACTCGCATGACATGGCGGCGCGGTGTCATCACCAGACTCACGTTGCTACCTGTTGGTTCTTTAGCTGCGAAACTAGTGGCGGCATGGTTGACTAGACCTGTGGACTTTGATTCGGATAGGGAAAACAATAAACTGGCACAGGCAATTAGTACATAGTGAAGCGGTTTTGGGGGCCAGTCCCAGTAGCTTGGGTGGCTAGATTGCCCGCTGTTATGCCAGATTGGGGCACAACAGTTTTCTTTTTTCCCATGCGCTTCCCTTTCTCCATGCTGTGACACGGGAAGGTGTGGGAGGGTGGGTAGACCTCCTCGCCGGAGGGTGGGAAGCTAATCTACTGGCGATGGTGTAGTGGAGTCTGCACCAGCAGTTCAACCAGTGGATTTGGGAGTTCTGCTTTTGGGAGGCTCTTTGTGGGCAGGGTAAGGTACCTAGGATAGGATGGTCCAGGCTGGGTTGGTATAGTTCAAACCTCTCCGACGAACACTGTGCTCGCTTTTGGGTTAGGGGGGAACTCGACATCAAGGTACACAGTGTTACTGACATACCGGCATGCAAAGTACTTTGGTGTACTTTCTTTGCCCTTCTCGGGATATCGACGGCCACTCAGATGGGCTGAGAGCCCGCCCAGACCTGTGCTGTACACTGTGGGAGGTGACACTAGCTACTGGAAAGTACGAGGGGCAAGGAGCACGGAGGTTGTGCCGTGGTTGTATGGTCGCCGGGCGGCGGCGGAGGTTGGGTTCCACAGAGCCTTGTAAGGTTTCGAGGCGTTTGTGACGGGTACGAGGGCTACGTATTCCCATACTGTACGGGATGTGTGTGACCACATCTTTGTGGACGTGACTCGGCCGGCAAGGAGCAAGCTGGGACCAACCTTCGGTGAGGCTCTGGAGGCCTGTTGTTCTTTGCTTTTGGGCCAGAAAGGTGGTAAAAGAACGGAGGTGAGCGAGTGGGTAACTTTTGGACGACGGAAGGTAACATACACTGCTGCCATATGCAGCGAGTCCGGCCTTAGCAGGCCGGACGGACCTTTGTCTCACTCTGACTTTTTTGCTAGCCTTGTGATACCGGGGAACCGGGAACTTGAAGAATGAATGACAAGTGATGTCGCACCAGGAAGCACCTTGGGGGGGCAGCCGGCGAGAGTCCTGACGTTGTGAAAGAGGCGGTAGGATGAGGTTCGGGCTTCGGGCCGGTTTTCTCTGTGGGCTCTTGCGGCAGTTGAGCTGTCAGATGGGGGAAGTTGAATTCGGGACAGGCGCGTGTGGGCTTATTGGGGCATGGTCTTATTCGGGGCAAAATAAGCCGAGCTTTTCACATTTTGCTTCAACGCGATCTTCGACGCTGTTGGGTGGCTCTTGTCAGTTTGCTTGGTCTCGAGACATTTTTGTACAGATTTTAACGGGCCGATACATGCAAATTGAGATTTGCCATTGGGTAGGCAGTTATTTGGTAGAGACAAAAGTCAATTTGATCACATGCCATACATGACTCAAAACTCGTGACTGGGGCTTCAACGGTGAAGACGTTGCGCTTACATCTGGACTATCTCTGGTCTACACTACTAGTAGAACTACAACGTGGATTTGCTAGTATGTATTTAGCGTCGATCTCGAGGAAACATATGTTAGCGGTGATCGTGGAGGAGAATATGATGCGATTGCATGGGAATCGTTTGGTAGCATGACACAATTTGCCATGCGGACGAGTGCCATGTGGAAACATCACGATTCGAGGAGGTGGACGGTCTGAGTGGATTCAAACAAAAAAGGATTAGGGAGAACCACGGTTGAAATCATCTGGAGAGTTGAATAGTCCTCTTGGACGCTTTGCCGGTCTTTCAAATGTCTTCACAGTGGATTCTGCTCTGTCGTGCTGTGTGTCCTTGCTGCTGCTTCTGTGTCCTGAGACTGTTAGTTAGTTCTTTGCTCCATTTTAGACTTTTGCTTTATCTCAGCCCCTGGCCTTTTTTTCTTATCTGCTTGTCTTTTTCCTCATCCATGGCCGCGGGAAGGGGAAGATGCTGGTTGAACCAAGACTTGGTTTCTCGTGTTTTGAAAGCTACCTAGGTACTTGTCGGGACCGGTGTCCCCGTACCTAGGTACTGTAAATGCAAAGAGAAAGAATGTGGTCAAGTTCCAGAATGTGACGTAGGTTCTTTCATTTGCAACCAAACACATGATGAAAAAGCTCCCGGTCTGGTCCCTTTTCATGGCAGATCATGATATCACAGTTTCGAACAAAACAGTAAGGCAGATAAGGTAAGCATTGTGACGTTTTTGATGCCCCCCCCCGCCGATGCAATGGATAGCAACACAAAACAAAACATGCAGTAGGTACCAAGTTTCCAGCCGACATGCAAGACAACTTCAGCCACCCAACTCCGTTCCACAATCAAACATCCAATCACTCCTTCCCCTTCTCCTCTCCATATCTCTCTGCCTCTTGCCCACCACCCGGCACCGCCCCATGCAAAACCTGATCATCGTGAACCACATACAGCCCCATCACCTTCGGCCCCGGATAACTTCTCCTCGCGTGAACCACCCACCAAATCACAGTGATGGCCACCACCCCGGCGAGGATGACAGCATTGTAGTTCATGATTTCGGCGTTGGTGGGGAGCGCGTAGGGGAAGCAGTAGAATGTGTCGAATAAAGCGATGAACATCACAGCTAAGATGTTGATGACAAAGCCAGACTTGCCGAGGTGGAAGGGCCCCTTGGGGAAGTGCTTCCGGCCGGTGAGCACGTTGGCGGCGAAGGGGATGGCGTAGGAGACGGTGGTGAGGATAATGAAGGAGCCGGCTAGGTTGAGGAAGGCGACTTCGCTGCCGAGGGGGATGGCGCCTATGCCTGTGGCGATTACGGCTGAATGGGGGGTTCAGCTTTTGGCAAGCGGGGATGGGGAAAAGGGGCAAGGGGGGGTTATGGTGAAGAGCGCTTACCGACAAACAATGTCGCTGGCACCGGGCAGCTGAGCCTCTCATTGACCTTGCTGAACAGTGATGATAGAGGCACGGCGTTGTCACGAGCCAAAGCCCAGTAGATTCTCGAGTTGGTCAAAGTGGTGCCGATACAGCACAGCATCGAGGCACACCAGATGATGAACAGCAGCCCAAACGTCGCGCCGAGATTCTGGTTCCCTTGCCCATCCGCAGTCGCCTGAAGGTATATATCAACCAGGGGGTAGGTGTTGATCCCACCCTGGAGGATCCCCAGGTCGGTGATGGCGTAGCAGAGGGCAATCGCGAAGCAAAAGGCATCTGTCCCGTTATTAGCCAAATCCCCATCACGAGCAACTCATCCCAGGTGACACTTACACAAGAATCCTAGACCAATCTGCAACGCAATGGCAATGGGCAAATCCCTCCTCGGATGCGGCAGCTCCTCCGCCATATGAGTGATAGCATCCGGCGTTCCCACGGTAAAAGCGCCATTCAACACCCCCAGCAGAAACGCCACTCCTCCCTGCCACCCGGTCAAGTTGTTCTCGTTGAAGCTGCCCCAGACAAAATAGTTGCTCGCGTGCTGCTTCGGCATGGCAGCCAGAACAATGATCGTCACGATCCCGCCCACAATCACAAAGAACATGCCCGCGTTTTGGGTGTATGGTAAGAGCTTGTTCCCAAAGATCACCGTCGCGATACAGATCCAGAGCACGAGAAGGTAGGCGATGTAGACGTGCCAGGGATCAAAGACGTAGGTGTCGCGGTGGTAGATTACGTACATGCTGACGGTGATGTTGGCGGTGATTTGGACGAGGGCGGCGAGGTCAAACATCCACCCGTAGAAATTGATCCAGCCGGTGAGGAAGCCGAGGAAGCGGCCGTGTTTGGGCCCGCCGGCGATGGTGGCCCAGTGGTAGACGCCTCCGGCTGTGGGGACAGAAGAGGCGAGCTGAAAAGAGTGTGAGGGGGACTTGCTTTTGTGTCTTTCTGGGGTAAAGGGTGGAGATACCTCTGCTAGACCTAGACCGATGAAGGTGTAGTAGAACAGAGCTACGATGAGCCCAAAGATGAGACCTGGTGGGCCGCCATTTACTTGAGAAATGTTAGTGACAGGTCTTGAGTTGGTGATGAGGAAGACAGACGTATAGACACCGATATCGACGACCCCAAAGCTACCCAGGCATTGTCAACCGTCACTGCGATCCCAGCCAGCCCCAAGAGACTGTACTGCCTCTTCAGCTGATCTCTGTACCCCGAGTGATTAACCACAACTCCATTCTCCACCGCAGCCACTGTCTCGTCCTCAGATCCGCCATCTAGCCCGTTCTTTTTGGGGAGTGGTTCACTGTGTAGGTCCGTCATTGTGTAGCTGAGATATTCTTCTCGGTGTCTATGATGTAAATAGAAAGGGAGACGTTGATACTTATCAATGCTCGAAAGATCACTGAAAGAGATGGTAAAAGTGATGAGATCACAAAAACAGTAACGAAAACAACTCTCCTCCATGGCACCTAGGTAGAGAGATGGTGGCCAAACTACAGCACCACTTGCTAACCTCAATTCATTGGTTAACAAAAAGCCGTATGGCAGGCATATAGATAACAAACCAAAAATGGGCGTTGATAAGAAATGCTGAAGGATCCAAGATACTGTAACAGCGATAGTGACATAGGGGCTTCCTCTCTTGCACCTAAGTGGTGGTCTTCAAAGCGCCTCCGGCAACTTGTGCTGCATGTAACTCCATGGGCTTGCAGCCAACAGCATGGGTTCGGAGTTAGGTCGGGGATGTGCCTATTGGGTGTTTTGGGGGGTGTTGTTTGTATGGCAGGGCGTTATCGGGTTATGGCTTTTGATTCTCGTCAGTTATCGCTGGTGGAATCTTCGGGCCATTCATTGCCCCATGGGAGAGCCTCATGGGCGTGGGGGATATGTAACTTGACGTTGAGGGTCAATATTAGGGTTGGTCCGCCCAGTGTGTTTGATGCGAGATTGAGTGGGAGATGTAAGTTTCATGGTAAAGGCAGCCATTGGCTCTATGCTACTTGCAATCACATAAAACAGCCGAGTAATCGTGCCTGAAGAAAAGGCGTGATAATGACCTGATTGATGCTGTAACGGCTTCAGTGCGACATCTGTGTGTATCAGTCCCAACCTTGGTGTGCATAGGAAGGCGGGATGATGTGTCCCTGCATCAGGGGTTGTGTAACCAGTCCATGTAATGGAATCCTCAACATCGAGGGTCTTGGTCAGTGAGTGTACTTGATGCTGAGAGAAAAGAGCCTTGAAGCGAAAGGCAATATGAACCATGATGTGTCAATAGTGACCTGATTGCTCTGGTCATTTTCTTGAAGTTATGTTACTTCCCCTCGAGCGATTGTAAATGATGAAGCTGCCCACTTCCCCGCATCTCATTGTGGCAATAGCACAGCTGGATCAAGGTACCATTGCATACGCCTTTATCAGACTGAATCTTCCAATCGCCGCATTTTCCTGGCTGCCTCGAACCTATAAGTCAGCCAAGTCCCTCTTACTTCTGGGGCACTATCGCCGGCACTGGGCCCAACTACTGCACGTCATCGATAACGGCTGCTAAACGTGGGGTAGTCGTTGGTAACGGTGACAATGCTTCGTACTAAGGAGGTTTCCGCGGAGACAAAGATTGAGGAACTTGTAATAGAAACGTCTGCTGAGTAGCTCGGTAGCTCTTTCGCTATCTCCCTGGTATAAGCCTGCTAACCATACTGATAAAAATGCAGATAACCTCCCATAGTGATGCCAATCATTAAACCTGGCACTTAAACCCGCGTAGGCCAGTCCAGAGCAGAATTCGAAAAGAGAGGAACTACTGCTTGGCGCTGTCGTCCTCACGACCCC
Organism: Cercophora samala; assembly: GCA_030512305.1. Classification (NCBI taxonomy): domain Eukaryota; kingdom Fungi; phylum Ascomycota; class Sordariomycetes; order Sordariales; family Lasiosphaeriaceae; genus Cercophora; species Cercophora samala. The sequence continues at coordinate 48,141 of JAULSY010000067.1, read as the reverse complement.
ATCTGGCTGACTCGTCGCCCTCTTCCCAATCTTTTTCGACGTAGCCGAGTTGACGCTTGACCTCTAGGACGGTCTCCTTGTCGCCAGTGTTTTTGCCAATGTTATCACTATAAGTCCCTGTCAGCCACATTCCATTGGGTCTCTAAGAGAGATACTAACCTGATTTTGATGGCGGGGCGACCTGCCGCAGAGCTCAGCTTGATGACGATGTTGAGAGGCGTCGACTTCTTTCCAGTTGTCGTGTGAACAAAATCATTGGTAAGGAATGTCCCAACACCAAAGGTGGGCTGGAAGCCCGCTTCCTCCGAGACTTGCTTGTACTCCAAGCACCGATCAATGTTGAGAGAATCAGAGAAGACAATAACCTTCTTGTCATGAATTCCCTGCTCATCATAGAACTTGCGCATGATTTTGACGAAAGTTTTGGGGTCTCCCGAGTCTTGCCGAACACCAGTGAAGACATCGGCATATGTCTTTTCCGTCTTGGCTGGCTTGATGGCTGAGGTCACCGCCGAGATGAAGGAATCGGCGACACTGGGCTTGCGGTCTGCATGCTGGGGAGCTGGCTCTCCAAGATGCCTGACGGGTTTGCTGAAGGCCTTGAGGAACTCGGGAGTCCCGAAAGTGTCAGTCAAAGCAATGCCGAGAACACCCTCACCGAAGCATTCAACCCAGCGGTAGAGAGCCTCCTCGGTAGAAAGTGTGTAATCGCCGACGATCGCAGCAGTTCCCATGAACCATTCGTGTGCGACAGTGCCGACAGGGGGGATACCAAAGCGCATGGCAAGGTGAACGTTGCTGGTACCTGACAGTTTTCCAGTCCAACCCTTCTTCTCAGCCTCCTTGCTCGCCTTGGTCAGTCCTCTGAAGACCAAAGCCTGGGTGTGATAATCTCTCCGGCGACGGGTACCGAATTCCGAGAACACACAGCCGGCCTCAAGTAGGCGTAGGCCCTTCTCAAAAGCCTGTTCCTCTTGCCCATCATACGTCCAATCTGTATCCATAAACTTGAAATAGGCCTCGGATGTCAATGCCAGCAGAGGGATTTCGTAGAGGATTGTTTCCAGCCAAGTACCACTGATCTTGATGTCCAACTCTCCAATGTCGGACTCGGAACCAGTATCGTCACTGACGGGTGAGAAAGTGGCTGTTACTTGCTCCCTTGGTCGGAGGCGGAACTCGGAGAGAAATTCAAGGTATTCAGGGCTGAAATAGGGGCAGTGCTGCTTGAGGTACTGGAGCTCCTCGGCTGACAAGGAGATATTGCCAAGCTTCCTGATCTGCTCCTGCAGCCAGTTGAAAGCCTTCCGTGAGAGCTTCTTCTCGGGGGTCCGGTTGGTGAAAGCATAGGTGACTGGTACGTCTTTGTAATGCTTGAGGACGGCACATTGCATCGTCAGCTTGTACAAATCTGTGTCCAGAAAAGAGATAACGCCCTCTGGGTAGGGCGAACCGCTGTTGAAGTTAATCATGTTGCGTGGTGACTTTTGTTGTTATAGGAAAGACTGAGATGGGTTGAGTTTCGGCTGCAAATTATGTGGCAGAATTGTATGTCGATGCCTGGTTGTAAGATTGCTTTAAAAAAAGCTTCCCAGGTAAGCAGGTTCGCAGGGGAAGTAACCCTTCAAGAAAGGCTGAAGTATGTGGCGTCTGTTGGCTGTTGAAACGTGTTGGTTCTAGGAGGTGTTGGGTGGCTTATTGTAACTGAGATAGGTATATTTCAGAGGACAGAAGGGGAAAAGAAGAGAACTGGGGACTCTAGGTTCTTTGGCTGCCTCTCAACTGCTGTGTCTCCCTCCAACCTCTCATGTCTCGGTGTGACGATGTTCAAGGTCAACAACCCCTCCAAGCGGAAGTGATTGCAGCGTGGGGTTGGTGGGGTGTGTTCCGAACAGTTTAATTGCAAGGTGGCACTGTGATGATCCATGTATTCTGTAGGACAGTTGGAGATGCTGGAGGGTCCACTAATGGTGCATGGACCACAGCTTAATTGACTGACCGACTTCACCGACTAGGGGCTTGGCGAACGGATTGAAGCGGCAGAAAAAAAAAAGTTCACAGGCAGCTTCACCAGGGCATGCGCGACAGAGGAAAGCGCCCCGCTGAGCAGCATACGAAAAGAAAAATAGAACCCAACCACCCAACCAACTGCGCGCACCCAGACGAACCCTCTTACCCTTCTCACCTCTCCCCTCGCCGACACCCGAGGCCGACCCCGTCGGAAAAATGGATATCCACCGGTGCCGTTTCGTGCAATATCCTCCCCAAGCCATCAATTCCGTCGCCTTTACGCATTCCTCGCTTCCCTCGACCAGCGCCGGCAAGAAGAACCTACAGAAACATGTCCAGGTCCGCCTGGCAATAGGAAGGGCGAATGGCGACATTGAGATCTGGAACCCCGCCAATGGCGTTTGGCACCAAGAGCTCATTATTCCTGGCGGCGAGGACCGCAGTGTCGATGGCTTAGTCTGGGTTACAGACCCTGATGAGGAGATGGCTGACGGAAAAATCATTTATGGCAAATCGAGATTGTTCAGCATAGGTTACAGCAATACGATTACAGAATGGGATTTGGAGAAGGCTAGAGCCAAGAAGCACGCGAGCGGGCAGCACGGCGACATCTGGTGTCTGGGGATCCAGCCACTTCCCAACAAGGCGACAGTCAACACCAGCCGAAAGCTTGTCGCCGGCACCGCCGACGGCAACCTGGTTCTCTATTCGATCGAGGACGGCGATCTCATTTTCGAGAAGAGTTTGATCAGAACACCTTCCAAGAAAGTCAAGTTCGTCAGCATCGCCTTCCAAAACCGAAACGTCGTCGTCGTCGGTTGTTCCAACAGCACAATATGCGCATATGATATTCGAAACGGGACACTGGTGAGGCAGATGTCTCTCGGGGCGGATCTTTCTGGCGGTCCCAAGAGCATCATTGTCTGGGCTGTGAAGTGCCTTCCCAATGGCGACATCGTTTCGGGCGACTCGACCGGCCAGGTGCGCATCTACGATGGCAAGACATACACCCAGGCGCAAAGGATTCAGAGCCATAGCCAGGATGTCCTGAGCTTGGCTGTTGCCTCCGACGGGTCCAAGATTTTCTCTGGTGGCATGGACAGAAAGACCTCGGTGTTCATCCAGGTTCCTGGGCAAACCCGTCGATGGAGCAAGAAGTATCACAGAAGATATCACACGCATGATGTCAAGGCGATGGCTTCTTTTGAGGGCAAGGGAATGAGCGTGTTGGTCTCAGGTGGTATGTTTTCCCCGCCAGCCACTCTTGCGAATAGCAAACTGACAAGATCATGTACAGGCCCCGACGGCAACCCGGTGGTTATGCCCCTGCGCATGGCTGGAAACGAGAACCACAGAACACTGCCCAATCTTCCACAAGCAACCGCCGTGGAGAGTGCTCCTAAGGCGCGCTTCATGCTCAGCTGGTGGGGAAACGAAGTCCGACTCTGGCACCTACCCAGCCCAGCTCAACAAATTCTCGAGGACGCGTCCGCCACACAGAACTTCACTTCGCAGAGCTTGCGCAAGAACCGCAAACTTCTCGCCAAGATATACGTCAAGGGCGAGTCTCATATCTCATCCGCCACCATCAGCGAAGATGGGAAGCTCCTCGTTGCCGCGACATCTACCGACATCAAAGTCTTCCAGCTCGATTACGCCACTGGCCAACCACTCGAGATCAAGAAGATTGAGCTTGCCGCCTCTGGCCAGGGCGCGTCCAAGGTTCAAATTGCGCCCAGCAAGCAATGGATCTCTTGGGTTGAGGATGGCAGCAAGGTCATGGTCGCCAAGGTTCAACCTACCGAAGATGGCAGCTACACCATCTCCCCTCCTGCTAAACTTACGCGTCTCAGACGTCAGATCTCCAAGAACCTTCTCCTTAGTGGACTCGGCAATTACAACAGGAACATCACCCAACTGGCCTTCTCCCCCAACAGCAAAATGCTCGCCGCTGCCGACCTGGCCGGGTACATGGACACCTGGGTATTACGCGTTCCCGGGGACGCCCCCTTGACCAACGGCACGACCGCCAACAAGTCTGATGACGAGGCCTCGTCTGATGATTCCTCCTCGGACGAGTCCTCCTCCGAATCAGCGGACCCCAACACCGAACGGTGGACCCGCTCGCCCAACGCCCGCCTCCTCCCCAAGCTCTCTTCTGCCCCTGTGGTCTTGTCATTTTCGCCCAGAGATGATTACTCTCTGTTGGTGGTGACAATCCAAAAGCAGGTGCTCGTCTTTGACGCTCTCCAGGGTGTCCTGTCTGAGTGGTCGAGGAGAAACACCTACCCCAAGCTCCCCGAAAGGTTCAGAATCACGAGGGACGTCATGAAGGGCGTTGTCTGGCAAGGGAGAAGGATCTGGCTTTGGGGCGTGAGCAGTTTGTTCATGCTTGACCTGTCAAAGGATCTCGAGTTTGTCGAGGATGCTAGCGTCAAGGGCAAGAAAGACAAGACCAAGAAGAGGAAGAGAACCGATGGGAGCGGCGCGGGTGGGAAGATGGAAGGACGGGAGGTGATTGGGCCGCAGGTGGTCAAGAAGGCGATGCACACCGAGGACGGGGAGACGAGGTGGGAGGAGATGGAGCTGGATGGGGACGATGATGGGGCCAGTTCGGCTGCGGGGGGGAGCGAGTTTGAGGATGATGAGGAGGAGAATGACGGGGAGTTGATGAAGCTTAGACAGGGGGAGGAGCAGCAGCACCAGCAGGAGCAGCAGCAGGGAGAGGAGCAGGAGGGGGCTAATGGGACTGTGGCGGTTGTGGAGAAGGACGAGAAGGCGAGGTGGTGGTTTACGTATCAGTTCAGGCCGATACTGGGGGTTGTCGGGCTGGGAGAGGGGGAGGATGAGATTGCTGTTGTGGAGAGGCCGGTGGAGGTGGAGGGGGGTAAGGAGAGGTACTTTGGGGAGGGGGAGTGGGAGAGGTGAATTTGGTGGTAGCGGTGTGAGGCTGCTTACGACGACGATGGCGATGGGTCGTTGTGGTGGAGGTCGACAAGGCAAGGTCGCTTGATAGGTGTCTTTACGGTCAAGATGACAGTATGGGATTGCATACAAAGACATAGATGGCTCTGTAAATAGTTTCTGAGTTTTTTTTTAAAAAGATGGAGTTTTAGGTAATGGCATAATCGAGCTGGTTAGACATTTTGTCTGTGTGTTTGTTTGTCTTGCTGGCAATGGTCTGTATTTCGACCAGTTTCTGTTTGATACATCGTTCAACTTTCCATGTAGTAAAGATATTGGATTTTGGTCGGCCTTGTTCAACCTGCCGCGGTCCCATGTTTTAGTTCCCTTGACTTGTCTGCGTCCGGTTTCGCCGGCCACTATTCCCGGCCAGCAAAAACAACTACCTATCTATCCCTCCCATCTCGTGGGGGCGGCCACGATACCTGATGCCTTAGCGATATCTCGTCTACCCCCCCATCTTGTGGTGACCATGATATATCTGATACACCGACAAAGACAATACCAACGTCAACGTCTCTCCCACTGCCTACTACCATCGGGGAGCCGGACGATCGATAGATTATTCGTCCCCCCTCGGCCTTTTCCCCCCCCCTTTGCTACTACTTACTATGTAGTAAACCTGGATAGGTATCACAGCATCTCGGTTCACCCTCGACGAGGGAAATGTATACCCGAAGAAGCTACTCCCTCCCATCGTCAAGTGGACTACCAACAGAGTCAAGGTTCTAGACCAGGTGGGGGGGCGTGTCGAAAAACAGTAAGCAGTATCACCACGTACTGCATCTCGTCCTCGTGGACGCTTTGTCAAAAGTGAAAAAGTGCACTCCCCCCACGTAGGTAGTAGGTATTACGACAACGGTCGAGCAGCCCCGTGCTACATGTCTTGTTCAAGGCCTACGTTTTTCGACATATTAACGTGGGTGTTTCCTTGCCGGGGTTGTCCGAGACATTTTCTCATCAATGGGATCCGTTATCAGGAAGAACACACAAGCAATGACTAGGTAGGTAGGTATGTTCTCGGCCGAGGGAGCATTGTCCTAGGTAGGGACCTCCTGTCTTGTGAGGGCGGACGAGGGTTGGTCTTTTTCCTGGGTGGATCCCACAAGAAGAAAGTCCAAAAATATATGTATAATCATCACCTTCAATATAAACTTCCTGGCCCGGTTAGGTCGGGGCGAGGAGGCTCACATCCGAACAAGCAAGCAAGCAGGACCGGGTATGTAAAATATTCCTCTTACAGTGTTAGTGCCATGCCGAGGGGGGGAAGGAGGCTCCCAAACCAAGGGAGTTGGTTGGTTGGCTGGGTCGAGTGGATGGAGAAGAAATTTCAGAGACGCGCGTCCTTGTCCTAGTTATTACTTGTGCTCACAGTCTGTTGGGGTTGGTTTGCTTGATAGCCTCTTGTCCCGGTTTGGTTTGTTTCTTGGTGGGTGGGGAATATTGGTGGCCAAGAGTAGGTTAAGAATGAGTTTGATTGTTGGTGGAGGGGTTGAATATCAAGAGAAGCGGTGCTGCTGATTTAGGTCATCTTCATTTTTTGTCGACTGCTGAGAAGCCGAGAGAATTCCGTATGGATACTCTCGGTCATGTTAGACCTGTCATTAGGTATGGGAATGAAGACCGGGCTTGCTGAGCCGCAAAGCTCTCAACACCGAGTGGTGACCGAAAGGAGCATTTGGATGGCCGAGCTCAACATGAAATGATGAACCTTCCACGTATGAACCACGATGTGATCGAGATCGAGACGGGGAGAGCTGGTAGAGTGGCCCGGGCGGGAGCACGGGATGTTAAAGGAGACGGACGAGCCGTTCATACCGAAACTTGACTGGCGGCTCTACAGTCACCATTATCAGATGACACCGGGCTACCTGGCTGTCAGTCATAGTATCAAGTTCCAAGCCAGAAGACCATCGCTTCGGCATCCTCCACAAGCGGTACATTCATCCTGATACCCACCTATGCCATTCATATGGTCCATGCCGAAATCATGTGTCAGGTTGCATGGAGTCGTCCACGTAAGACACACGGTTGCAAGCGTACTCCCAAAAGGGAGCGGTCGAGTCTGCCGGGTGCGTGGACCATCGAACGGGTTCTTATAAAGTAACAAAGTGCCAAGACCGAGATTAATCAATCTGGATTCTGCAACTCCTCCCTATCGTCTGCCCGGTATTCGACGGCAGAGGGGGGGGGCTATCGAGACATCCGAAACAAGAGAAAGATAACAGGAGATGGCTGACACAAAAAGGGTTGCTGTAACCCTGGACGAGTGAGTGACGTGCAGTGAGTGGTCTGGGAGGCGTGCAAGGCTGGCAGACCGGAAGGCTGACGAGAGGGTCGGTTCGTGGTGTGTGAACAGAGCAACGGCGTCCAGTGGTGGCCGTCCGTCTGCAAAAGTCGGATGAAAAGGGCCAAGGCGCCGCGTAATCGCTGCCCTGAACGCCACTGCAGACACACCCTATGATCACAGTGTTCCCGGCTGGCTGGTCCTCGTTCCTGGCACTGTGTTGACGACTGGTTCAGTGAGTGCTGACCAGTATGATCCTTTCATGCTCTGCTGCCCCAAGTGCGTAGGAGGGCTTATCAACGTATTCGTGTAGGCCTCAATATGGTCTGTGGAGCACAAGAATTGCTGATCCTCCAGTTAAACCCGTTGTGACCGTTGGATCTGTCGCCTCGCTCCAGTCTCTCAATTCTCGCCGTCTCCTGACGAGCCCGAGCCGTGACGAGCCTGACTGATGGATGACCGGACTGGTTGGGGACCACTGGAGTCGTCAGTGCTGGTCCATGCTTGAGTAACCGTGCGGAGGTGGGAGGTCATTCGATGGCCTTTTCATCCTGTTTTGGGGAAGGAAGTTTTGATGAGTGGCAACAAAGCGTCAGCTCATGCTTGAACCCGACATGTCAGCAGTCGCAGGTATAGAAGAGATGAACAGTAAAAGTCAAGAAGATGGAAACGAGTAGTGTAATGGTGAGTGAAGGAAGATGTTCATGACCCGGGTCAACACAGTGTGCCGGGAGCGGCTCTTGTTAGTAGAGGCAGCAAGGCTGAGATGAGTGGTTGCTAAAAATGTTGCTGCCTTTTTGCCTGATATTTCTACCACACAGCAGTAGGTACCTATATGGTCTGCTTGGCGGTATTAATAGCACGAGACCGACTCGGTTGTGTGATGTTGGACACCTGCACATAGAATGAATGGCATCCGGATTCGAGATAATAATTCTGGAATCTACAGTACTGTACTTGATGAGAAAGACAGAGAGTTATGGACAGTGATTGGCTAGCTTTAGATCTCCAGCCACAATCGGGAAGTGGGTAGAGGCTAATAAGCCACGCCTCGTCATCCTAGACTGTGGGCCGTTCTCCGCATTTTCAGTGTCTGACTGCAACGCAACAAGCGAGACGATCTTCTTTTCTTCACCTCGGATCTCCCTGAAGAGGAGGGTGGTGAGTCCCGAGTGTAGTAGATATAGGGACGGGGAAAACGAATCGAAAAATGACTCCGTTCCGAATGGATGGACCCTGATATTTGGGAGCGTCTTGGTGTTCTCTTGGGTGATGCTTGAGGCGGAGGCCGATGCGTGTGCAAGACGTCTTTGGGGCGGAGGGACCCAGCAATGGGCGCTGATTGGCCCGGGCGTGGGTGAGAACGCGCGTCCAGTCCAGTCTGGCACCCCCAAGACGCCTCTTCTCCATGCGTCTCCCCTCCTCCCTCACTTTCTGTTTGTTCCTTAGCGCAGATGCCAGATGCATCGACACCCCCTCGGCAGAAGACTTTTGAGCATACGTACTGCAGCCTTCGTAGAAGGGACAATCCTCTGATCTTTCCAGACCAGGCGGCCCGAGAAGGGGAACAAGAATTGAGCGACACTAGGGTGGCCATTGTCAACTTACATGTACTGCCACGCAACACTCGGAGTGTGCGATTAGGGGGGCCATACGTACGCCTGCCATTGCACACACACACACACACACACACACACACACACACTCACAGCGTCTCCCTCCCCACCCCCCATCTGCACCTCAGCTTTATCCCCCCTTGTCCTCCGGGCCACCCTCTGGCTCCCGCAACCCTGTCTTTTGTCTGCCTGGCCCTCCGCCATCTCCAAACCAATCCGTGCCTGCCCTACACATCTTCTTCGTCACTCCCAGAGCCTGCGAGGCCTGTTCCTCAAACTGCCCAAACCACCACGACATCGCATCCCCTCCTGTTCCGACAAGGAGACGCCTGGTTGTCGACAGCGAGGTCCTTAGGGTCGACTAATAGTGGGTGAAGAAAGGAGGACGACATTAGTAGCGACAATTCGCAATCCCGCAATTAGGCGCCGGGAAGGAAAGACGAACACGGCCGGCAGTCAACGAAACCCCTCCTCGACGGCAACACTGATCACGACGTAGACCCGAGACGAGAAACGGGCAGCGAAACAGAGACGTGCGCCGTGTAAAACTGGTCTACGAAGCGTGGCGATATTTGGACGACGCTTCAGCAGACGATTGCGGGCTGCTGACGTTGTTGGAAGCCTGAAAGTGGATAGTAGTCAACGCTACCCCCTTGATTGCTGCGCACTCGTTATAACCGTCATCCACACGTTGAGCGTTGCTTAGAACCGACTACGCCTATTGTACTGCCAACCACGTATTGCGCTACAACTGCGACACCGCTTTGTCGCCGAATAACAACACATCATGGCTGCCGACCGGGGAAGTGCCCCTCCGGGCTCGGGCCAATTTGGGGAGGAATGGGCTCACGATCTCAGAGTTCAATTCGAGCAACTATTGCGGACGAAGCGCCTGAACGAACTGCAGACATCATCTCGGTCCGGATCCTCATCCAGAGCCTCGTCCGTTGGTCCTGACGGCACATACGCTTCTGGCTCTTCACAGGCCCCCCCACCATCATACTCTGCCGTCCGAAACCTGCCCAAAGTTCCTCGAGCACCAGCGCCCAACGACGCAGCATCCGTCAAGTTTAGAAACTTGCTCATCTCGCTGTCAGCAACCCCGACCAAATATGAGAACCCGGGCTTGCTTGACGAGGCCCTTCAGGTCATTCCGTTGGATAGAATATACGGCGAGGCGGAAGAAGAAACCCAGGTGCTGCAAGCACAGGCTGAGAGCATGGGCGATGGGAGGAAGCCAGAATGGGGTTATCAGGACTGCGTCATCCGCGCACTCCTCAGGTATGTCTTGGACAGGTCTTGCACTATGACCCCGCCCTGAATAATTGCTAACATATGCTGGACTCTAGGTGGTTCAAGAGACAGTTCTTTACCTGGGTCAACAATCCCCCATGTCCCATCTGCCTTTCACCAACAGTTGCCAAGGGCATGACTCCACCCATGCCAGAGGAAAAGGCCTGTGGCGCTTTGCGCGTAGAGCTCTACCAGTGTGCCAGTCAGCATTGCGGAGCATATGAGCGGTTCCCTCGGTACAGCGACGTGTGGCGCTTGCTGCAGACAAGACGCGGACGTTGCGGCGAGTGGGCTAACTGCTTCAGCATGCTTTGCCGGGCAGTCGGTGGGCGAGTGCGCTGGGTATGGAATGCCGAGGACCACGTATGGACTGAAGTGTACTCGGAGCATCAGAAGCGATGGGTTCATGTGGACGCTTGCGAGGAGTCATGGGACAACCCACGGCTTTACACCGAGGGCTGGGGCAAGAAGATGTCCTACTGCATTGCCTTCTCCATCGACGGCGCTACCGATGTCACGAGACGCTATGTACGAAAGATGGAATGCTACAACGACCGCAGCCGGTGCCCAGAAGAGGTCTTGCTCTACATTTTGCAGGAGATCAAACACTTGAGGCGGGCCAACATGCCCAAAGAGGATCGCTTCCGGCTGGAAAAGGAGGACTCGAGAGAGGACCGCGAGTTGCGCAGCTACGTTGTTGCGTCCATCACACAGGCTGTGACAGAGCTTGTCCCGGGTCAAGTCAATAACAACAACAACCAACGAGGAACTCCGACAAACGACGATACCAAGGTGCCCGTATCTGCTGACCTACCCGTTCGGCAAAGTGGAAATGCCGAGTGGGTGGCTGCTCGCGGAGAAAACGGGCAACGAAATCAACAAAACCAACGGTTTCAGCCCCCACACAACCAAGGGCCGCGGTTCCCTTAATCCATCTCCTCGATTCACTTGTCTCATCACACCAACCAGCATCCAGCAAGACAAGAAGCGTGGCCGCCGAAGACGGATTCGCTGCTTTTTGCCGCATGATACCCACCGTCCCCGGCCCATCATCTTGTCGAACTGGAGATCTACCATCCGTCAATGAACTGTTCGAATCGCAATTGCCCACCAAGGCGACTAATTCCATAACGTCAAACGACAGGCCTCTGGGCCACGAAGTATCTACCAATACACATAACCATACCATTTCCCTTTGTTTTAACATATTCATCATCTGTCTTGTCTGAATAATCGAAGTAGCAACAGCAGGCGTGTCGGCGCTTTTCTGGGGGGGCAGGGAAAGGGAGGGCGGGCGGAAAGGAAAGTGTGGGAAGTCTTTGGGAAACAACTACCTCTTTTTATACCCTCAGCAAATGTTCTATCTGCCTGTGTGGTAGCGGCGTTTTTTTTTTTTGCGGAGGAGAGAGAAACATAATGTTGATTTGTCTTTTTGTGGTGTTTATTGGTTTATCTTGTTTTGGCTGTTTTACACAATGTCATGTGTTGCATGAATGAAGGTTGAAATGATTGAGCGAGGGAATATAACATGGAGTTCTCTGACGGACGGCCGGGAATTTTATGGGTTGATATGGGAAGGAGTAGGGATGGGGAAGGTCAAACAAAAGCGGTTGGCGGACGCGATGTTGTTGTGTGCATACTTGGAAGTATAGCTGGGGCATCGAGCACATGAGGTGGGGGGGGGAGAAGATAAGAAGCAATCAATAGATGTTGCATTCTGCCTATCACCTTTCTGCCAAAACACTGTGATTGCCTGATTGACTCGAACTCTGTCCAAGTTGTTGTGTGCAGTTTGTTTGAGGCGGCTCTGCAAAAGCCAAGAATTAACCCCTTTTCGGGGGAAAAAGGGGGTGGAGCCAAATGCTCATGGCATATGGGTGCATATCCAAAGGAGCCGCATTCCCTATACCCAACCCTAACCCTAACCGGACTCCCCAACCTCAACCCAAACCCAAACCCAAACCCAAACCCAGACCCAGACCCAGACCCAGACCCAGACCCCAACCCTACCCCCAACCCTACCCCCAACCCTAACCCTAACCCACGAGGATAGCGCTTAAGCCCCAACATAAGGTTCTTGGAATGTTGGGAACTGCTAGTCGGCGGCTTGAAGTTACCAATAGGTATCTCGCTGATTTCGTCTTCTGATCACAGTTCTGTTGAGACTATCTGGAAGGCGCTATATAGCCAACCTCCGAAAATGTCTACTTAAAGCCAGCTTCCTCTCCAGCTGTCCCCTCGTCCTCTTCTCCTCCCACTTGGAATTTCCCCTTGCAGTTACGAACAACCATACCTAGTCTTGCGAAATAACGCAAAGACCTAGATATTCGTGACAGTCGGTCGCCAACTCGCAACGAAAAGATGGTACGTTAGTTTTCTCGACCATTGGTCGTCCAGCTTCTTGCCTGCGGTTGTGTGAAATAATGGGCTTTTTACGTCTTGCCTTTTCTTGTTTCAAGAACAGCATTGGTTTTTTCTCTCTTCTTACATACCCATCGTCAACATCGTAAGGCCTTGTTTCACGTTGGCGATTTATCTTCCATGGGAGATTTTGGTTGATAGGAGGATGTCCACTTCCATGCTGTTTCGTCCCGTCCACCCACGAGCCACTACAAGTTAAGGAAACTTGCTGATAATTCACAGGCATTGCACGACAACTCCCATCCGGGACAGTCTGGAATCGAGGTGCATGATTACGGACCAGTTTTGATCGACGGCGTCGATGTCAAACTGGTGATGCACAACGGGCTCCCGAAGTACATCGATAGTAAGTCTAAGCCGTATTTGGCTGCTTCAGACCACCACACCGGAACACCTATTGAAACCCGACAATTAGAATGCTGCAACAAGCCCGCCCCCTTCAAGACGTTCCGGCAGGATTGGTTTGAGCTGCCGGAGAAAAAGAGAGGCTTCTTAGGCTGCTCACGCTGGAAACCTAAGCCAGGCAGCGAATTCTGCAGACTCTACTATGTGGAGGACGAGCTTCGTGAGCTGGAGGAAGGTCTGGGTGAGGAGGTAAAGAAACAGCTGCAGGGCGCTCGAGATGCCTTGAAATTGGGGCGGTCTCCCAAGTCCCATGCCGATGCTTCTCCTTCGCTGAAGAGCTCACCGCCTGGCCCAGGTACTCCAGTGGCCGCTTCTCCCTCGGCTCAAAAGCGCAACGCCGATGACGTGGTGTTTCTCGATTCTCAGCCAAAGCAGTATGTCCTTCCTCCAGACTACCCCTGGTGAGAACATAGGAGACATGATTGACGGTTTTTCTAGTCCTAAGCGCCGCAAGAGCGACGAGGTCATTGCGAAATTAAAAGAGATGGTGGCGGAAAAGGACAAGAAGATTGTCGGCTTGGAACTGGAGCTGCATCTGAAGGACGACACTGAAGGCTACCTTACCTAGGTTTTCGCTGAAGAGTGTGCGCCAAACTGGCAAGTGTGTGGTTATTTACGAAGCCAGAGTGGGAGGTAGCCTTGGAGAGTGATGCACCTAAACTTCATGGCATCTGGAAATGGTGCAGCTACATGCCTGATCAAATGCTGGCGTCTTCCAGATTGCCTGAATGTCTTGGGAATGATAGGTAGCCCTTGGTGTAGCTGTCATCAGAAAAATATACATAGTTTAGGTAGCTCCGATGGTTATATTTCTTTACAAAAGACCCATCAACAACAACAACAACTAGGCAGTCAATAAAATCTGCCAAGTCTATCTTCAGGACTGCCTCACAGTGGACTTGCGGTGAAAGGAAGCGCAATAGAATGTAATGATCATAGGTATGTGAGTTATACCACACAAATACATTGTTCTTTGTAACTCTTCAAAAGGTTGCCACGTTCAAAGAAATCTCTCTATAAGTCCCTGTATATGCCCAGTTCTCTTTACTCAAAGGAATCCAAATATTAACCCCATACCCAAACAGCACACCAAAAAGAAATCCTGACGAGATCAAGTTCACAAAACCATCAGTAATAATCCCCATCCTCAACCCTCCTCTCCTTCCTTCCCCTCAAACTCCCAATCTTCCTTCTCAACTTCTCCCCCAACCCACCACTCGCCCTCCCACTCTTACTCCTCTCCAAACCCCCCTGATAAGACCCCTCCCCAACCTGCTCCGGCAACATGGCCGCCCCCTCCTCATTAACCACCCTCTGCCTCTGCCTCACGCCCCCATTCTTCTCCTCACTCCCACTCGCCATCAACCCCCGCTGAGAAGGCTGCATCTCATACACGCCCCCCTTCCCATCACCACTAATACTCCTCGCCAAATAACCCCCCCTCTGCTTGGCCGCCTTTCTAGCATCCTCCTCGGCAGCCCCAGCACCAGTATACCACCCCTCCCCCTTGCCCTTCAAATCTCCCTCTCTATACTCCAGCCCAGGCCACCTCCTGTACGCTCCTCCACCCGCACTCGGTTCTCTCATCAAATCCGCCCCCTCTTCATACTCCCCCATCCTCCGTCCAGTCATGACATCCCTCTCCCCCGGCGCCACAACCGCCGTTCCCTGAAGCGGCACATGCTTTGTCAATGAATCCTTGACAAACTCCACCGGTGTAGCCTTGATAGCCTCATCGTTAGACGACTTGACTGCCTCCAAAGGAGAATACTTCTTGTTGGTGTTGTACGGGATCAAGGTCGGGTCGTACGGGCCAGAGTGGTGATATGTCGAAAAGGGGGAGGACTGGTCTAGTTGATCTATCGGGTCCGCAAACGGACGTTTGTGGGAAGAGGTTGGGCGGACGTGGCGGTTGGCGGCGCGGTGGGAGGAAGAAAGCATGGCCAAGGGGCGGTGGGATTGGTCTCCGGGGTAGCGGTCTTTGAGGCGGAGAGAGTCGCCGCGGCGGATGGGGAAAGATTCATCAGAGGGAGGTGGTGGGGGGTGGTTGAGGGAGGAGGAACGGTTGCGGGAGGGGAATGTGGTGGATGGAGGGAACTGGTTGGACATTTTGCTGGGAGGTCTGGGTCTGGGGGATGCTGGTGTAGAATTATTGTTGTCAATGCTTGGACGGGAGGTGGCCACGCTGTTGGCGCGGGACAGGATGGTCCCTTCGGACCAGTTTCGGGAATGGGTAGGTCTAGGTGGGATGGCTGAGCGTGTGGATAGGGTGCGGTCAACTCCTGGTGGTGAGGGTGGGAGCTGCTTGTTCAGACTGAGACTGCTGCGGGTGCTTCGGATGCTGCTTGTTCTGCTAAGAAGACGACGGAGAAAGGGTTGTTCTTCCTCGTCACCTTCAGTGTATGAAAGATTTCTGGTGTGTTGGAATTTTCGACGGATGCTACCAACCGCAGAGCGGGTTGGTGTTGTTGGTGACTTTGTTGAAGCTGGTGGTGATGGTGGCAGGGGTGTAAATCGTGTTGCGCAAACCTGGCTTGGTTCAGGCTCATACAATGGTTCTAGGATATATTTTGAAGCCTGCGTAACTCAAGAGTTTAGTATCTTGTTCAAGCTTTTGTTTCAAAGTCAAACTCTTGTGCTGAAGCTATTTATTGGGGTCCAGGGCTGGTATCAAGGAACTTGGAACTGTCGCCAAGAATTTCGGGAGTGACGCAAGTGTAGGTCAAGATCGTCACTGGCCACGAAAACCAAGCCGCCAGCACAGCAGCTGCCGCTGACGCCATCCTATGAAAAGACCTCACGTATATAAAAGCAAAACCCCCGAGCTTCCGGAGGTTTTACCCACATCTCACAGACGGAAACGATAACAAGTTCAAAAACAAGCTTACCCATTGCTTGTCTCCTGGCAGGCCGTACTCATCCCTGCCAAATTCGTCCAGCGTCCTCCCGGCTGGCATTTTAGCGGCAAGGGCGCAAGCTGGTATTAGGCGGGTCTTGGAAGCTGTTTCAGCGGGGTCCTTTGGTCTGAGCGTGTAAGTGGGCGCTGAATATATTTCCAAATTGGGTCGAGATGTCAACCAGAGAACAAAGAACAATGGAATGATGTAAACACACAATGAGATTCTTATATCGACCAAATTCCCACATAGATACAAAGAACAAGAGGAAAAACGCGGGCGACGCTGTGCGACCAGGTGTCTTTATGATCACCTTCCAAAGCGGCCTTCTTCGGCAGGAAGAAACGGTGCGCGGGGCCTCTCCCTCCTGCAGTACACTAGTTCCAGACTCAAAACAGTCATGTGTAACCTCTGGATTCTGCTGCAGAAAAAGGACCAGACGTCACTGGACTCATTTAGCCAGGGAGATGCAACGAACACGCGGTCCAGACCTGAGCTCCAGACTGGTCCAAGCCAAGG
The DNA here is from genome assembly GCA_030512305.1 of Cercophora samala. NCBI lineage: Eukaryota > Fungi > Ascomycota > Sordariomycetes > Sordariales > Lasiosphaeriaceae > Cercophora > Cercophora samala. The sequence continues at coordinate 31,729 of JAULSY010000067.1, read as the reverse complement.
GATCGTCAGCCTGTTGCCCGTGATAGGCAAGGACTCTTCTTCAACTTCACCCAGACCTCTGTACACCATCTCCCATAGTATGCGTGATATGGCCCCCCCTATCAAACTCTTCATGCCGGTCAGCCCACCTATACATAGATGTTCTTACATATACGGATACTGTCTGCCTGTTGACGAGTGGTGACGCCGTGAATATGCCAAAGGCAGTTGAGTGGAGACTGTGATTGGCTGGGGAAGTCTAACTGTAGACGCACTGACCAATGGAAGCCGGAGACAAAACCCGCCAGATGGTCGCTGCCTCCGCCGGTTCCCCGATAAACGTTCCATAGACTTCAAACAGTCAGGTCCCAGGTCCCTGCAGAAGGAAAGTCCAAACACCGGACCATCATTGGTTGCCGTTCGCTACCTTCCAGTCGGTACAGGTCTCACAGAGCCTGGGCCCTGCAGCATCGACATCGAAACGCGACCTTGGGTCTGTCAGAGTCTGACCAACCTCTCACCGGCCTCATCTGCATATATTATATTGCTGTTCACGTGAAGACCCAGCCACTGCCGGTGCCTGGCTAGCCGCGTCATCTGCCATGTCGCCGCTGGTGGACTACACCTCCGACTCGGACGCGGATTCCGACACGGCCAACCCAGCTCCTTTGCCAGCCAAAAAGCCAAGACTCGGCGAAGCTGACACCGGAACTGCTACGGCTCCATCGAGTGGCCCGTCCCCCGAACTGCCTCCTCTCCCGGCATCATTTCACGACCTTTATGCCTCCACAACCCGCACATTTGACGACCCTTCCCTCCACCAAGGCCGATCAAGACAAACACCACACATCCCTGGAAACTGGCCCAGCCATGTCTACATCGAATGGCGCCCACCACCAGATATCAAGACCATACTGTCGGCGCTGATATGTTCAGTCCAGTCACAGATTTCAGAAACTGACCCCCAAGTAAAAATAACCAGTCTCCTGGAGAGCGAACTACGCGTGGCATTACCACTGCACATCAGCCTATCTCGTCCCCTTAATCTCACCACTTCCCAGAAAGATCGGTTTCTCTCTGACGTTCAGAAAGCCCTCGCTTCGGACCACCCATTCGAGATAGAGCTCGGGAGGGTGGAATGGCATTTCACCTCGGAGAGCGGACGGGCGTTTCTCGTGATGAGAGTCATCTGTCCGTCCGGGAACAATGAGCTTGTGTACTTTCTATCCAAGATTAACGACCTTGCCCAACTATACGGCCAGCCCCAGCTCTACACGTGGGCCTCGGCTGCAGAAGGGAAGGAGGTTGCAGATGCTTTTCACTTTTCAATTGCTTGGTGTCTGGGCAAGCCGTCGGAAGATCTCGAGCGCATCACGGAGCGGGCTTTCGCTCACCCTGAGGTGCAGGCTGTCAAGAGATTGTTCAAATTGACTGTCTGTAGCATCAAGGTCAAGGTTGGCAATGCGGTAACGGATATTCCGCTCAAGAAGGAGGATGAGAAGAGGAACAAGAGGAGGCACAATTCTTTGCTTGGGTTATAGTGATACAGAATATGGTTTTGCTTGAGCACAGATTTTAAGCGGTGAATAAGCGATGTCATGCAACGGGTTGGATGAAAATGTTGGACTCAGAGATAGCAAGTAGAAGGCACATTAAGCGGTTAGTTCACACATCACATCATGACTGTCCTTCTTTTTCATTGCAGTCGTATGTATCCTAGAAATGGCTTATCCCGAATGACTGTAAGAGTTTAACCTTTTCAGTGTAAAGATACACTCAAGCCAACAGCTCCTCGACAACCAAACCTTCACTTGTGAAAGATGTCGTGAACCTTGATGCCGTCATGTCCGGGGATCTGTGGTGTCACTGGACGAACAAAAATCCACCATCTGGTAACTCCAACATATGAGGTCCTTTTCGTCGTCTGGACCCTCACCCTATACTTTCAAACACCCACCAAATAAAGCTTCCAACCCCCTCCCCATCCACCTCTGAAACCCTCGTGAACCTCACTTCCACCGACATGCCTACAAAACAACCTCCAACACACCCACCACCACCATCTTTATTCTCAATCCTTTCCCATTGCCCTCTCCTGCGTCAAACCTAGTCCCGGACCCGGTATATCATCCTCCTCTCCCACCCACGACTCACCCCTCTCTCTTCCCCCCTCCTCACAACATCACCAACCCCCCCCCCCCCCCCCCCCAAAAAAAAAGAAAAAGAATGAGAAGAGAAAACAAAAAGCAAAAAGTTTTAAACCTCCCGTTTACACAAACGCCAAACGTCAAAACTCAAGACCCCCCCCCCCCCGTTTACAAACGCCAAAAAAAAAAAAAAAATCAAGTCAACAACCCGCCCACAAGCGAAGAACCCATGGCGCCCACAAACGCCCACAAACGCCCACAAACGCCAACATCACCACCACCATCACCGCCCGGCCCGTTCACGAGCAGCAAAAGCCCCAAGACCCCCCGCGAGCGCGAGCACCAGCAGGCGTCCAAAAAGCCTTGCTCTCCCCCCGCGTGCATACGAAGCGGTAACGTCATCATCTACCCCCGTCTCGAGGAAGCAAACCAAAAAGCCCGGGTTTCGGTCCTCGGCCGCGGCGGGGGGGGGGGGCACCACCCCCGGATCCGGGAACAGGAGGAGACCTGAAAAGATGGAGAGGGAACGGGAGGCGGGAGTTGCTGCCGCCGTGGATAGAAAAATGGGGGGGAGGGGGGGGGGGGGGGGGATCAATTGTTGGGTGGTAACCGCTGCTTGTCAACCACGAGAGGGTTAGTAAATTTGTCCAGTTCGAATTTGAAACTGGTTTTGTGTTTGTAAAGAGCAACTTTACATTGAAGGGATCGGTTGAACAGACTTGCTGCTCTTGCACCTTTTCTTGCTCCTGCTTGACTTGGATCACAAATCAAATACAAAGGAGGATGTGTTTGAATGCCAACATGCAATTTTCAACTAATAAACAAACGCTGCTCAAAAATATGTACAAACAAACGTCCGCCCAATCGCTGTCATGACAAGCGCTATGCATCAACTTCCGAGCCTCATTCAAACAGACGTGTAAACCCAAAAGCACAAGTAGCCTGCTAGAATGCAGCCGAACCAGAAATGCTCCGGACTCATCTCGAGTATTTCAAGCCAGAGATCAGCGTGCCACCGGTATACAGATACAAACAAACTGTACGCTGCTGCATAGAAAAGAAAACGTCCAAGCAACACTACAGTCCGTCCAATTTTAATCCAGCTATTCTAGAGCTCGTCCACTCTAGGGAATTCAAAACTCCACGTCCTTGGACTCACCGGCAAGCCCAGGAAATACTGCGTGAAGCGCTTGGTCTCGGTAGAAAGAATCAGCCAGCTAAAACACAGTTAGCAATGATTCTTCACGACAAGTAGCAAAAGAACATACGCCTTGGCAGGGAAACTGATCCACCCTTTCAACACAAACTTTGTCACCTTGATGATCCTCTCCCACTCCTCCGCCATAGCCTCCGTACTCGACATCGGCTCATGGCGTTGTGTCTCTACCTCTTCATCCAAATCCTGCTCATCAAGCGCCTTCTTGATGGGACCCACGCTCAGAATCTTATTCACCACCACCTTCTTGGCCCCTTTATTCTCCTCCGCCTCTACCATCCCTCTAAACTTTTGGATAGCGCTCATCGAGCTGCTCAACCTCGCATACGTGTTGAAAAGTGCCACCAACTCCGTCCTTTTCAACACCGGAACCTGCGGCTGGTCGTTGTTGTCAAACTCGAACAGCACCTTCAGCGCAGTCCCATACCCAGCCGTCTGCAGCTTGCCCCACAGCCGGCACTTGTCGCACCCGACACAGTCCATCAGACGGCTGACATTTCTGAATCGATTCCGGAAGTCCTCCTTGAGCGAGGGCCCCTCTCCATTCTTGAACATGAGGCTCTCGTCAAAGATCTGGGGCACGCTCGCGGCCTTGGTAGTGACAGCCAAAACCTTCTCACGGGTTTCGGCATCCTGAGCCGGGTCGCCCGTGCAAAAGGTGTAGCCTTGTTCGGCGGTAAGATAGGGCCCAAGTTTGGCGACGGCGCGGGAAAGAAGAGCGTAGTTGAAGTAGAGATTGCTGATGCGATCCGGGAACTGGTGCAAACGAGCCTTGTAGCAGCCGAGATTGGGCTGCCATTGACCCGTGGTCTGGTTGAGAAAGTCCCAGCAGAGATGGGTCGAGATACTCGCGTGCATGCCGGACATGACCCTGTAAAAGACACGCTTCTCGAGACATTCATCCTCGGCTTCGAGACCGGTATTGGCAACGAACGGGGTGAGCGGGTTGTGCTCCCTGGTTTGCTCGAGAACATGCTGGCGGCCAGCCGCGTCCAGAACAGCCTTGAAATCCATCGCCGCTGGTCCACGAGCCGAGGTATCCTTTCCAAGCGCTGCGTAATGAGGGAAAGAGCTTCTCTGGAAGCAGTTCTCCCGGTATATCGCATCCCACACCTGCTTGGCGCCATCGCCTGCATACCCAGTAAACCTCTCTGGATTACGCAACAAGCTCACATAATCCCCCTTGGACGTGGCGCTCTCGTCTTCAGGAACGCAGTAATCTCTGTCGTCGCACTCGTCGTCGTACTCAACAACACAACTCTCCCCAACCCCCTCGCCCAATTTTCCCTTGAGCGGTCGTACTGGCTCCTGTTTCTGAACCGCCTTCCCAGGATGTTGCGCCCTCGGCCCCTCGAGCTTTCCGAGCTCTTTAGCCCTCCACACTGGCGGAATATCCTCCTCATTATCGAGCGTCTCTACCGCGCAGGCAATGTTCCCGCACATGCCATTCTCGTCATTCCAAAACGGGCACTTCTTGTGGAACAAATTCACCCGGTAATGGCTGAAAAAGTCCGTCGTCTGTGTGAGCTCGTCAAGGGTCGGCTTGACATTGCGATTGAGCCGCTCGAGTGTCGAGTACGAGGCGCATGCGTCGCTCACGATGGCTTTTGGCGATATCTGCCAGAGGGAACCGTTAGAATGATATACATGAAAATCAGCCGCCGTTGCAACAGCGGCAATGGCACAATTGGATCTGGGTGGTGGTAAAGGTAATGGTAACGGTGGGGCCAATGCATCTGCACCATAGAAAAGAAAGGGGGAGGGACTAATAAGAAAAGCGTACCGCGCATGCATCTTGAGGTGGCGCTGGTGGTGATGCAGAAGGTTGTGAGTTTTGGCATTGCACTGCTGGACTCCAGAGTGCGAAGACTGATAGATAAAAGAGACGGGCGGCCGACTTCATCGTGAAGTAGGGGGTGACCTGTAGAAGGCCTTGAAACGGATAGGGTGGTTCTGGTCAGAATAGTCGGCTAGATGTTGCTGCTTTCGAATGAGAATATTCGTAGTCTGTATGTCCTATGCGAGTGTAACTGATTGATCTTTGTGTCGGTGGTCTGGAATGCTGTCCAGAGACCCGGGTCTGAAACGTCGCCGTTATAATATATGTGGTCCGACGTCAGCGTCCCGAGATGACAATTGGCGATAAGAGGTCTTATCGGGAGGGCCGTTGTGGCCGAGCGGGAAGGGCGATCGACGGTGCGCTTGGCGTTTTCTGGAAAGATTGCAGAAGGGATACGCAGAGTGAACAGGAATGATGTGATGCTGTGGCAGCAGCTACGAAGTGAATGCTGGAAGTGGCCGGGGCCGAAAAGTTCGCAAGGTCAAGTTGGTAAAGACCAGGTGGTCAAATGGGAGATGTTTGTTCTTTTTCAAAGATATGGCCACCGTCCGTGGCTGGGGTCGCGAGAGGAAATGTGGCCAGAATGAAAATCAGCAGATGTCGATCTGCCGACAAACGATCGAATTGCTTGTAAATCACGAAAAACCGGCTGACACTTGTTGCCTTTTTTGGTTCTCGGATCTGATGGGAGCACTAATACCATGGCATGGCATGGCACTACACTGGCAGCGTATCAGTGCATCCTTCTGAGTACGGACTATGGCCCGGCGCTTGCTCGTACGCGACATGCAATGCTCATTGTCCTGCCTTTTTCTTATTCAGTTCCCAAAACTGCCAGCGTGGCGCATTGGAGCGGGATGTAACCGTACCTGGATGGGGAGATCGCCTCAACCCCGCGATCATTCAACAGCTGGAGGAGGGGCACCTAATCAGGGTATATCTACGCATGACGCCTGTTTTGATGCAGGTTCCTGTACGGGCCTAATGGTTTTGGTTATTATTCTTAATTCATCACTACATAGCCAAACAATCCATCATCTCCATCTCCGGACGGCTTTGTCCGGTTTCCATTATCTCTCCTGTCCGCTGGCCAATGTCCGCCAGCCACTTCTGCCTCGGCCCTCCAACGGCCATCAGAAATCCGTGCTGCTTCTTGAATCGTGGCTCAATCCATGCGCTCATCTCCCCTCCTATTCCAGAGCCTATCAATGTTTGCAAATTCTTTCGCAGGTGTGGCGCTTCGAGATCGAAAGTCGGCTGTCAACGCGTAGGTAGGTGCCTTGAGACATATAGCCTTGCTGCCCTCACATGAGCGAGCAGCACTTGCCTCTACAGTTAAGGTGATGATCGGTATCCGGTTGTGGGCCTGGCCCCGAGCGCTAATCGTACAGCTGTCCCCTACTATTACTTTCTGACCTCGTAGCTCCTCACTGCGGAGGTTGGTAGTTAAGGGGGCGCCTAGAACCACAGATTAGTTTATGGTCCATTTCTTGGGAATCATCGTTGCAGGAGAGTGCTTACTTGAAGAGCAGAATATGAGGCTCTGGCTCGTGCACTTCGTAGTGCTCCCATCCAAGACTTTGTGTAATGCCCATCGCCCGCCATTCCTCCTCCCACAGAAGCTTCAGAGTGCCCTTGGACTGATCATGGTAGTCTTTGGGAATGGCCTTGAGCATAGCCTTGGGAAGCTGCACGTGGCGGTATTCATATTCGTTGTCATTGTACCTGGGAGTTGTTAGGCCTAGTCGTTCGGGCGGTGTGCCACGGGTGACATCCAGCGGCGTTGCTTACCGTGTAGAGTAGTGAATGGCCTCAATAAACTCTTCAAGACGTGCCCGCTCGCTGTCCGAAAGCGGGCGTGGGCTTGGGTTCCGGCGGGAGGTGTCAATGCCCATCTCATCTAGTGTTGCCATTTTGACTTGTCGGCGGGATGGCCGGCGGGATAAGAAGATTAGAGTTATGTCGCGAGAACTTGTGCGGGAATCGAAACGTTGTCCCGAAGGAAAGGGGCACAGTGGCTTGTTGGGTTGAAAAAGTATCAAGGTCGCGCGATAGTCGTGTCTAGCCTTGCACCTTGGGTACGTGGGGTAATATCGGGCCAAATCGAGGATGCCGATGGATGGTCTTGGTAAAAAAAGCCTCTGGGGTTCAGAGTTGGTGATGCGGCCGGAGGCGGTGACGGAGAGCGTGTGGAAGCTCGGGTGGAAGAGAAGTTGTCGTGTTGCTGCGCGTTGAGTGTCGGTGTCGAGGCGTGCGACTTCGCTGGTGGAGGAGGGGAACAGAAAGAGGCCGAACGTAAACAAATCGGTTCATGTGTTTGGAAGGGCCCTGCCGCACTTGCCATGCGCTAAATTTTTGACCCCTCCGGCCCACTGGCAGCTTGGCACGGGCCATAGGGTTGGTTGAGAAAGTGACATTGCGATGGTTTGACATCGCTGGCAAACAATAGGTTTCCGCTGTACAATATTTGCAGTTTTTAGTTGAAGTACCTAGCGAGGGGTAGATTGTTTCTGGTACAAGGCAACATAGCCTCACATTCATGGCTTGCTCTCGCCCTGTACCCCTTGGGCTGTTTCTTATTGTCGCATTGTTCAGAGCTATTAAGTGCCAGATGACATAAGCAATTCAAGATGCCTAACATATCAGGCGAGGAACAAGGGAAGCCCCGGTCCATGCGCCTGGTGGCCCCTGCTGGGTGGTACCTTCCCTGAAGCCAGGAACACTTGGGGCAGGAGCGCCTGCCGACAGTTGAGAGTTGAACTGTATGCAAAACTCTGAATTCCCAGCCCTTTTGCAGCGCCAAAATTGCACCGCTCCTGGACAGCTGCCACTGCATTGATTCGTCCCGTACAGCTAAAGCTCGCAGACACGACGGGACTTGCACCCCATCCATCAACCTAGTCATCCATATCCATCGCAGGGGGCTGGCTGGGCGCGGGAACTCTTGTACTCCTGTATTACTCCTAACCTGACTAACAAACCTGTGTTCGCTTTTTTTGCGTCTGCGCTGCGCCCACCAAAGAGAACCGCATCGCACTGCTACGCGTCTCCCACAGCCGCAGAGCAACAGCTTGCGCGCCGCCCTCCCGTCACAAGTCGCCATTGAGGCGCCTGCACCACATCCATCGAGACAGCTGCCATCGAGTTGATCTGTTTTGTGCCAATCCTGCTCCGCTGCAGCACCGCGCAATGGACAACAAACGGAAAGCGGGCCCGACAGGCGCCGCTGAGAATGACGACCGAGCTGCCAAACGACGCAAGGTCCCCAGGGTAAGTGTTTCTCCAAGACTTCCCCGTTGCCCGTCTCGTGGCGCACATCTGCCACGTTGGGATGCAAGTGTCAACACGGCCACTAACCATGGGGAAAGCCTCCACATGAGTACGACCTGATGAAGGGCGAAAGCCCCGAGTCGACTTCAGCCTACGGCCTTGCTTTCTTGGAAACCATCCGCAGAACCAAGGACAAGAGGTTAGTATGCTCTTGTTTTCCTGCGTCTTGGGAGATGAGACCTAACAACAATGGCTTCGCAGCGGACGACTGGTGGCTAGTTACTTCGAGAACCTCCTCCCTCGTGAGAAGAACAAGGACTACTATGCGCGCATTCGCATGCCCATCTCCCTGAAAATTATTGAGCGCAAACTCCTCAACCAGGACTTTGCCAACATGTCTGAACTCGAAAGCTTCTTCAAGCGAATGGTCACCAATGCGAAGGAGTATTATCCCAAGAATTCCGAGATTTTCGAAGACGCCGAGCGTGTCAGAAAAGCGCTGAGCAACTACATGACCAAGACAAACCCGGCCTACAAGTTAGTACCGGGCTATAGTTGCACTGCTGCGCCTATACCCGATAATCTAGAGTCTGTGGGTTTTGCGGCCGAAGATACAGGAGGTGACGAGGACGATGTGGTGGGCGAAGAGGATGCTGAAGGTGAGGAAGAGGAGGATGAAAACGAAGATGGCGAGGAAGATGACGAGGACGAGGAGGACGACGGGAATCCGAGAAAGATCATCCTGAAGCGAAGGGGATCGAGCAACGGCGTTCAACGTGGGCCCGAATCGGCGCGGAAACGTGACAGAAGTGGGAGGGTCAAGGCAGACCATGAATTCGAGGGCGTCCCGTACAGGGGCCTCAGCTTTCAACACGCCCAGGAGAAGATTGTGGAGGAGCTCATTCGAAAGGCAGATGAAGAGTAAGCAACGACGAACTGTTTGTACGGACCCCTGCTAACCTTGCTTACGTAGCGGTGGCCCGTATTTCTTGGACTTCATCAATCTCCCACCACGCAGCTTCAAGGATTATTTTGCTGTCATCACCTCTCCGTTGTCGTTGAAGGGACTGCAAAAACTTGTCAAGGGCATTCATGGCCGCCAAGCTGCCACTGGCATCAGCGACTTCAAGAGCTGGACAGCTTTTGAGGAGAAGGCCAGTTTACTTTGGACCAATGCTCATTTTTACAATGAGGATGGCAGTGAAATTCACACTCTAGCCACAGAGTTGAAGGTATGAATATTCAGGACGGCTGAGCAGCGATCAAAACTAACCCTTGACCTTACAGCAAGCCTTCCTTGACGAGCTCAACGCGGCGAAGGCAGTCGTTCCGGAGCCACCTCAACAGCCCAAGATTAAGCTCAAGGTTGGTTCGGGCCAGGATACGCCGGTACTGGGGGCCAAAAAGATCACCATTCATGTCGGCGGCTCTAAAGGCAGCGCAACAGGATCACCAGCACCACCAACCAACCGCTCAAGTGAATCGGGTCCTGTTCCACCTCAAAATTCATTTACCACGGCTGCTAGCTTCCAGCTGGATAAATCGATGAGTTTGCCTTCAGCGGCAGGGTCCCCGAGCCCCTCTATCCTCGCTCCCGGGCCACCAAGCATGGCTCCACGGCCCAATGGACATGTTCCGAACCCCATGAACATGATGAATGGACAACACAGTTATCCTGGGCCGCATTATGGACTTCAAAACGGACATCCACCTCCTGCACCTGCACCGGCACCTGCACCACCTCCCCCTCTGTGGGACAACTTGTTTCGCGCCCCTGGCAGAAGTAAGTTTTGATGTTCTACTTTTGCTCAATAAACCCATTGCTAATAGCAGAACAGGTATTGCCGACTCTCTGTTGCCCAGTGTTCTTGTCCGGACACATCCAACAGTTCCAGGAGACCGCCGGTTTCGGATGGAAATTCCAGCGGACCCGAAGCTGGCTCAAAACAGTGTCACTTTCCACCTGCCAGCTAGCCACAGCAGACTACAGCTGATCCCCCGGCTGGCGTTCTTTGAACAGCAGGGACGCCAGTACAAGCTCATGGTTCAGATCAACGGGCAGATGGTTGGCAGAGCCACCCCGATTCCCGTACCTGATGACCCTCTGCCACTCAATGCAATGGTGTTTGATTTGGGTCTAACTCTGGGCACAAACATGATTGTCGTGACAGTCGTGGCATCCCTGCCCAAGGGTCAAAAACTAGAGAATGGCGCTAGCGCTGAGGTAGAGAAGTTGACCATGAATGTCCACCTCACGAGGGTGTACTAGAAACACAATATGTTTTTGTTTTGGCGTCAGGGGGTGTATTTGCGCGGTGGCGGTTACTCTTGTCTCTGGTTCCTTGTTTATTTGGGGGAAAAGGGAATGGATGGGCGGATCATATTTATGGCTTCAGTTTTTGGCGTGTTTCTGGATGGAGCATTTAGGTCCTGGCACAGCAAGGCAGGGCAAATTAGCGTAGCAGTATTATGGCACCAAGGCTTCTTTCTGTGTATATGTATTGATATAGGTCACCAAGCGTAACGGAGAATCGACATGCAACATGTCTTTTGGAGCTTTTTGGCGACCAGATACAAGCAATCCGGACTAACTGAAGTTCCACTTTCTTTTACACAGTTGAGGATAATCTACCTACTTGTAGTTCTTCCTCCTCCCATGAACAGTAAGCACCTCCGATCTCGTTTTCCTACCCACAGCTCACGTTCATCATAGATACCCGCCCCCGATACAAGAGAACAAAGTGAGGGTCTCCATTGTCTCCCTTGAATTGTTTACCAATATTCCGAACGCGGCTACCCTTTGAAGACATGGCGCCCCCAGAATCCCCTGGAATGGTGTCCGCATTCCTCGACACAACAAAGCACGCGACTGCGCGCGTTCGCCCCTTTATTTCCTACTCCGGTTTACAAGTCACCTTATCATGACAATTGGCTCCTTTGTTACTGTTCAGTGTCCAACCGTTTTGAGCTACTGCTCCCTCGCAACTCAAGCGGCTACATGTTGTTTTTCTTTGAAGGCTAAACAAGAGCCATTATTTGCGGCTTGGTCTGTTGTGGCTTTTTGTTTTTGAAAACCTCTTACAATGCCCCGACGGTCGGTGAAATTGGTTTCTGCCGGTGTTGATCCTACACCGAGGAGATCGACCAGGCTTGCTTCGAGAGAAAGCGTGGAGAACAAGCATCATCTCGAAGGCCAAGAGGAAGCGACAGGATCAGAGTCAGCCGCCGGGGAGAGAACAAGACCGGATAGCTCTGACGGGGAAGAGGAAGAAGAGGACCCGGAAGCGAGTGTTTACCCTGCTTCGTCCCCCTCGGAAAGACAGCCATCGCCGCTGGAAGAATACAAACACCACATCTTGGAACTCGAGCTTGAATCCGAATACAGACCAGAGCAGCAAAGCTCTTCATCACCACCCCAGCCATTTCTCCATAAACCACCTCGATCAGAAATCGCCATGGACTCACCTGAGCCGTACCTCCGCGGAGGCGCGAACGACCGAGGTCCTTCCACCCCAGGCTCTCAGCGTCCTCGCAGGCGCAGTCCCGAGACCAGGCGTTCGAAAAGCCCCGGGCAGACCCGTCCGCGCACCCCGGGAAGCCGCCGGGAGGAAACCGCCGGCTCCCCCCGCCACCTCCGCACCCCCGAAACCTCCGGCCGCAAGCAGACCGGGGCCAGGGTCAGGTTCAAAGACCCCGAAACAGCCCCGCCCCGAGATCCCGCCGCGGGCAAGGTGACCAAGGCCGAGTTCGACGCCCTGCAGGCCGCCGCGCAGGCCCTCGTCGAGGCAAAGTACGTGTACCCCGACCACCTCCGGTACCAGCTCGGCAACCTCGAGACGAGCGTCAAGCCCAGGCTCGCGCCCGAGCTCAAGAAGCACTACCAGCGCAACGACACGGACCCGGTCGTGGTGGCCCAGCGGGCGGAGCTGCTCGCCATCCAGGAGCCGCTCCTCAAGGTCTACGGGGACCCCCAGCGGGACCCGGCCGACGCGGCCAAGGACGGGAGGGTGCTGGACGGGGTGAGGAGCTGGCTCGACGAGGTCGTGCTGGGGCGGGAGAGGGTGAGGCCGTGCGGGCGGAGCGTGGCGAGGGAGCTGCTGGGCGCGTGGAAGCCGACGCAGCTCGAGTTCAACTTCACCAAGCCGCGGGATGGGGAGGAGATTGGGAACGAGTGGTTCGGGGCCGTCTGGCAGGACCTGTACCTCAAGGCGTCGCACTTTGGGGAGGAGTACTTTGGGGAGGGGCTCGGGTTTGGGGAGGAGGTGCCGAACGGGGGGGATATTGGGGATCTGAAGAAGATTGACAAGGTGTGGACGACGGGTGTGGGGGGGTCGAAGAACCTGGTGTGGTTTATCAGTCAGGTTGCCAGACAGGATAATGGGTATGAGGGGGGTTGGGACGTGATGCTCTCCAAGGCCGTGCAGAGGAAGTTGCTTGTTGTGGGAGTGCTGGGAAAGGTTTTGGAAAGGCAGGTGTTTGATGACCTTTTGTTTGGCGCCGATCAGGAGGCGAGAGACATGTTGGAGGCTGCCGACAAGGCTTTGGAGGCTTCCGAGGGTAGGTTCAACCCGCGCCGAGAGAGAGAGAGAGAGAGAGAAAGATGACTGACATGAGGTGATATGGCTAGGTTACCGGCGCACAAGACTTCGGGCTGAAAAGATCGACATGTACATGAATGACAGGCAGCTCACCCCGGAGTTCTGGAGCTACGTTGACATGCTCAGCATTCAAATCACGACCTTGCTGCTCCCGCTTCTGAATTTGATGGACCAGAACTTCAACAACAGCCGAGCCAAGTCCCTTCAGGGGTTCCATCAAAAGATCCACGATATTGTCGCCGAGGCCGGGTTCTTGTCCCTGCACATGGCTCACTCCAAGAACATTTTCCGTATTTCCGCGCCCTTCCTGGGCCAGGCGTGGGCCATTGACCAAAACAACGTCGACGACAGAGTCTTTGACGGGTCCGCGAGCGCGGTCGCCAAGCTCGAAGCGAAAGAGAAGCAAAAGTGGGCAAAAGAACAAGTACTCTACAAAAACGACCCAGAAAACTACCGCCCCGAGCCTACGTGGCGGGAGAAGGCGTCGAACCTAGGGTTCCGGCGTGTTCTCTGGGCCATCCTGGGCTTCATCCCCAGCTTGCTCTACTGGAGGGTAAAAACGTACGGCGAGTTCCCACCCTGGGACTCCAAGCCCGATGTCAAGGGCACCGTGTGGAAATCGCCGCCATACCTGGCCAAGGTGCAGATCGTCGTCTGGCCCAAGTGCGAGCGGTACGGGCTCATGGGCGACATCGACCCCGAGCTCAAGACGAGCAGAGAGGGAGAGTCCATCTCCACGCTGCTCAAAAGTCAGGTGGTGTACTACCAGGGCCGTACTGACAAGCGCGGTCTGTCTGCGGAAAACACCCCCACCCTTCTCGACTGGCTCAAGTACAAGGACGCCCTGTGGTGGAAGAAATGGTGGGACCGTCTTGTCGATCTGGGCTTCACCCTCTTCCTGCTCTACCAGCTGGCTCGGCTTGTCCCCATCTTCTGGCTCTTCCCCCAGGTATGTCTCGCCTTGGCCAAGCTGTTGGCTCTTGTCATCCTCGACATCCTCATTCGAGTTCTAACGTGGGCCATTACTGCTACAAAGATTGTCATGTACGTGACGTCCGCCATTGCGAACACCATCATGGGTTGGCTGGGCTTGGCGTTACCAGAGTCGGACGACTTGTCGTGGACAGCCCCCAGCTTTTCGGGCAGAAAGTTCAGGGTCCCCGGGTACAACTTTGGAGTTGGCGACAAAGAGTTTGAGATTCCCGGTTTCGAGGGGCAGACGTACAGCATTCCCTGGCTTCGCGGCAAGAGGGGTAGGGAGCGGAAGCCGGATTATCTCGACGAGGTGCTCAGTGACGACTTTGCAAAGAGGCAAAAGGAGCTCGAGGCGGAGAAGGAGAAGACCAGGCAGAGGGCCAGGGAGAGGGCAAAGGAGCTGGAGCGGCTGCAGCGGGAGAAGGAGCTGGAGGAGGAAGACGATATCGAGGTCACCAAGGTTGTCGAAAAGATCTTCCCTGGCCCCATCACTCCTCCCCCATCCAAGGTTAAAACTCCAATCATGACGCTCAAGAAATCATGGCTGCGCGCGGGAGAGGAGCCGGGACCCGATGTCTGGGAAGAGCACACGCCTGGTTACTTTGAGATTCTTACCGAAAAGGCCAAAGAATTGCCTCTCTTCAAGGACAAGGCCAAGGAGAAGCTCGAAGAGCAGAGGCGACTGGCCGAGTGGAGAAAGGAGAGGGCCGAGAAGGAGGGCGAAGTGGAAGGTGAAGAGGACGGAGAGTGGCAGAAATACGTCAAGCCGGATTGGTTCAAATGGTTTGGCGCGCCCACCGAGGAAGAACTGCGCCTGCAAGAGCAAGAGAAGCTCGCCTGGGAGGCTGCTCAGGAGGCGGCCAGGCGGGAGAAGGAGACCAGGAAGGAGAGGAGGAAGAGGGAGAGAGAGGAAGCTAGGCTCAAGAAGCTCAGAGAAGCCGAGGCCAAGGAGAAGAAGGAGCTGGAGGAGATCCAGAGGAAGGAGAGGGAGCTGGAGTTGGAGATTGCCAGACGCAGAAAGGAGCCGAAGGCGCCGGCGAAGGTCAGGCCGGAGTTCAAGAAGGAGGTCTTCAAGAAGTGGTGGGACACGACTGTTGGGGATTTGGGGCTGGGTTGGAAGGAGTTGATTGTCTATTATCCTACTGTTACTCACCATTTACGCCGCCAGGCTGCTGAGGATTCTGGGGAGACTGGGCCGGCGGAGGAGCTTTAGGTTGGGAAAGGCAAAAAGGCGTTTATTGGATAGTGGTTGGCTTTACACCTTTTTCTTTTCTCTCTTTTCTCTTTTGCTTATATCGTTTAAATCTATTTTCTATCTCCCAAATGCTACTCTCTGGCCTTCCTTGCCTTGCCCATCATGATGACATGATGAATATATCAAAGGAGCAGGCTAGCCAACCATTTGTTATGCTGCTTGTCGGCGAAAAGACCATCCGGTGTCCCAGCTACCCGCCATTATCGTCCCATTCCTTCTCGGCCAGTGATGTAGACTTGGCAAAACGTGGGCCTATTCTGTGACATTTTGTGCTTCAAGTGTCGAACCACGCGGCTAAGTCTGGGCCGTTTCGTTTCGTCTTCAAGGTTCATTTTCATTACCGCAGAATTTCACGGTTCTTGGATGTACATTTTTCTTTTGTTTTCCTGCATCATATGCAAATTTGACTTCGCATTTCAGTTATGTCATGTGTGTGATGTGATATATACTTTCTTTTTCGATAAGGTATATCCAACAAGATCCGCTGTGGGAAGAATAAATGTAAAACAAAAAAAAAACAGATATAAAAAATCAGCATAAAGGTGCCCGCTAAAATTACCATCGCTCGTTCTCTCTTCCCCTGCCAATTCTCCATTCAACCATAAAATATGAGAAGGGTAGCGGCAGTGCCGTATGTAGACTGGGTGGGTCATAGTCCCCTCGGGTTTGGTGTTGTTAATTTCTGGTGCGACTGGTGTATTTTTATTCCTCGGCACGAGGACAGCATCGACTTTCAATTCGATAGTCATGCTGCCTGAAAACCCAGTCACCAGATCCCGCCCAGATACCAGTTCATTCCGTACATCGTACTCCGAGGTGAATCGTGCCGGTACAAAAAGTTGCGTATTATTGATATGTGACAAGGCCAAAATACACTTAGAAGTGCTCCTTCCAGAACCGGAAGCGCACTTCACTGCTGCTAGCAGCCTTGGCAGCCTTCTTGATGTCACGAGCAGCAGCCGAAGGACCGCAGAAGTAAACACCGACCGTCGTCCTCATGTTGCCTTCCAGACCATTGAGATAAGTCCGGTTCTGGATACCCTCGCTCATGCTCTGGAAAATGCGGCCAAAGTTGGGACGACCAAAGTTTGTCCGGGCCTTGAGCTCAGTCAGAGGATCAACCGAGCTGCCGACCGAGTTGAGCACAATGTTCTGGGTGGTGTCCATGTCGAGCCTCTGGGTGAGGTAGGTGTGGATCTTGAGGAACTCCACGCCGCTGGAACCAGGGACGCGGGCAGCCTCGGCGGATTGCTCTTCGAGGGAGAGGAGGAGGGTCTGGAACCACTCAAAGGAGCTGGTGTCCTTGCAGACCCAGATGAACTCGACACGGCGGAGACGGGTGGGGGGGTTGGGCCCGTTGCGCAAATGCCAGATGTTCTTGAGAATGGCGGCCCAGGGGGTGACACCGATACCGGTACCGATCAGGACGGCGATTTCGTTCTCGAAGACGTCCTCGGCGGGAGCGCCATAGGGGCCGTCGATGCGGAGAGCGGGCATCTTCTGGCCGTTGGCAAGAGCGACGTCGTACATTCCCAAGGGGTCAACACCCTCATACAGCTTGGCGTGAAGACCACCAGCGCCGACAGCGTTACCAAGCTCGCGGGTGAAGTCACCAACCTGTCTGATATGAACCGAGACATAAGGGTCGTATGGGCAGGAGGTGATGGTAAACGGATGCCACTGGTACTTGGAGACGGAAGGAACCTGGAGGAAGAGCCACTGGCCGGCCTTGTACTTGAACGAAGGCTTGTTGAACTGGATCTCGACGACGTCTTGACGGTCTGTTAGTCAGATTCTCAATTGTAGGGCAGAATCGTTACTCACCATACGGATGCTTAACAACACGGGTGATCTTGGTCTCACGGATGGCACGAATCTCACGGTAGAGGCGCTCAATGAGGTAGAAGCCACCAGTCCAGAGCTCCCATCTCCAGCCAAGATAACCAATGCAGTGCTCCCAGTACTCGTCACCGGCAAATGGCGAAATGGCGTCGGCTGTGTCACGGACGAAGCACCCAACGGTGTGGGTGTACAGACCGAGGAAAAAGGGGATGAAAAGATGGTGAGTGTACCAGAAGGTTTCGAAAGACTGCTGTCTAATGCGGTGATGGGCGGTTGTGTACATCAGAAGCATGCAAAGAAGCATAACGTGGCCGGTGGCACCACCGGGCTGAACGTAGTGAATCTGCACAGCGGTCACAGGACGAATCTGTGTCTTCTCGACATTGTAGAAGCTGTACATGGTTAGCGTAGAGCTCACCTCCTTCTCCGTCCATCAAAACTCACTTGACGTAATGGGCTGCTGTGTGAATGATCGTAAACAACAGCATAGAGTAAGCAAGCTGCCTGTGCATCCAGATGTTCTCGTCGAGTGGGATGAACTTGATCTTTGGTCGGATGAAGCGCATGATAGTTCTGCATACGGGCAGCAGAATGAGCATACCGTCCACACTCAATACTAGACCAGCACCACGAGAAAGCCACACAGAGTATTGCAGCGTGTTGAGACCCGCCAAGCGGGCATCAGCTGCTTGCTTCCACCTAAACAACACAACCATTAGCTTAGTATTCTCTCAGCAGTTCCTCGATACCCTTCGATTTGACCACCATCTCCCCAGATAAAGCAGAAAAAGCGTACCATCCATAGGCAAAGATACCCCAATGGAACGTCCAGAAGAGGATGTGAAAGAGAATCTTCGACCCCGTGAGCTGCTTCTTCAGCAGTGGAACTAGCCCGCCCATTTTGACGACTGGTTTCCCCCTCTTGACCTGTTACAAGGACACACTCAAGGTATAGGCTTTGTGGCGATGTCGACCTGCGACCGTGGTGACGTCGACTATGGGCTCCGCAGGTGCCGCGGGAAGCAGGCGGCCTTCGATATATCTGATAGGGGAATAAATCGCGGTGGTGGTTGTTGAGTCCAAATCGCACCGCTGATGTTGTCCTCTATTCCCTGCTCTTAAATTATGACCACCTCCCAAGAAGTGGTGATGTATATATCCAACGTAGCCAACGATTGAGAGACCCGATAGTGCGGCGGTAATAGAACAAAAAAACAAACACTAAAAGTCTGCTATATGAAAAAAGAATAAAAGAGCGATTCTGAGCCAGCAGCTGAAGTGAAAGGAAGGACAGTAACGGGAGTCGCTCGCGGAGGAGGGCTCGTTTCTTTTACCTCGTCGAATGAGGGAGACGACGAAGGAGAGGGGGAGAGAAGGGGAAGAAACAGGTGATAGGTGGGTGGTGGGAAGGTCATAAAAGACGGTCCCAGGAAACAGGGGGAAGGAAAAAAGAATGAACTAAGACGTGATGTAACACTACCCTTTACCACCACAGCGCACACGGACACAAACACCAGTGGTCCAGCAGGGGGGGCACTTGGTGAAGGTGGAGGCAGAGTGGAGGGCCGGCAGGGCAGGGGCCAGGCGAGGCCACGGCAACAACCAAAGCCGTGCCTTTCTCACAAGTCTCTTCCTCCAGTAGTAAGGCTCAAAGTGTGAAACGTCTAGACTGGTTCTGGCAACCTCGCTCGCCTTTTCCAGATGAATTCTCCTAGACTGTCTTTGAAGGGGACAGTACGGCAAGACAGGGCGGATGGTGGGGCCAGGAAGACGGACTGTTGATGGCGGCAGCGATGCTTTGGCGGCGAGGAAGACGGCAGCGCAGTTGGGGAAATGCTTGGAGATCAGACGTAGGAGGTGGTTTCGCGGTTGCCCAAGCTGTGTCAGGTTCTGAAATTCTGGGGAGGCCTGCTATCAGATGGCAAGGAGTTGGTGGCGGTAGGCGCGCTGAAGTTGAGACGAAAGCTGTTAGAGGCGCTTTGACTGGGGGTGGGCTTGGAGGCGACCCTGATGTTTCGGTTCTGACAGGGGGTTGAGAACGTCTTGTTGGCGAGAAAGGGGTCGCCGCAATGGGCTTGGCGAGTTGTTGTTTCGTTTGCACGGTGGAAGAAATGTCGAGGATGGAAGAGTTCAAATCTGTCAAGAAACTCCAGGAAAGAGATGTTTGAGGGAGATTGAAAGAGAGAATCACAAAATGAAGGCAAGAGAGGACGTCGAAGGCGGCGGCGGCCACGACCTATTCTTAGGCATGGGCATTCTGATACCAAGACCTCGCGGGCGCTTAAACGGCTGGGATCTCGAACGACAGCATCGATTTCAATTTGTTCCGACAGAGATGCCACGGGCCGCTAGGCAGCTTTGGGATGTGGCACGTTGCGAGCACTCCAGGCCGTCGCATGTTGCCGATTCCTAGCCGCCAATCAGCGAGCCTCTTTGTCTTTGACATCACGTTCTGTGACTTGCAGGCCTGCATTTCTGCATCGACCGAGGTATGTAGAATACCCCCTTCTGCCGTCTCCTGAATGGTTACACATGCTTCGTAGCGGGTATGTAGTGTATGCTTAGGTCATAGTTCAGACTAGCAGTTATCGTCTCCATCCCATCACACTTGGTCATTCCCGCGCCTGCAAAAGCACAAATGATACTCACCGTATCCGTACCTTGTAGCGGGCTTTACGTGATCATCCGAAGTAGTGTGAAGTCTGAAGCCGATGTCATATAATGAAGATTCCCAGTCTGGTTAGAAAGGTCTAAATATAAGTGGACATGTTGTGGCCTTGTCCAGATACATGGCCAGGCACGGCGGTGCCCCTCCACGAAGAGAGCACATATGGAATAGGAGGTGTACCACCATACCAGGTCGCTGTCGTGTCTGGGCTATTCCTCACGGGGCCTAATGTTCGAGCTGGGAGGGAGGCACAGGCAGGCCGCGAGACGTAGACCACAGCCCATATCCCGTGGATGCTGATTCCATATCGTCAATATCAAAGGTGAGCAGCCATCAGCCGGTCTCACCGTGTGGCCAATCATCAGAAGCTTGTTGGATGCTGCAACAAGCTCAGCTGCGGCAAACCCCATGTCCACGTAGCACAGAGTAGCACAGAATCCCATGCCGATCTTGGATGGGATTTCTGGTTTCTAACAAGGCGGTTCCTTCGAGCGAGCGCTTCAGACTGTTGGTGCCTCACCAATACCGGATGTGCATCCAGAGTTCCCTGCTACCCGGCAGCCTCAAACGAACAGGTGCAGGGAGGGACTGCACATCGAGAGCTCGGACAGGTCTGTGACAGCGAGATGCAGGAAGGTATCCTCTCCTTCGCGCGATGGTGCCTTGATCGGATGGAAGGTTGCGGCATCGAGAAGGGATGGTCGTCAAGCCCAAGACCTTGAAACATGCCCTGGCCTAGTCTCGCTACGCAGTACCGGCAGCCGCTTCAAGCGTGTCCGAAGAAAGGAGAGAGGAAGCTTCGGAGAAAGCAAAGATATTTCCGGGGCTTTTGGTTGGTGTTGTGAGGTGTGGGAGATGTTCGTGGTTGTTGAAGGGGGGCTTGACCCTTCTTCTCCAAGTCAACAACACCAGCAGTTTTCCTCGTCAATGTTGACAACAACATGTGGAAATGCTCTTCAAGACATCGTTGATCTTCAAGAGACAATCCACATCGTTTTTTAAGCTTGTTTGCAAACGCGTGGCATGCCAGGTGCACACCATCTTATCCTGGCCTTGGAGGGCGCCTCGAGACGATCCGGGTCCTGCCGCACGTGGGGAATCGTACGATTTTTTTGAACACCAGACAGCACCGAGAGGCACTGATCCAGGCCCTCGGGACAGCTGCTGGGTATATAATAGTGAGTCTCCTCGTCCTCATCGGTTGTGAAGTTCTAGTTTTGACGCTTTTTCTGGATCCAGGTTTCGCAAATTGGCACCATCGAATAACTTCCGAGTTAGCCAGCAAACAAGGTGGAAAGGAGCTTGAGTAGTCCTGCAGGGTGCACCTGTTGTCAAGGTGAACCTCTTCAGACGAAAGAAGACCTTAGAGATTAGCAGATATGGCCGTGGATTCTGTCGTGTGTGGCTGTCCGAACATTGGACCTTAACGAACCGCCGTCCAGGAACCGATCAACAGCTTCTCGTGGGGTGAGGTTTCGTCGGTTGCAAGGCTATGACATCGTAAAGTGGGTGTCCCATGATCTCTCCAGAACGCTATCAACGGTGAGGAACGGCGTCTCGCAGCTCGCTCGCGGTGAGCGATAAAGTGCTTGCATTGGCGTGGCTCGGCTTGCGTGGCACTTTCTAGAGAGCATGGAGATTCCACGCAAACCAACTTGCTGAACTGTGGCTGAGCATATCGCGACACGAGTGCTGTGGCGGGGCTTATTACTGAAATGGCCCGCTGTCATTGGCCAGCTCCCCTCCGCTGCCCACCGACAGCGACAACCCCACCAATTTCTGGCGGGCTTTCGTCACTGTCAGGCACCACTGCACACTGTCAAGGATCCTCGGACTTTGGGAAAAGGAGACAGGCACTTGGAAGCAGCTGCTACTTTCCAAACATCACCGCTTCCCTCACTTACAACATCTTCCAAGCTGCCCACTACGGGACTCGCCCATTGACCCTCTTACTGAGTATTTGCTGCCCGCGCATCTTACAGCCTGCCCTGACGGCCCACGACTGTGATCATTCTTACAATCCACCCCCGTCTCCTGGCGTTTCGAGTCGCATCTGCATGACACGCCCACCATGGTGAGCACCAGCAACCGCAAGCACGGTCTTCGGAGCTTGCGCTTTCGGAGCCGGCGCCGGCATGCTTCTGCCCCGTCAAGCCCCCCGTGAATAGCTTCACTAACCATGCCCGTCATTCCAGGGTATAACGAGACGCGCGAAAGACAAGGCTGCGCGGGCCGAGCGCTCTGCTGGCGGAGCCTCCAGCTCGGCCAAGCCAAAGAAGGCGACGTACGACACCACCAAGAAGAAGGAAATCGGTGTCTCCGACTTGACCCTGCTGCGTACCGTGTCGAACGAGGCCATCAACGACAATCTCAAGCAACGGTTTGAGGGCGGCCAGATTTACACCTACATTGGCCATGTGTTGGTATCCGTCAACCCCTTCCGGGATCTCGGTATCTACACCGACCAAGTCCTCAACAGCTACCGGGGAAAGAACAGGCTGGAGATGCCACCGCATGTGTTCGCTATTGCCGAGTCTGCCTACTATAACATGAAGGCCTACAAGGAGAACCAGTGTGTGATTATCTCGGGCGAATCTGGTGCGGGCAAAACGGAGGCGGCCAAGCGCATCATGCAGTACATTGCGAACGTCTCGGGGGGAGAGGCAGGAGGAGATATTCAGCAGATTAAGGACATGGTTTTGGCTACCAATCCTTTGCTCGAATCGTTTGGCAACGCTAAGACTCTGCGAAACAACAATTCTTCTCGCTTCGGAAAATACTTGCAAATCCACTTCAACGCACAGGGCGAACCAGTTGGTGCCGACATCACCAACTACCTTCTTGAAAAGTCGCGTGTCGTCGGTCAGATTGCCAACGAGCGCAACTTCCACATCTTTTACCAGTTCACCAAGGGCGCTTCTGAGAACTACCGCCAAATGTTTGGCATCCAAAAGCCAGAAACATACCTTTACACCAGCAAATCAAAGTGTTTCAATGTGGACGGCATCGATGATCTGGCCGAGTACCAGGACACGCTCAACGCCATGAAGGTGATTGGTCTTTCTCAGGCAGAGCAGGACAACATCTTCCGTATGTTGGCCGCCATTCTGTGGACGGGCAACCTGGTGTTCCGGGAAGGTGATGACGGCTATGCGACTGTCTCTGATCAGTCTGTGGTGGACTTTTTGGCCTATCTCCTCGAAGTTGATCCGGCGAAGCTCGTGCACGCCATCACTATTCGCATATTGACACCACGGAACGGCGAAGTAATTGAGTCACCGTCCAATGTGGCTCAGGCAACGGCTACCAGAGATGCCTTGGCCAAGGCCATTTACAATAACTTGTTTGACTGGATCGTGGAGCGGATCAACCAGTCCCTGAAAGCCAGACAAGCTACTTCCAACTCGATTGGTATTCTCGATATTTACGGGTTCGAAATCTTCGAGAAGAACAGTTTCGAACAGCTTTGCATCAACTACGTCAATGAAAAGCTACAACAGATCTTCATTCAGCTCACGCTCAAGGCCGAGCAAGAGGAGTATGCGAGGGAGCAGATCAAGTGGACACCAATCAAGTACTTTGACAACAAGGTGGTGTGCGATTTGATCGAGTCCGTAAGGCCTCCGGGTATCTTTTCCGCCATGAAAGACGCCACCAAGACCGCCCACGCCGACCCTGCTGCTTGCGATCGCACCTTCATGCAGAGCATCAACGGCATGTCGAACGCCCATCTTACTCCCCGCCAGGGCAATTTCATCATCAAGCACTATGCTGGTGATGTGACGTACACCGTGGACGGCATCACTGACAAGAACAAGGATCTCCTTCTCAAGGGTCTCCTGAACATGTTCCAGGCCAGTCAAAACCGATTTGTCCACGCTCTCTTCCCCAACCAGGTTGATCAAGACAACAGAAAGCAGCCACCAACAGCCGGTGATAGGATCAAGACTTCGGCCAATGCCTTGGTGGATACGCTCATGAAATGCCAGCCATCGTACATCCGTACTATCAAGCCCAACGAGAACAAATCGCCCACCGAGTATACCGTCCCCAACGTCCTGCATCAGATCAAGTATCTTGGTTTACAGGAGAACGTCCGCATTCGTCGTGCTGGCTTCGCCTACCGCCAGTCTTTTGAAAAGTTTGTAGATCGGTTCTTCCTGCTGTCGCCTGCCACCTCCTACGCTGGCGAGTACACGTGGGAGGGCTCGTATGAAGCGGCAACCAAACAGATCCTGAAGGACACTAGTATCCCACAGGAGGAATGGCAGCTCGGTGTTACAAAAGCCTTTATCAAGTCGCCCGAGACTCTGTTTGCTCTCGAACATATGCGCGATCGGTATTGGCACAACATGGCCACACGTATTCAGCGCATGTGGCGTGCATATTTGGCGTACAGGGCAGAGGCTGCTACGCGCATTCAGCGATTCTGGAGAAAGAAGCGGGTTGGTGCCGAATATTTACAGCTCCGGGATGAAGGGCACAAGGTTCTGCAGGGCCGCAAGGAGCGCAGAAGAATGAGTATACTAGGATCCAGGCGCTTTCTGGGCGACTACCTCGGTATCAACGCCAGCGATGGACCAGGAGCTCACATTCGAAAAGCGATCAACCTCTCTAGCAACGAAAAGGCCGTGTTTTCTTGTCGTGGAGAAATCCTGGAGGCCAAGTTTGGCCGCTCGAGCAAGGCAAGCCCGAGAATCATCATCGTCACCAACAGCAAGTACTACGTTGTCGCGCAGATGCTTGTTCAGAATCACCCTCAGATCGTGGTGGAGAAGTCGTTCCCACTGGGTGCCATCAAGTTCATTAGCGCCTCGACAGCCCGGGACGACTGGTTCTCGCTGGGCGTTGGCTCGCAACAAGAAGCTGACCCTCTTCTCAACTGCGTTCTCAAGACCGAGATGTTTACCCAGATGAAGAGAGTGATGCCTGCTGGTTTCAACCTCAAGATTGCCGAGACGATCGAGTACGCCAAGAAGCCAGGAAAGATGCAGCTGGTCAAGGTACTCAAGGACGCACCCACACAGGCTGACTTTTACAAGAGCGGTACCGTGCATACTTCGCAAGGAGAGCCCCCCAACTCTGTCTCGCGGCCGACGCCCAAGGGCAAGCCTGTCCCTCCCAAGCCAATCACCAAGGGCAAGCTCATCAGACCCGGTGGGCCGGGAGGCAGGCCATCAAGAGTCACCAACAACCGCAGACCTGTGCCCCGGCCAGGTGCTTCTGCTGCTGTTGCTCCCGCGGCCACCCCAGTTGCTACCTCGAGACCTGTGCCAACACCACGACCAGTACCAACTCCTGCTGCCGCCCAAGCTGCAGTCAGCTTGCCTAGCCATACCCGCAACCAATCCAACTCGTCTGCCACCCGCGCACCCCCTCCTCCACCCCCTGCTCCTCCTGCTGCAAAGCCCAAGATTATGGCCAAGGTTCTGTACGACTTTGCCGGAACAAAGGAAAATGAGATGTCGATTGTCACCGGGCAGCTCATTGAGATTGTACAAAAGGAGAATAATGGTTAGTTTTCCCCTTCTTAACTTGCCCCCATTCTTGGGTTTCATGCTAATGTGGTGTGTTATTACAGGCTGGTGGCTAGCAAAGACAGATGCGGGACAAGCCTGGGTTCCGGCCGCTTATGTTGAGGAGCAAGCACCTCCCCCCGTTGCGGCCCCTAGGCCACCCCCTCCTCCTCCGGCTAGACCGGGCGCTCCTCAGCCTCCGGCGAAGAGACCGGTTGCTAACAGGAAGCCGCTTGAGTTGCAGGCGAGGGACAGCGGGATGAGCTTGAATGGGAGTGAAGGAGTGAGCAGGAGTAATACGCCTAGTTCTTTGGCGGAGGCGCTGTTGGCCAGGAAGCAGGCTATGGCTAGCAAGAAGGTTGATGAAGATGATTGGTGAGGTGAGCATGGGGGCAAGTGAGTGAGAGGGGGGGAGGGGGGGGGTTCGTAATGTTTTATACACTTTTTTTGTCTTCTTTTGAGGGGGTGGTATTGAGGTGGCTCTGCAGCTGATGACCTCGAGAATGGCTTTGGTTGCGGTAGCGAAAAATGTCTCTTTTTTTCGTTCGAGTTTGATATCAAGGTGGAAGCGAGTAAATTTTATTCAGAATAGAAGACTTTTTTTTCATACAGGCTGATTCTTTTTGACCCATCTATTTACATTCCCGTGCCTGCCTGCCTGTCTGTCTGTCTGTCTGTGAGTATAAACGTGTTTACACAACCTCGTGAATACCTATATATATACAACCCCCCTCCATTCTATTACTCATGACGATATCTTAAACCCCGCCTCATCCCTCCCATCATCCACCAACCTCCCCCACTCGAGCAGCAACCGAAAGAGATACACCTGCCTGTCCTCCCTCCTGAGCGCCCTCCCGGCCCACTTGGCGCCCTGCTCGGCGATCCACCTCCCGTCCGTCGACCCGTGCTCCTTGGTCTGGTCCTTGATCCCGACAAAATACGCGAGCGTGGAGTGCAAGGCGTGAAAGCGTACGTCCACCGGCACGAAGTGGACCCAGGGCAGGACGCGGTCGGTGTACCACTCTTTGAAAATCGTCGACAAAAACGGGAGGTTGGAAGAAGAGGACAGAGCGGGGAGGAAAAGCGGGGAGGAAGAGGTGGCGGAGTCGAGGGTGAGGAGGTATTGGTTTGAGAAGGGGGCGTCGTCGGTGGACGGTTTGGTGAGGTGGGTGAAGTCGTGGGGGGGGCAGGAGGAGTCCTCGGGCGTGCAGGGGGAGTAGGAGGTGAAGGCTGTGTCGAAGGGGAGGAGGGTGTTGAGGGTTGTGGTGGACACCTCGCGGTAGTGGGCGCGGGATTTGGACTGGTCGGGGAGGATGAGGCGGGTTTGGGAGCGGGAGGAGGAGGGGAGGTTGGTGAGGTGGACGAGGCGTTCTTGGTGGCCGCCTCGGAGGAGGTCCTTCCCGGAGTAGGGGCGGGAGATGGAGGCGCGGTAGAAGAGCTTTTGGTGGTTTTTGGAAAATGGTTGGGGTGATTTGGGAGGGTTGATCGTGGTGGCGGGAAGGCGAGATAAGGGGAGGAGGATGTCGGCGTAGTTGTCAGTTTTGGACCGGCTGAAGATGGGGAGCAGGTCGGTGGTTGGGGGAATGTCGGCGGGAGTCATGTAGAAGCTGTGTAATCTCATGAGGTCGGATTGGTGGCAGAGCTCGAGGGAGAGGCCGAGGTTGGTGAGGAACTGGCCGTTGGATTGGGGTTTGGCGCACGAGGAGCAGAAGTCGCGAATGTCCCAGTGGACTCCTGACCTGACTTTGGTTCCCGTTGGACAGCTTAATGCTGTGAGCTCTCGAAGGGCTTTTGGTGACATGGTATTCTTGAGCACCTCTTCTTTCTCGACAGTCTCGGCCAGCCTGGGCTCGGGCATGTCTTTCTTTCCGTACTCGTTGTCTGCCGAGCTACCGCCTGGCAATAAGCTCGAGGTCTTCTTTCTCTTTATCCCGGCAGCGGCTAGCCGCTGAACCTGGTCCCAAGATGCCAACACCCTCGGCCGCTCGTTCAGATTGATTGCCATCTCTAGGTCTGGCAGATGCTCCGCAAAGTCCTTGGTCAATTCCACCAACTCATCCATGATCGTTTTGTATGGATTCTCGGCAGGTAGGTTGTGTCTTGCGGTCCCGTTCTGTATTTGAAGCAGCGCCATGTCAAGCTCTTTGGCCGCCTTTCTTGTGTCTTCTCTCAGCCTCGTCGGTGACACTCCCCAAAACGGCAGGACATCATCTCCCATCTGTTTGAAGTGGTCCATGATTGGGGACTTCTTTTGCTTTGCAAACTCCCACCACTTGTCGAATCCCTTCGGTGGATCTCTCCCGTAATGTCGTTCTCGATACTCCCGTACCGCCGCTGGCAGTGAATCGCTGTAACTTGCGTGAATCAACCACCTGTCTGACTCGACTCTCGAATCGTATATGAGCTTGCTCAGAGGATGTCTGTCCATGCCCTTGCTCATC
Source organism: Cercophora samala (assembly GCA_030512305.1). NCBI lineage: Eukaryota > Fungi > Ascomycota > Sordariomycetes > Sordariales > Lasiosphaeriaceae > Cercophora > Cercophora samala. The sequence continues at coordinate 3,979 of JAULSY010000067.1, read as the reverse complement.
TTGATGGGTGTGAAGATGCTCACTGCAATCACCACGCCCACCAAAGCGATGACCACAAAAGCCCTGTGAATGAACATCACCTTCTTGACGTCAGTCGCGTACACAAACAACGCAAACCCAGCTGACATGCCCACCACCGCTCCCCATGTTCCCCAGCCAGAAACATTCTCCCAACTCCCCAATGTCCAGACCCGCTGGACTGATAAGAGGAACCCAGCGATGAAGGTAATAACTCCAACAAAACTCAACACGCCCCCGCCCTCTGGCGCAAGAAGGCTGCTTGACACCAACAAGGTCGCCAGCGTTAACCCATCAACAACGACATCGAACCAAAAAAGGGTGTCACTCCCTATGCCATCTCCGCTCAGGCCCCAAAGAATGCCTGCCCCAAGCCCAGAAACCAATAAAATCCCCGCCAACGTCCTCAATCTCGACTTGGTGGTTCTAGCCCAGGCGAGAATTCTCCATGCAATGATGACTATCGCCGCATCAAGGACGACTCCCACCCACTGGACAAAAACCACAAATGTCGCCCAGTCGTGCCGAGGCGAGCAAAAGAGTGTTGACTTGGGCTCCGAGATCAAAGCCAAGTATACCCCAAAAGATATCAAGAAGGTAGAAGGGACGAGAATGTACAGGGACCTTGTCAAGAATTCCGAGATAGCCTCAAACATGGTCCGAGTGAAGTCATCTCTTTCCTCGTCAAAGGTGCGTGGCCGGCGAGGGGAAGAATAGAGCTGATAACCAAGGATGAGGAGCGGCAAGAAGGCTTCCAGCCCGGGCTTGGAACATTGTAGGTCGGCGGTGACTCGGTGGAAGGATTCCAGGCGGAGGATGATGCAGCCGATCAGGATGAGGACAAAGTACCGTCGTGGTTTCTTGGGAAAGTTTCGTTGGGATATTGGCTTGGTTTTGTTGCCGGCAGAGGAGAGACCAAGTTCATCGTCGAAGCGGCCGTTTGCCCCTGGGAGCCAGTCGGAGAAGTGACTTATGGCGTATGAGGTGAGGGAGGCGATGAGGAGGATGAGGGTGGATGAGAGGCGGGGTTGCTCTGGTCCCTTGTTAGTGAACTGTTGCACGTTTTGGAACGCGAAGCCACTCACCAATAATTTGATGGTCCTCTACGCTGTTGATGAGCCAAAGGAAGGAAGTTACGGCGCTGTGTGGTGAGACGGTTAGCTTGTGAATTCATCCAGACCGTGAAAGGGTGTGTAAATGGATCTTACCAGAAGGCTGCCAGCTGGCTCGACATGATGACCAAGTGTTATCGCCCAAGATTACCCATTGAGTGAACTGAGAATGTCAAATCAGGGTGAGTTGAACAAAGGAGCGACTATGAAATCTGAAAGTCCACCTGAAAAGTCCATATGAAAATGCAAATGTCAGACTGCCATGATGTCTGGATTGACAGGTATCGACCCCTGTTCGGGACGCTATCCAACGGTCCATATTTCTGGTGCACTGGTAATTAGCCCCTGAACGGCGCTAAGAGGGTACTTCAATAGACACCCATTTTAGCGGTGATACAGCGTATCGGTGTAACAACGCTCCTCTTGGCAAGTGACGTTGGCCAACACTTTTTTGACTGCTGCGCGTCTCCCAACGCGTACTCTACCTACCGTACCTAGAACATCCGATGATTCCTGCTCGCTTTGAAGGGCAACACCACCACCGAACAAACATAACTGTCGAACGAGTGTCGCCGATGGAAGAAACCACAAGCTCTCCACCATGACGACACATCCCCTCGCCGGTCCGCAAACCCCGGGCTTGCACCTCTTCTACGTCCCCTTCGTCGTCGCTCTTATAACCTTCCAGGGATACTTCTCCCAATACCTCTTCAACACCTCCCCCGATCTACGCCCCGGACCCCTCACATTCCGAGAAAGTCTAACTTTTAACGGCCTGCTTGTCTGCCTCTGGTGGACATACTACAAAGCATGTACCGTCGATCCCGGCCGCTTCGTCTTCTCCCCGTCCTCGGACAAAAAGGAGGACGATGACAAGCCAAAGCCAAACCAACCCAAACGCTTCTGCAAGAAATGCCAGGCCTTCAAACCTCCCCGCGCCCACCACTGCCGCCACTGCGCCCGCTGCATCCCCCGTATGGACCACCACTGCCCCTGGACCAACAACTGCGTCTCCCTCACCACCTTCCCCTACTTCCTCCGCTTCCTCCTCTACACCAACATCGCCCTCGTCTATCTCTCGAGTCTCCTCTACACCCGCATCAGCGTCATCTGGTCCGACCGCAACCTCCCCTCCTACCTCGGCCCCTCCCTCTTCAGCCTCATCTCGATCACCCTCCTCTGCCTCGCCAACTTTGGCACCTTCTTTGCGCTGTTCATCCTGCTCGTGACAACCCTGAAATCATGGGTCATGAACACCACCCTGATCGAAATGTGGGAGCTCGACCGCCACAACGCCCTCATCTCCAAGATCTCGTCCTCGTCGAGCAATGACTACTGGACCGACGACTTTGACCCCGCCGCCCTGTCCCGAATCGAGTTCCCTTACGACTTGGGATTTTTTCAAAACATGAGCCAGGCGATGGGGACTGCGAACCCGCTCAGGTGGTTTCTACCTATAGGTGGCGGTGGTCCGAAGCTTGCCGACCAAAAGAAGGGAGGGCTGGGGTGGGAGTATGAAGAGAATGGGTTTAACGACTGGGAGGGGATGTGGCCGCCTCCTGACATCGAGAAGGAAAGGAGGGCCAAACAGGGAGGGTGGGCGTATAAGAAGCAGGAGCAGCAGGAAACCCCTGATGACTATTATTATGGTGGGAATGGGTTTGGTGGTGGGGAGGATGTCAAGGCCGCTTTCGAGAGGAGACAGCAGGAAGATTTTGCTAGAAGACAGAGAGGAGCGAGGATACAGCAGCTTCAGGGACAGTCGGGGATAGTAGGGGAGTTGGAAGAGGATGAAGATGAAAGGGAGTGGACTGGAAAGACTGGGTGGAGGAACAATGAAGGGGATAGGTTGTGGGATTATGGGGTTGACGAGGATGCGGAAGACGACCATGTCACAAAGGAGGAGGTGGTGGGAGAGGAAGACGACGATGATGTGCCGCTTGCTGAGCTGATAAGGAGGAGGAAAGTACTAGCAAAGCAGGAGGATGATCCATGAGCATATACATTTTGAAAGAAAATCTGCAAATACGAAAAAGTATCTTGATAGTTGGGTATCATGTTTTGAACTCTTCGCTCGAGATGGGAAATATAATGAGACACCCAAGTTTTATACGAGCGGCGTGAAGATATCAGCTCTCCTTTAAAAGTCTTGAGATAACGGCGGGAGTATGTAAAAGCCATGCCACATTCCCCCTTTAACACATTCACATATTAACACATTACCACATTCCCCCTTTAACACATTACCACATTATCACACTACCACACTCCCTTTCCGGCATTTTACTCCCTTCCAGGGAACTGCTTTCCATTTTTGGAGCTTCGTTCTTTCCCTTCTTTGGAATAAACCATATGGTTAGGGAAGGGGCGAGATGCAGTTGGAAAGAGCAACAGGTCGGAAAATCTCAGAAGGAAGGAACGAGAGACAGACTAAAGGGCATGGGCAAAGGCAGGAGCGCATCTCTGGAAGGAACGAAAGACAAGGACATAACGAAGGGGCCAGCAGAGAAGAGGCAAGGGGGTAACCCCGAAATCAGAGGGCCAACCAGTTTATTTTCCTTAGGCACTCACACCTTTATTTCATCGAATCTCACCTGCTATGACAGTTTCTTATTTCACTCAAACATGTACGATTTAACACTGATTCTCAATTTACACCGCCTGATCTGAAGATAACAGAATCACTACCCTCCTTAAAGCTGTACACACAGGTCAGAAACACACATGGCTGAATTTGGCTTGTCCAAGTTCATAAAGAGAGAGGCTCGCCGTACTATGCACTTTGTCAATCCGTACTATGTGGGGCCACTTTCAACCACGTATAACCCTAACCCCCAGCCAAAGCCTAA